>JAFEMH010002876.1:0-305799 GCA_022495995.1 Adenophora triphylla var. japonica
GGGAGATCTCGAAGTCATTCGAGGGGATAGTTTCCTCATAGGAAATGAAGCCGAGACGATGGCCAAGCGTGTCCGCACTCGGGCACGGGGTTACCTCCTTCGAATCAACCAAGGGACCTTCGGGGCAAATCTCATCGGAATCCTCGAGTCGGGAGATGCTAATTATGTAAACGTACTCGAGCGGGCGGACCACTGACGATCCGATACATCAAGTTCAACTGTCGTTTCCAACATTTGGAGGCAGATTGGAAGGAAACGCTGAACATCGCCATGACGCGGGCACATAAACCCCCAGTCTCCAATCGGAGATTCGTCAGCATTCTCCAAACCAACTCTCTGGCCCCGCCAGGCGAAGAGATCTTTGTGATAAAAGTCAACAAGCACCGTCATTCTCGGGATGAATGCATGGAAGTCGTATGGGATGTCCTCCACGAGGAACTACCCGCTGCACCCCTCTTCTCCAACGAAGAGCACGATGTTTTCCTAAATTTGCTCCAACAAGCTGTCGGGCCATGTGGGCCTTGATCACGTCCCTACGTTTGGATTGAACCGTCGGATGATGATGAATCGTGACTCTCCGGAGTCGAGGATGCGGCAGACCCGCGGGCAGACCTCTGCATTCACATGCTCAGTTTTGAGGACGGAACTCCTTCCGATCAGGTCACCTACGACCAAGGTTCCAATACCATGGAAATTGTCAAGCTCAACGTCCAGTACAAGCAGCTATCCGACAATTGGAAGCAATTGGTTGACCCGACAAGGAATCCCTCTGATCAAGTGGTTGACGACGACTTCGTCAACATCATCTATTCCAGATATCCCGATGATACCAAGGATCCGGTCCTTATCGTCAGATTCTGCAATACCAAGGTCACCCTCGGCACTTTGCTCATGGTAAACGAGGCTCTGGCAGCGAGCTCGAGCTCATCGCTACTTCAAGTACCGGCCCAGTGGCAACCGGCCCGTGCCGTCGGTCAAGCTTATACCCTCAAGCGCCACTAAGGCCAGGGCAACGGCGAAGGAGACCAAGCTCCTCACCCTACTGAGTCGAGATCAACCTCGGGAACGCTTGGCGGCCGCCGAAACATACGTGAAAGTCTTCCCCGCAAGGCGAGTCGGCTTCCGACATAGGAAATGACCACCTCGGCATCAACATGCTCCCGGATTCGATTCTCGCTCCCGGCGCGTCCGGCCCCAGAATTGAGCTGTCCCACGCCCGGATCATTTGCCCTAGCTCCTAATAGACTTGGCGATCGAGCGAGATCACGAGGCCCATCGACATTGCGAGAATTGACACTCCCAGTGGGGTCAATCAACGAGATATGGGCAAACTTCTTGGTAACCGAGATCCAAGGAAGGCGCATGGAATGTCCCAGTCAGAGCTTCCTTCGTCCAACGTAATCCAAGTGTTCCCGCCATTCGGCGATTTGAATGTAATCACGGTTGGACACTAGCCGAGCGATGCGCACCTACGGAGCTGCTTAGCTCTCGCGAGAATGCCCTCATGGAACTAGCCGCTCAAGAAAGTCGTCTTTGGGACCAAGACCAAGCTCGAAAGACCTACGGGGACCAAGCCCTTAAAGTGTCACGAGGGCGACTTCGGACAGAAGCTAGAGGCCACTCTGGACCGGTTCGACCTCATGAGTTTTGCTCATGGCAACTTCCCGGACTACCGTCTGTTCTCAACCAACCCCTCTCGCCGAGGCAAGGGTGGTCAACGGTCCCGATGACCTAGGAGATGGAACGACACGGCGAACGAATCCCGGCGCTTACCTTCCCGGGAAAGCAAGTTCTTTGTGAAAGCGGCAGCGAAGACGATGAAACCATTCTCTTCCAAGCCGGGCATGAAGTCAACAAAACCGGACTCCCGAGGTCACGGGAGGATGGGAACGGATCATTTCCGCACTCAAATTGAAAGGCCATCTCGGGGAGGAAGGTCTATTTAAAAACAAGAGGAAGATGGAAATTCGTCTCGAGCAACTACTCGGGAAATTCCACGGAGTCTGAGGCATTCGTTTACGAAACTTGATCCAAGCGGGACGGCAACCGATCCACATGGGCGAGATGTTCGGGAAGCCGTGTACTCACCTTCCGACATACCCGCCACTCGAGATAAAGCAAAGGAGAAAACTCTCCCCGATGGAGGTTTACCTAGGCTTGCCGCACGCGGTTCAAAGAAGCCTTGGCCATTCTCACATGGGAAGAAACACGGCGCTCACTCTCGACGCGAGCTCCGCTGCAAGAAGGTTGATCTGGGCCCCGGGCGGAGGAAAACTAGCAAACCATGAGTATTGCCGGACCCAACTCGAGAATGCCACAGTATGCTCGGCAAGAAGGAAAGGAATGCGATATACCGTGAAGAGATCAAGGAGACCGTTCGCTTGAGCCGAGAACTCTCCAGCCTCCCGGAGGGTCAGCAACGCACGGTTCAGTTCGGGCAACCCCTTGTTGTGCAGCGACGTTCGAACAAGCTGCGTCAAAGCGTAGACTACCTCCCGCAGGCATCTAAGCCGGTATCACGGGGACGAGAGAATCCGTCAAGGCTGCCGAAGCTCCCAGAAATTCATCCACAATCAATGAGTTGAGGAAGACATATGGCCCTATGCTACGAGGAATCCTCATCTAACTATGGCTCAACTCGGAGCGGCTTTGTTCGAAGGGACCAAACGATGTCGGCGTTCTAACCCGATCGGGTCAAATCCATGCATTACCACCTAAGGCCACCAAAAAGCCGACGGAGCGAGTACAATCCGGCGGCCCGAAGACGCAAATTCCTTGAAAGAGGACCCGACCCTCACTCGGCTCAAGCGGACTCGGGCGAACATTTCCCTTTGGTCTCTGCTCACCTCTTCATATCCTCACAAGCTCAAGCTAGAGGAAAGCTTGGCCCGTACCATGGTCCCCGTGGGCGCAACCCCGAGATGAAGTCATTCGGATGATCGGTAACATCCACTATGGCAACATTATCACCTTCTCAGATTTGGACCTTCCAAAATTTGGGGCGATCACAATGAGCCGCTCTACATCACGATCCAGTGACGAGCGTCGCCTTCCCGCGTGTTGGTAGACGGAGGTTCAAGAATGAATGTCTTGCCCGCCAAGATGATGGACTGCTTGACATCAAGCCCACGATCTTAAGCCTTCGAGTCCACCTGTCAAGGCCTATGACTCTACTTCCCGTACGGTTCTCGGGGTTGCTACTCTTAATATTTGGTTCGGCCCAGTGGGTGATCCCCACCGAATTTCAAGTGTTGGACATTCCTATCACTTTTACAGCCATCTTTTGGGGCGTCCTGGCTGCATCAAATCAATGGCGTGGCATCCACCCTTCATCGGTGCCTCAAGTTCATGCAAGGCAACGAGCTAACCACGATCTACGGCGACGGCGTCACCACCGAGGGGACCGGCACCAACGACATTCCGGTGTTAGAAATCAAGCATAATGATGACATGCCATTAAGCGGATTCACTTTGGAGACCTCCAAGATCCAAATATGCAACGTGGACCTTCCCTTTGTCTCACGATCGATTCCTCTGCCATGAGGATGATGAAACTCATGAACTTCATCCCGGGGTGGGGGCTCGGCAAAA
Organism: Adenophora triphylla var. japonica; assembly: GCA_022495995.1. Taxonomy (NCBI): domain Eukaryota; kingdom Viridiplantae; phylum Streptophyta; class Magnoliopsida; order Asterales; family Campanulaceae; genus Adenophora; species Adenophora triphylla. The sequence goes on from JAFEMH010002876.1 coordinate 3,592, forward strand.
AGGAGCTGCCAAGGCCAACACCAAGTTATTGAAGTCAAGGACCACACCACGGTCCGGGGCTTGGCTACGTGCCAACACCGGGTGATATCAAGGAAGACAAAAGGCTCGCCGCACGAGGCGGACGGCAGCAAGGGGAACCTCAGACGGCACACCCAATCTCAGGCCTTACGGCTTTGACCTCGCTCATTACTTCACCAAGCGGATCCGAGCGGCGGGGACCGACAAGGGAACCGACAGCGAAGCGAGGGGACCAGACGGCGGAGCAAACGGCTGGGGCGGGGACCGACGGCGGAGCAGATGAAGATGAGAAAGAAGCGAGAGATAGTCGGCACCAAGACTACGGGAAGAATGGAACGGCTAGCACAGGGACCTCAAGCGTTTGAGAGGACTCAAAGCTAATCCGATAAGGAGCGTTCCTCGACATCACGGCTCTACTGGACCAGCTGCCACCATGAGTCCGGCGTGAGTACACATTGAAGGAGAATCCCAAACTTGGAGGAGCAACTCAAGGTACTCTCCATGGGAAAGCAGTTGTTCGGATCGGCCGAGGCCACATTCGAGACGGTAACTCCAAAGCGAAGGAACCGGGAATTCATAGAAGACGCTCTCGGTGGACCGGCTCTACGAGTCTGTTTGAAGAAGTCATGGAGCTGCCAACTTGATCGGCGGGGCTCAGAAAGCATGATCGCCATGATTGGGACGGCGAAGCCAAGCCTCTCGATCCCCGCACCCTCATCAAGCATCCGGTAATGCCCTTTGAAAAATTGGGTAACTTTCACCGGACGAGGGCAAGCCGGGCGAGTGGAAGACAAGGCGGGCCCGCACCCACATCTCCACTAAACCCGGTCTCAAACCCTGCAGTCGAGTCCTTGTCGAGTCCGATCCTGCGAGTCATCCAACGGCCTTACGGGAGGACTATAATGTTGTAGCCAATCATGTATTCCCGTTCTTGTTTAATGAAAAGTCTGACCTTTCGGAGTATCCTCTCATTGCCACTTTAACAATTGATAAGTTAACAAACAACTTAAAAGACGTTAATAATTCAATTGATAAAGAAGCAGACACATTAAACGAACAATACATTAAAGAGGTTCTCGAGCGTGTAGTTGACCAAGAGGACAACCGGGCCCAAGCTGCCGAAGAGGTTATGACCAAAGTGAATGCAGGGTCGGTGCAAGAGCCTAAAGAGACACAAGTGGGCGGTTTCTTCGCCGATGCGAAAAGGAAGCCACGATAAACCTCCTCAGGGAGTATGTTGACGTGTTCGCTGGTCATACCGGGACATGCCGAGGACTCGATCCCTCGATCGTGGAGCACGGGAATTCCCCTGGATCCCGAATCCAAGCACATCAAACGGAAGGCTGCGCAAGATCAAGCGAGTGGTCCTTGCAAGTAAAAGAAGAAATTGAGAAAAATGCTTCGAGTTGGTTTCATCGAGTGATTGAGTACCCGACTTGGCTCTCGACATCGTGACGGTCACCAAGGCCAACGGAAAGGTTAGATCTTTGCGTGGATTTCGGGATCTCAACAAGGCCGGCCCTAAAGATGATTTCCCATTGCCTAACATCGACATCTTTGAGTCGACACCACGGCAAATTTCGAAGTAAAGTCCTTCGTGGACGGGTTATTTGGATACAACCGAGATCAAAATGTCCGAGGAGGATCAAGCCAAGGCGCCTTCACCACTCCATGGGGGACATCTTGTTACACGGTCATGCCGTTCGGTCGAAGAGCAGGGCTACTTACCGGCGAGTGCAGCGACCCTCTTCCATGACATGATTCACAAGGAAATCGAAGTATACGTCGACGACATGATCATCCACTCCGAGGGATCGAGACAAGCGGCACATGACGGATGCGAGGAAGTTCTTCAACGGACTCGAGAAAGCACTCCATGAGGCTAAACCCGGCAAAGTGCACCTTCGGCGTCAAGCGCGGCAAGGTGCTTGGGGTACATGGTTACGAAAGAGGTATCGAAGCCGATCCCGGGAAGATCAAGGCCATCATCGACATGAAGCCGCCTCAAACCACGAAGTGAAGAGCTTCATGGGAAGACTTGATACATCAGATCGCTTCATCAACCGGTTGACATCTCTCTGTGAGCCCATGTTCAAGCGATGAAAAAGAATGTCGACATCAAATGGGACTCCGAGTGCCAAACGGCTTTTGAGAAAATCAAGACCTACTTGGTTAATCCCCCAATTGTGCCCGCCACATGAAGACAAGCCACTACTCCTGTATCGACGTATGAGACACGTCAATCGGAGCAATGCTGGCACAAGAGCAGAAAGATTCCAAGGTTGAGCATGCAATCTACTTCATAAGCCGGAAGCTTCAAGGAAGTGAACTCAGCTATTCAGCATTAGAGAAAACTTGTACCGCCTTGGTATGGGTAGTCGGGAAACTGAAACACTACATGGAGTCGCATTCAGTGCTCCTGGTCTCCAAAGTGGACCCCGTCCGATATCTCTTTGACAAGCCATCTCTGACAATGCGGCTAGCCAAGTGGTCATTCTTCCTGGCTGAGTTTGACATCAAGTACATGGTCAGAAAATCAACAAAGGGTAGAGTCATGGCAGACCAGCTGGCCGACTTCCCAAGCAGTGAACCTAAGGGTCCTGATCCACAATTTCCGGACGACGGAATCTTTTCACTTGACAGCGCAAACCGCTGGCAACTCTTCTTCGATGGGGCAGCCAACAAGAAGGGGAATGGCATTGGAATGCTCCTTGTCGATCCCAAGGACAAGCATACTCCCATAGCCATCAAGCTGAATTTTGAAGCAACCAACAATGCGGCGAGAATACGAAGCACGTGCGGCATGTTTGGAAGCCGCCCTCGAGCGCAACATCTCGGAAGCTGGATGTATATGGAGACTCGGCATTGATCATCAATCAAGTGTCCAACAAATGGAAGACGGTAGATTCGGCCTTCGAAGTACCACGCGTACATGGAAGAGCTCATTGCTCGGTTCAATGACATCTCTTTTCATTATTTGCCAAGAGACGAGGAACCGCCGCGACACAGCAACCTCGCCTCTCTTGTCAAAATTCCCGATGGGAAAGCGGTAAAACCCCTCGAGAATAGGCGGACGGGAAACACCCGCCTATTCTTTGTGAGATCGAAAAAGAAAAGAAACGATCGACGAACCACTGGTACAATCAGATTTACCGGTACCTCCAAAGCGGAGAAGCTTCCTTCACAAATGAAGATGGAAAATACAAAGAAGGGATCAAAGCCAAAAATATGATGGCATTAAAATGCCTGGCATCCCACTTCGTCATTCTGGGGGGTATGTTGTACAAGAAGCGCCACCAAGGGCCACTCCTTCGGTGTGTAAACAAAGAAAAAGCCAGCGAGCTAATGAACGAAGTTCACAACGGAACCTGCGGTCCGCACATGAACGCCGAGCATTGACACGAGATCATTCTCCGTATGGGATACTATTGGATATCAATGGAAAGCAGTGCATCCAGTTCGTCCGAAGCTGCGACAAATGTCAACGGTTCTCCAACCTCAATCACATCCCTCCTCATGAACTCTATTGCATGACTACGCCATGGCCTTTTGCCACATGGGGAATCGATGTCATCGGTAAGATCACTCCTCCAGGGAGCAATGGTCACGAGTTCATTTTAGTCGCAGTCGACTACTTCACCAAATGGGTAGAAGCCAGATCGTACAAGGTGCTTGAATTCTAAGAAGGTGGTGAGTTCATCAGAGAGAACATCATGTGCCGATACGGGGTGCCCAACGAGATCATCTCCGACAATGGGACTCACTTCGAAGGAGATTGTGACCAACTGCGGCCGAATTCGAGTCACACGTCACAAGTCTTCTCCTTACGGACCACAAACCAATGGTGCGGTAGAGGCGGCCAACAAAACTCTCGCCATGATAATCGGAAAGATGACCACCGAGAGGTCGGGATGCCCGAAAAGCTACATCTAGCCCTGCAGGGATACCGAACATCGGTCGAGAACCGCCACGGGGGAGACTCCGTTCGCGCTTACCTACGGAATGGAAGCGATGTTGCCCGTGGAATTGGAAATTCCATCCCTCAGGAGTCCTCTTGGAAAACGGGATCAATGAAGTCGAATGGCTACGAGCCGTCACGACGAACTTGCTCTACTCGACGAGCGCAGATTGAAAGCCATGGAACACACTCGAGCCTACCGGAGCGGGAATGGCCCGAGCATTCGATAAGAAAGTCAAGATCCGAGACATCGAGAGAAGGCAACTTGGTGCTAAAGGAAAAGCCTCCTACGCGGACCAATCCCCTCGGAAAGTGGGAGCCTACCGGATAGGACCGTTCGTGGTACAAAGAATCTTCTCCGGAGGAGCCATGAAGCTAGCAGACTTGGACGGAAACCCTTTCGTTAACCCCGTGAACGGAAGCAAGCTCCGCAGATACTTCGTTTGAGGAAGAGCACGAGTCAACTCTCCTTCCCCATACGCCGTCCCCCTCAGTAAATTAAAAGTGCTAAAAGAGTAATACCCAACTGGATACATTCCCGCTAATGATCCGGGTAAAAAATAGGGTCGCACTTCTTTTATCTTTGTTTTTCTCAAATTCACCTAAAGTGTCGAACTACGGTGACCTTAGCCCCTTAGTCCAATTGTAAAAGGGGAACGTAGGCAGCCATCATTGGTTCGGCCTAAAAAAAAAAAATAAGCATCAATTGCTTGTGTTTCGAAAAACTCTTTTCATTTAACCTACAAATTCATAACGGTTAAACATTCTTTGATGAGTTCAAGCACGGTCAACTCTTGACTCGCTACACGCTAGCAAAACTACAATAAAACATTAATCAATTAATGTGTCTGCAATGATAATGGGTGGATACTGCGGGCGACAAGGTCAACCTAGTTTCCCGTACTAGGTCCTTCATCCTTCTTCCCTCTCCCTTTTCCCCGACGAGTGTTCTTCACCTTCGCGGGAAATATTCCGGTAGGCCTTCTACAGCTCGGGGACTCTTCCCGACGCCTCCGTCAAGCTTTGTGGAATCCAGCGCAGCCCTTTCTCTAGCTCTGTCTCGAGCCGCCTCGCTTGAGCCATCATCACGGTGCTTTGATTGGCCTCCGATCGGCACTTGCCTCATAATCAGCCATGGCATCGCCGATACGATTCCCGGGGTTAGCCCTTGCTTCTGTCCTCCTCAAGGTCGAGGCTGTCCGGGTGATCGGCACCCAACGGCTCACTCCGTCTCCACAAGATAGCCATCTGTGTCTCCCCATACACTCTTCGTACCGGTTCGGATCTTTGCGTCGACGAACAATGCCCTCTCTCTCAGGTGAAAGAGAACCACAGCGGGAAAGGACGTGTATTGCCACCACAGGGTGATCGGCAATAGCGTCGAAGGATCTTCCATCCGCAGATCCCACCTCAAAGGTAGCGGCATAACTCGGATCGATCGGTGGCACTGCTCCGGCCCGTCTTGCCCGCAGAACCAATGATGGAATATAGAAAGACGTCTGAGACAGCCCCGGCACTCTGACAACCAACAGACCCTCCTGAGCGGTCCTGCAAGTCTGTAACTTCCAATGGGGAACCCACCATCGCAAGTGATGCGTGCAAAGTCTGGCCATCCAGAGTTCCAGCTCAGCCTGATCGCCCCCTATCACCAGAGGACGTCGCGAGAAAGACCAAGCGTCACAAGACATTGGCACCTCAGGCATCATCTGCAATCTCTCCCTCAACCACATGGTAAGCATGGCGGGACTCCCTCCCCACATGTATCGGCTACCGGTCGCCATCCGACCTATGCCCAGGAACGTCTCGCCCAAGACCAGCGGCACGATGTCTCCCCCACTCCGGCACTGCCTCACCAGGTCCGGTCTGGCTGTGATGGCACACACCCGAAGACGTGAATGTGAACGAGTAGCAATTGCGCACAGAGCAAATGCGTCCCACGCAAAGACGCTCCCCTCAGCTCCGGCAAATCTTTCGGGCGGTCCCAAAATGTCAACATAATCGGTATCTGTATCGGCATCCCGTATGCTTCTCCGTAGAGATACCAAACAAAGACACTAGCTTCTCAACAGTGGCCATGCCACCAGCATACGGAAGAACTAGCTGTTCCGTCTCAGGCCCTCCCAGAATGGCCCAGAAATCTTCAAACGTAGGAGTGATTTCGTTGTACGAAAAGCTGTACACATTCCTCCGTACGTCCCAGAATCGAGCCGCGACTCTCAAAAGATCCCAATCTGGCATGAGCTCCTTCAAAGCCCAAACAAATTTAATCCCGTAACAGCCTTCGAAAAACCTTTTGTTCTGCCTCGTGTGGTTCCGTACCCACGACTGAAAGTTGTCCAAATATCGCTCTTGCATCCGAGACGATAACTTGGGAAAGGGAGCCATGTCAGAAAATGAAGGGAACCTTAAGAAATGGAAAGGAATTCAGCCAGATGAACAAAAACTATGCGCAGTTTCTTAAACAATTGCAAAGCTGAAACTGCAATTTAAAGAATCTGGAAATTCATTCCAAGTCCGGCCGGACTCCCTCTGCAGTTGACTTGGTCAACTCTGCAGCCAGCTGCCCCTAAATTGGAAACATTTCCAAGCAACTCCTGTTCACCTTTGAGAAATCTGCGTCTTTGCCCATGGTTTCATGCAACAAATATCGGTATCCCTTCCGCCCAGGGCTCGTGCAACGGTGCAAATAATTAATAATTAGTGCATACATGCTTAATTTTTGACCCGTTCAATTTTTAATGCATTTCTCATTTTTTTTATTTTTGATTAACCTACTTCCTTATTTGCCAAAAATAACGTAAGGTGATCACGGAATAAATATGTGAAGTACGGAGTTCCGCCCCACGGGCGCCTTTTTGCAAATACGGTTCAAATCAAATTTGTTCTGACAAATACATGCATTTTGTCTAAACAAAGCGGTAAAGAAAGAAAGCGGTAAAAAAGGGACTACTCTAAGTCCTGCTCGTCATCCGTACACTCGACGTCTTGCTCCGCCGCCGGATCCGTCGCAAACGAGGAACTCGCCAAATTCCTCCGGTAGAGAATAGGCAAAAGGCCTCCTCGGAGTACGCGAACTCGAGGACTCCCCCTCTTGCGCCCGAGTGCGCGAGAAGAAGAAGCTCCAAATCCGGCCCGTTCCGCCCGCGAACCGGCCGAACCCCTGTGTAAAGTCCTCCCCACCGCTGTGGGAGCGGGCGAATCTCTCGGCCTAGACGGCCCCGATCACGGACGTCCACGCTCCTCAGGGAACTGCACCGCATGAACTCCACGAGTCTCCTAGCGTGGCGGACCACCCGTCCACCGGCCTCGTGGCCTCGTTGTACGTACGGCCGGATCCCTTCGAACCGGGAAGGTCATCGGAAGACAAGCGAGAAAGTACGAGATGCAACATTTGCGAGAATACTACTATCAAATGCGAGAAAATCAAAAATGTGCTCACCAAAGCGTCGGGGTCCGCCTGTATCGTGGTCTCGGCTCGGCGGGAGCGGGATCACAAGTCGCTGCGCGAACCATCCGGCCCCTCGTACGCCCGGCCTAGCTCGTGGGACCGGAAAATCTCGAGGACCTCCGGGGACCTCGCCCTCTCTATGCTTTGCACTGCGGGCTCCTCGGCCTCATCCTCAAGAAAACATCATAGGCGGCCCCCGCTATGATGTACTCGGTGTAGTACACACCACTGTATGTACCCCTCCCGGCTCATCTATCGGCATCTCCCGGGGGATCTTTGCATGTACATCGGAGGATCCACCGGCACCAAAGGAAGGGACCCCGGCCTATCTTTGACGAGTCATCCTCTCCCCGGATACATGGCATCGCGGTGAAGTCCCACCGGGAGCTTCCACCGCCGTGTAGTCTCGCTAGCAATGCGAACGGCGACGGCATCGAACCTACTCCACCGGGTCAGCTGGATCCTCTCGAGAGAACTCCTGTTCGGTGCTGAGACACCTCCTCGTACGACACTCGAGTGCCAACTCTCGAAGAGACCGCCCTCTTCGCATTCTTACGCCAAATCGGCATGGCGGGGAACGAGGGGGTCGGTACGGCTCCTTGATGTCCCTAGCCCGTGGACTGAATACCTCGTAGCACCAGATCTGCCAAGAGAATGGAAAGTTATGTCAGCTACAAAGCAGATACATACGAGTACATAAAAGAGGCAAGGAAGAGAAAAAGTACGTAAACTTACATCCAAGACAGGCGTGAAGCGGCTAAAGGAGTGCTCCTCTCCCCGCGAGAACTGTCCGGGGAATGATAGAGCTCGGCCGATCCGGCCTCCCCCACGCGAACCCCTCACGGCATCCAAGTCTACCGGCGGCCGAGCAAAGGGAAGTGACAAGACGTGTCAGAAGTCGAGAATAAAGTCGCTGACAGTGCAAACCAAAGGAACCCTCGAGCCAGACGCTCCGCGGTCATCCTCAAGGACCCCGCCAGATAATCGGCGACACCCGCCTCCAGATGCCTCTCCATCGGCCTGTACCGAATGCCTAAGCCCCTGGCATCGGTAATATCAAAACCCAGCAGCCCAGACAACTGCTCCGGGGTGTAACCATCAACCCACACCAGCGTGTTGCCATAAGTCGGCAACCCAGTGATAGCGGCAAAATCCGTGGGAGTCACCGTCGCCTCCCCCCATCTGAAATGGAAAGTGTGGGTCGTATCCCACCAATACTCACTCAGAGCAACATACATAGACCTGGCCCTCGGCGTATCAGTTGTCGCAGCCACAGCACTGATGAACCTAGCCAACCCGGAGTCAAGCACCAGCTGCCGCGGACTCCTCAATCCCTCTCGAGCCACGTCCGGGATAATGTCCCACAATGCTCGCACCGCCTCAAAGGCACCCCGACTCTTCTGGTTATGGGTATTAACCGTCCCTGTCCCCTGCAGACAAACAGCACAGAAGCAACGTCAACAAAATGCACCAACGCATGTCAAAAGGATGCAATGCAGATACGGTTCTCATTCATTTCCTACGTATATTCCCACCATTTCGAAAACTCCGTCGAATCCGGAACTTTCAAAATCTTTCGAAAACTCCGTCGAATCCGAAACTTTCAAAACATTTCGAAAACTCCGTTGAATCCGGAACTTTCAAAATCTTTCGAAAACTCCGTCGAATCCGGAACTTTCAAATCTCTTTCGAATTTTTCGAAAATTTACTCCGTCCCGAATTAAAGCTACTTTAATTTTGGAAATTGCATTTAGACATGGAATTTTGCAACCAAAATTTTTATGTCATCCACCCATAGTGTCAATTGAACTACATCCTAGTAAATTCCGACAACAATTCATGGCAAACTCAAAAGCCCCAATTCAAGCACCAAAATCCCTAAGTTCATTCCTAGCAAATTTCTAACATTTAAAGAATGCACATTCTTAAAATTAATTGAATTTGTAGGAAGCTTACTTGTCTCTTGATCCCATCCTTGGAGTTGTGTCTATCCCTCGCCGGATAAAACTCCGCCGGATTCAATGGGTGCACAATGGTTCGAATGGTCCGAACCAACCGTGTTCTTTCGTCATCGGTCCTTCCATGACGAGCCATTGGTCCTCCTTCACCCTCCATAGCAAATTTCCTTCACAAATTCGAGTAAACCTTGCAATTTGGGTTGGAATTTTTCTCTCTTTTCTCTCCTCTCTCGCCGGCAACAATGAAAGAAAATGACTTCTTCTTCCTCGGCCTCGGCGCTGAATAGGACTTTGTCAAATTCAGTAAAAGTCCGGCCGGACTCTTACTGCACCAGAAAAATTTCTGCCACTTTGGCCCCTCAGCTTTATGCAATTCCAATTTTACCTCTTTTGGCCTCCCAAAAGTATAAAATTTCCCCAGTTAGACATTTCTAACACCCCATCCCCCGAGGATAAATCCCCCAGTTAGTTTTCACTAACGCTCGTCTCCAGACGTTAAAATTCCTAATGGTTTTCACCATCATCTCCAATCCTTTATCGCGACCTTTCACGGTCCGATTTCAAATCCTTAATCGCGACCTTTCACGGTCCGCTTCCAATTCTCAATCGCGATCTTTCACGGTCCGATTTCAATCCTTAATCGCGACCTTTCACGGTCCGATTTCAATTCTCAATCGCGATCTTTCACGGTCCGATCTCAATCCTCAAATCGCGACCTTTCACGGTCCGATTCCAACTCTCAATCACGACCTTTCACGGTCCGATTCCAACTCTCAATCGCGACCTTTCACGGTCCGATTTCAATTCTCAATCGCGACCTTTCACGATCCGATTTCAATCCTCAACAGCGACCTTTCACGGTCCGATTCAAATCCTCAATCGCGACCTTTCATGGTCCAATTCCAATTCTCAATCGCGACCTTTCACGGTCCGATTTCAATCCTCAACCGCGACCTTTCACGGTCCGATTTCAAGTCTCAATCGCGACCTTTCACGGTCCGATTTCAATTCTCAATCGCGACCTTTCACGGTCCGATTTCAATCCTCAAATCATGACCTTTCACGGTCCGATTCCAATCCTTAATCGCGACCTTTCACGGTCCGATTCCAATCCTCAATCGCGACCTTTCACGGTCCGATTTCAAGTCTCAATCGCGACCTTTCACGGTCCGATTTCAAGTCTCAAATCGCGACCTTTCACGGTCCGATTTCAAGTCTCAAATCGCGACCTTTCACGGTCTGATTTCAAGTCTCAAATCGCGACCTTTCACGGTCCAATTCCAATTCTCAATCGCGACCTTTCACGGTCCGATTCAAATCCTCAATCGCGACCTTTCACGGCCCGATTTCAAAGTCTCAAATCGCGACCTTTCACGGTCCGATTTCAATCCTTAACCGCGACCTTTCACGGTCCGATTCCAAGTCTCAATCGCGACCTTCCACGGTCCGATCTCAACTCTCAATCGCGACCTTTCACGGTCCGATTCCAATCCCCCATCTTGACCTTTCACGGTCCCATCTCAAACAGTCAATCCCGACCTTCGCGGTCCGACCTCCACTCTCCTATCGAGACCTTCACTGTTCGTCTTCCCGGCAACAGCAATAAGCCCGAACCCCAAGGCACGAACGCCTTGCAACAATCCCTCTTCGGCCATCCTCGTAAGCCCGAACACCTTTTCACTTCAGCAAGTGAACATTCATCTCCCCGGCCGCCAGTCGTAAGCCCGATCGTTCCACCTCAGCGGCAGCTGCAATAAGCCCGCACAACAATCCCTCTTCGGCCATCCAGGTAAGCCCGAACGCTCATCCCCAGCAGGATAAACCTGGCAACAGCAATAAGCCCAGCACCCAAGGCACGAACGCCTTCGTCACAGGATAAATGTATCCTCGCAACTCCGGTTTGAGGCGCCACACGCCCTCGTCAGCATCGCAACTCCGGTTTGAGGCGCCACACGCCATCGTATGATTCAGCAACTCCGGTTTGAGGTGCCACACGCCCTCAAAGGTTTCAGAAGTCCCAGGTTCAGACGCCTCCTGACAGTCTCCATTCAGGTACAGGTACCTCGCGAATGGTCTCATTCAGGTTCAGACGCCTCCTAACATGTCTCGCTCAGGTAAAGGTCCCCACGCGCGGCCCTTGCCCCCTTTCGAACTACGATCGGCTTGATTCCCGCTCGGGATACGTAGGAATCCTTTTCGCTAAGGGTCCAGCCAGCTGACCGCCCAGGTCTCTTTCAAAGTAAGGCATCCCGATTTGGATCCTTATCTTTTCAATGACCCCACCTCCTTCGGAGGAGACGTCGCTGAGGGGATAACTGTAAGTACCCAAATCCGGATCGTCCAAATCCGTCAGAAAGTTAACCGAAATCCGTTAACTGGCCCGCTCCAGGTTAACCGAAAGTCGTTAAACTCCCCGTTGCTGTGCCAACGAGACGTCCCGGGACTGCCCCGTGCATCCCGATGTCGAACCGTACTTAACACGTGTCATCTCACGTAAAAGTATGGCTTTCCCTGAAAAACGCATTTTCCGGCACTTTCCGGAGGCGTTTCGGACATTTTCCAGACTGTTATTTAAAAAAAGGACAAAACCGGGACCGGGGGACAAAATCCCACATGGCTGGTGACTCACAAGGACACTTGGCACGCATGCCACCTCCCTCTAGTCACCCTTCAATCAAATTCAAATGGAAAAGACTAAAATACCCCTGGTATACAGTCAAAGTCCGGCCGGACTCCCTGTGCACTTTTCCTGAAATTGCCAGCAAGTCCCCCAGATTTCCAAAATACCCAAAAACCCCCTGGATTCAGTCCAAGTCCGTCCATACTCCTACTGCAATTTTCACCCTATAAATAGAAGTTGTTGTCAAAGGCAAGAAGGAGGATTTTAACACCAAAAATTCACCACCCCCACGGCCCAAACTGATTTCACCCCTTCCGAGCCTCCGTTTCGTCTCGGTTCGCGTGAAACCTTCGTATTTCGATCAAATACGCACCTTACAACTTTGAAACAACCTTTTGAATCACTTTCCGTGTCCCGTACACACCTCCCGAGCCAAAGGAGTCAACCCTAGCCATAGGTATAACTCCCTCTCTCTAAATCTCTCATTCCGTCTCGGTTTACACGCCAGTCGCTACAACCGTTTCGAACGTCGTTATCGAAATGTAGACGCCTCCATCTAACGGGGTCCGATACGCTTTAGCCCCTCGATCCTCTTCTCTTTCCGTAAGAAAAGTAATCACGGGTTAAAACGGCGTTCCGACCCCGTTCCGTTTACTTTTATTGTCATTTACCAATTCCGGATCGATCGATCCGTCGATCGTCATTTTAATTTTTGTCAATTACAAATCCGAGCCGTTTGGCCTCGTTGATCGTCATTTACGAATCCGGATCGTTTGATTCCGTTGATACCGCACTTTAAATACTGTCATTTACAAAGTCCGACCCGTTTGGATCGTGATAGTATTTACTTTTCAAAGTCCAAGTCGCAACCCGATTCGTTGATCGCATATCATTTAAAACGCATTTTTCCCGTAAAAATCGTTAACAATGTAATGCCCGGTTCAAAACCGGAGTTCGTCCGTCGAACTCTCTTTCAAAATGCGCGAAATGACGTTTGGCGTCCAAATGCTCATCTTCAAACTAAAAGCCGCCATTTGACACTCAAAATCATTTAAAACGCATTTTTCCCGTAAAAATCGTTAACAATGACACGCCCGGTTCAAAAAACCGGAGTTCGACCTTCGAACTCCTTTTCAAACTCAAAATCGACGTTTGCCACGCAAACGCTCACTTCGAACTCCTTTTCAAACTCAAAATCGACGTTTGCCACGCAAACGCTCATTTCAAACTCAAAGTCGACGTTTGCCACGCAAACGCTCATTTCAAACTCAAAACCGACGTTTGTCATTCAAACGCTCGTCTTTTCAAACAAAGTCACCTAATCAACGTTTGTCATTCAAACCAAGATTAAGCTTGTCATTCAAGCCCCCATTTCAAAAGACACACACATACACACACACGATTTCGAGAAAGGTAGAAAGACTCGTCATGCGAGGCGTTTCGGGCGATCTCGTCATACTCTACCCGAAACGTAACTTGACCTCCGAACCTAACAATCTCTGGTACAAAAAGCTTTTTACTCATTTTTGCTGCCAATAAAAATGATCCCCGTTTTCAAAGCCTTTTCCTAAGTTTTTGCTACCAATAAAAATGACACCTTTTCACAATAGCCGTTTCTCAACGTTTGGGCTCAAAATACAAAAACCGCGTGGCGACTCCTCATTTTTTCCTTCCCATGAAGCGAGGTCTCAGACACCAACCCCTCCGCGAAAGACAACCGCATTTCGCGTCCGCGCGAAATCCCGGGTAATTTCACAAGCATCAAGAGATTTCGTGAGGTCGTTTCGCAATCGATCTCACCATAAGTTTATAGTGAAATTCGGATTCAGAATCCTTTTCACCTTGAAGAACCTTCAACCAGATTGGAATCTTTTGCAGGGTGCTGCTCGATTTTGGGATCCTTCTGTTCATCTCTTTAATTTTTCTCTTTATGAGAAGGTGCCTACTGTTGAGGAGTTCGCCATTACCTTGGATATGCCGTTGACTGTTGAGATTGTTGTTCCTAAGTACAATAGGAATTATTCAGAGACTTTGAATGAATTGCTAGGGATCCCCCTTGATACTTGCTATGAGCTGGTTCATCGCAGGTGGGTAGATTGTTCTTCTTTTCCTGAATGCTTCAGCGGAGATTCAAATGATGAGGCATTCCATGCTTACAAACGGAACTTTCTGGCCCTTTCTGTTTTCGAAGATGTTTTGTTCACGTGCAGGGATGGCTTGGTTGATTCCCAATTGGTGGAAATTGTTCTGCAGGCTAGGAAACGTTCTAGGAACATCATTCCGCTAATCTTGGGTGAAACCCTGCATGGTCTTGATGAGTTGCATAAGACCGGTGCCATGACTCAAGGGAGTCCTCTTTTATTGACTATTTGGCTTAGGGAACATCTCAAGTTGGTAGGTTCCCTGTTGGAGTATTCCCCATTCACATACCATATGAGGAAGTTGCTGATCAAGGATCTCTCGGTGGATGAGTGGGCCAAGTTAATTGCAAACACTGCCACTGCAGATATCATTTGGTGTCCACCTTATTGGAGATTGAACAAGTATGTTACCAATACCAAGGGTTTTGACAGGGTTGTGCTCCCGGGTTTGCAAAATTCCTCCTTTTATTTTCCCAAGCGGGTGCTCCGTCAATTTGGCCAGCAGCAGGACACTTATCTTTTCGAAGGGGCCTCTCGTGAGGTGTCTTATATCGGTGTCGAGTTTGAGAAGGTGCTAGATCAAGCATTGGGTGAAGGAACTAATCGAGACCGCTGGTCGAACCTCCGGACTTTCGATGCAAGTGTCTTCTTATCTGACAAGTATTTGGATTGGTTCCTTCATACCGCTCACCCTAATGTGGAGAAGATTGATGATCTGCGGCTTTCACTGTTAGGGGATTCCTTTATAGCTAGCAGTATTTTGTGGAGGAGTGAGGCTCAGTCTGATCCTGCCAATGTACGGACTGATCCAACCCATGATTTTCTTGATGGGGATTGGTATGAGAGGCGAGGCAAGGGTATGCCTGAAAAGATGCAAGCTTTAGATAGGCCCAATGTCTTCAAGAGGCTTTCGGAGTCCGTTTTCACTTGCCTCGAGGAATGTTCTGCTTCGAAGGTCCCAAAACACAAGAGAGATCGCGATGACGGGGGTGATCATGCCCACCGGCCTACTAAGTCAATGAAAGGCTAGATCTTAAAGAGTACCGAGAGATTGCTTCGATAGATCAATAGTTTTATTTATTAGTATTTTTTTCAAGATTGTTAGCTTAGCAAATTAGTCGTTGTGGTTAGGATTTCCCCTTCGTCAGTAATAAAATGCACTTGATTAACAACAGGACAAAATTTTATTTATTTATTTGATTAGACCGAACCCGAAGGCTACCTACGTTCCTCTTTTACATCAATTAAATAAGAGGCTCAGGTCTAACGTAGTTCATTTTTGAAAAAAAGGACAAAATACGGTTTCAGGCCGAGGGGTAATCTTGCGCGGGACAAGTTCTCCTCTTTTTTTTTTGTGCACACCCTTTCTTTTGCCTAGATTGCCCCTTCGGGTTTTCAATCTAGCGGGCTTCTTTTCTTGTGCAAGCTCTAATTTTTGCCTAGGCCGTCCCCTTTGGGATTTTCAACCTAACGAGCATTTTTTTTCTTTTAAGAGGCCAAGTCACGCGAAGTATTTCTTGAGCTTGTCCATGTTGACCGGCTTCGGTAGCTGATCTCCGTCTAAGTCCACCAGCTGAAGGGCTCCCCCAGAGAATATCTTTTTCACGATGTAGGGTCCTATCCATCTTGGTCCCCACTTGCCTAACGGGTTGAAAGGTCCAAGACGATGTTCACGGAGAACTAGGTTGCCTACTCTGATATTCCTTGTCTTGACCTTTTTGTTGAAAGCTCTTGCCATTCTCCTTTGGTAAGCTTGAGTGTGCTCGGCTGCTTTTAGCCTCCTCTCATCTAGTAGGGCTAGCTCTTCGTATCTGCTTTCTAGCTAGTCAACTTCGTTCACCTGGTTTTCTAGGAGAACCCTTAGTGATGGTATTTCTAATTCTATCGGTAGGATAGCCTCCATTCCGAATGTGAGGGCGTAGGGAGTCTCCCCTGTAGCTGTTCGGACTGAGGTGCGGTATCCCCAAAGTGCGAAGGGTAGTTTGTCGGGCCAATCTTTCCCAGTGATTGCCATTTTTCTGATGATGGTTTCGATTGTTTTGTTTGCAGCTTCAACTGCTCCATTCGTCTGAGTCCTGTAAGGAGATGATTTATGCCTTATGATTTTGTACTCTGTTAGGAGGCGATCAGTTTCTTTCTCGAAGTATGAGCGATTATCGAATATCATCTCTTGCGAGACCCCATATCGGCAGATGATGTTGTGCTTGATGAACTCTGCTATCTTTCTGGCATTCAAAACTTTGTAGAAGGAGGCCTCGATCCATTTAGTGAAATAGTCGATGGCTACTAAGACGAAACAGTGTCCATTGGCTCTTGCGGGCGTGACCTTTCCAATCACATCTATGCCCCATGTTGAGAACGGCCAAGGATATGTCATAGGGTACAGTAAGGAAGGTGGCGCTTGCTGAAGGTTGGCGTGTATCTGATACTTATGGCATTTCTTGACCATTCTGGTACAGTCGGCTTCCATGGTTAGCTGATGGAGGAAAACTCCCTCTTGTAATAAAAACCGAGCAAGTGTACTCACTACCGGTGTAGCAGTATGCAAATGCAGGGGTCGAATCCACAGAGACTCGTTGGTAAACAAATAAAGTGAAAGCAGTGAATTTTGTAACCACAGTTTATAGATTTGATTTAAGCCTAAAAACATAAAATAAATAACTAAAACTAACTAAACGAGAAAACAGATTATGAGTAGAGATTCGTAGATTGGATTTCACTTCACCATCATTCTATGCAGAATTTTACTTATAAAACATTAACTCAACTTCTAGGGTTCATTCACTTTAGCTAGGATCGACACGGTTATGTGGCCGGATTACAACCCTAAATACTCTTTTTAATATTGTAGATTCTATTACGGTACCACAATATGCCAAGAATACATTAAACACGAAAGAATAACAAAACCTAACGTTGATCCGATTCTATTACGGCACAGATCACGTTATTCAATCAATATTGGTCTATGTATAAATCGCCCAAATTAATGGCTCGATAAATACCCAATTATTCAAAGATGAGTTCGTATCTTAACATGCGTCTCGAATCCAAGAACAAGAAATTAAGATCTATTAATGAACTAGAAGGAATTAAATAGAAAGAATTAAAATACTATTGCATAGAAATCCGGTGAAGATCAAACCAATCTACAAATCTAATGAATTAGCTACTCATAATTTACAATGATAAAAACCTGGAATTCGAAATAATTCTCCTCTTCAATGGAATTGTTCCAAGCCAAAGCATAAAAACTCTAAAATATAATATATGATGTATTGCTAATTCCAAAGATATCTAAAAAAAACTAACAGGGGCTGTGAATATATAGGGATTAGGGCAAAAGCTGTAGGCAAAATCTGTGAAAGGTCGAGAATGCCCTCGAAAACTGGTGCTGAAACGGGCGGAGCGCGGCCGCAATGGCTGTTGGCGCGGCCGCTCTAGTTGACAGGAAGTTTTGTGCGTGATTGATCTCTTTTGAGCGCGGCCGCCCATAATGTTAGAGCGCCCGCCCTAGTTGACAATGACTTTGCATTAGGCCGCAGCTAGCTTCAATTTCCTTGCCTGGCCCAAAAACTCCCTCCTGGCCGGCCACTCTCCAAATGGCCTTGCAACTTGGTCCCAGTTCTCAAGCCTTGGCCGGCCAACCTGTTTCATTGGCCCAGCAACCATAAATCATTTAGTATTCGTTTCGTCCCGCTATTTTGCAGTCGCACTTTGATCGCTATAATGAATTCTTTTGCACTTCGCTCTTTGAGATTTTATTTTCATTTTAACTCATGAATTTTTATAAATCAAATTCGTCCAAAATTTCCATATTTCCAGTTTAGTCCATGAATTTTTCAATATTTCCAATTTAGCCCTTGAACTTCCAAATGTCAGTTTTGTCCCAGATTTTTTAGAATTGCAATTTGATCCAAAAGCTTCCAAAGTACACTCCAATCCTCTGTTTTCAACATTGTTGCACTTCAACCCCTGTACTTTCAAAGCACTCACAAACCATATCAAATATACATAAAACTCGGGAATCAAACACAAAGAAAGCCTAAAAGTGCATCATTTGGATGGGTAAATACACATCCATCAAACACCTACAAACTAACCTTTTGCTCGTCCCGAGTAAAACTAAACTAAAGGAAATAAAATAAAGCTACTCTAAATACTAATAATAAAATATAAAAACAAAATAATTATTTTTGGGATGTTCTATCACAGATCAGTCATTGGCCATACAAGTCTCAGATTCTCACCAACACACATAATCAACAAGTGCCACCACAGTAATGGGATTACAATCACATTGAAGCATAAAACTCACAATTTTCCACCGCAGCCTGAATGATGAATGAATTATGGGAGGTCACTGCCAACAACCTAAGATTGTTTATGGATTCACTAAGTGATGCTCTAAATCAATATGTCATAGACAGTACAACCCCAAAAAGGACACTCATATGCATATTTACACGATTGTCAACCCGGTTACTCAATATTGAAAGAATAATATGGCTTAAAAGTTAAGTCTGAAAGATCGCAGGGCTAGGTTCATGGTTACAAATGAAGGTAAGGACATATGAACATAAGAAAGTGAAACTAAAAAGTCTTCTTTTAACAATACATCCTCACTTTGATTATAATTCCTCCGCTCGCCCTTATTACTTCCCAATGTGCCCACCCACAAACTAAAACTTTTTCATACATCGACATGGGGTTGAACACATTCCATTATTTTCTTTGGTCACCTTGAAACATAATTTCCACTTCAACATTAGAGAGGGCAAGGCTTTTTTTTTTTTTACTTTGCACAAATGTATCACAAAGAATGTGCATTTACTATTTTGCTCAAGCCCCTCTTTTCATTACATAACATGACCCACTTCTTTATTTTCGTGACCAATTTCCACTCAATCCTTTGATTTTCATGACATCCCCCAAAATATCCCCATTCTTTTCTTAGATTCACTTTCTTGAAAAGGCGAGAAAATAGTGTATAAGTTAAAAGGGTGGGATAGTGCAGGTACAAATGAAGGCGAATGGTGGTCTAAGATAACCTCCCACTTTGTGAGAGATTCCATTCTTTTTCAAGCTCAAAAAGGGGTTCTAGCGGAAAATTTTATATAAGTGACGAGAAAGTTTAAGGCTCACAAAAAGGGATTCAAAGAATAGCCATATATATCAAGTAACCTATTGACGTGTTATTGACAATCATGCAAACATGTTCTAGGGACCCCGAGAATACACAAAGTGATCCCATAAAAAGGCACCTAAGTTGATGACAATGACCAAGAATATGATACGGAAGTGAGAGGTGGTGCAATCATAATTTAAATGTTTCAATGCAATCCCAATCACCACACTAATAATAGCACATGTGATTTTCAAATTAAAGCACACTCTAATCATCACAGACTTTGGCCAACATTCCAACTATGAAAAGAACAAAAATTTTAAAATTTTTCTATTTTTTTAGAGGGTGACACTATATACACTCCCCTATAAACCCACAAACTCGGAGAGTTGCCCACCCCCAAACTCAAAACATGCTATGTCCTCATAGCACAGAGAACAAAAGCGTGCCTTGGGCTTAACGGATGGCAAGACACTACTAAATAGTAATTAACATAAAAATAAAAGATACCTCATTGGGTTGCCTCCCAAGCAGCGCATTTGGTTAAAGTCGTTAGCCCGACTATGGTCCCAAGCTTACTTGGCCTTTGCTTTGCGGCCTTTGGACCATCTCTTCTCCTCACGGGCACAAACACCCTTCTCTTTCGAAATCAGCTCTCCATTGTAAACAAGTAGGGGTAAAGACACATTTATTTTTGAAACTTTACGCTTGTGCTTACCCCTCTTTCTTTTCTTTTTATTGGGGTTTCCACCCCCAAACTCAACCTTTTCCGCAACCTGCAAAACACCATTCTCACAACCAAGATCAAGAGAGTTATCATGTACAAAAATATTTACAAATATAGAACCAGATAAATCACTATAACTCTCCTCACTAACTCTCGATTTTGAAGGCCATTGTGGTAAATGTGATGGAATCGACTCTTTATGGGAGTCGTGTGGGGAGTGATACGACCCGTTACTCCTAGAGTATTGATCGGCCTTAATATTACTAGCCTTGGGACAAACGTCCGCATTATCCCCACTTTTCTCACATCCATTCACATCATCTTTAAAAATTGGAAAATCATTTATGGATCCTACAAAACCATCTTTGGGGAAGGGTTTCTTATCATTTTTAAGCATACAAAACTTACATTCCTCCCCCAAACCTCTTAAGGACACCATCCCTTGACACACATCAATGGTGGCCTTAGTGTCAAACATAAATGGCCTCCCAAGCAGAATGGGAGTTTTCAGTTGTTCCTCACTTGATCCCTCCATACACATCACATAAAAGTCAATGGGGATAATAATTTTATCAATTTTAACCAACACCCCTTCAATAACCCCTAAGGGTCTTTTGATTGAGAGATCCGCCAATTGCAAGTCTCTCTTGGGTGGTTTCAACTCACATACCCCCAAACTTCTAAAAACATGAAAGGGCATCACATTGACACTTGCCCCAAGATCCAACAAACCTTTAAAATTTTGACCCCCTAAAGAAATTGGGATAGTGAAGCACCCGGGGTCTTTTTGAACATGTTTAACCTTTTAATCCTCATTAACATCATCATTATTATCACAACAATCAATATTATCAAGAGAAGATAGAAATACCTCCTCAATTTCCTCACTTTCATCCCACACTGTTGTGATTGACTTTGCTTGCTCGGGTGGGTTCTTCTCTTTCATCAACTCTTGGGCAACCTTCACAAGTTGCTCTACTTGTGTGCCCACCTTTTCAAACGCAGCTTTTGTATTTCTATTACTTTGCTGCATCTCCATTCTTAACTGCTGAACTGCCAGCTCCCAGGGTGCACTATGTTGGGTATGCATGTTTTAACCCTCCTATTTTGTATTAGATTTGATTGATACCATAACCTCCTATCTATTTTAATGACTTTAGGACCCTATGTAATGAAGCTTAGACTTCAATTTTTTAGCTAAGTCCATTTCATAGAATAGGTTAATCTTAGGCTTGAAGACTGGCACAAGATTCCATGGAAGCAAGGTTGCAGTTCCAGCAGTATTCAAAACCGCCCTAAGAACCGCACATGTAACCGCAAGTGTAGTTCCACCTTGAATCTGCCTATTTGAACCAATCGCATGCAACCGCCCCTGAACCTCATCCTTGTAGTTCATGAGCAACCGCATCTAAGCAGCCTCATGGTGTAGCAAACCGCACATTCCTAACCGCGTCTCACCAACCGCATCCAATGATTGGCTACTTGAAGTGAACAACTTTTTATCCGTTGGAATCCACGTCAGCAATATCAAAAGTCAACCACCATATCTTGTCACGTGATTCAATGTCAGAAAAGATCTGCAAGGATCTTGAAAAGGTGACAGGTGTCCTAACCTCATTGCTTGCGGTGGAGCACGATCGGCTTTATCTGCGAGCTGTACCAAAGGACAAAAGTGGTTCTTTGTGGACCAATAGGATTGCATCAAGTCTTGTCCTTCATGACTATATCCAACGGCTAGTTTCTTGATGCTTGGGTATAAATACCCCCAATCTTCACCATTTGAAGATTGCTTGAGAATTTGAAAGTGCTGTGTTCATAGAAGCTGAAGCTCTGCCCAGAAATTATTCAATCCTTTGAATCTTCATCTTCTTTCTTCAAGAAATATTCCCTAGCCCAGAAATCAAGCCTTAACACAATCAAGAATCATTGTGCTCTACATCTCACAGATCTAAAGAGCCTTGATCTTGTTCTCACACACTCACCTCACTTGTTCTAATCACATAGATTAAACACTTGAGATACACTGGTTATAGTTTTGGATTTGTTCTTCATAGCAAAGATTTTATTGTACTTTGTAATCTCGCAATACTTAATATAAAATCTCTCTTAGAAATCCAAGACTAACCATCTTGGTAGTGGACGTAGATCGTTTATCGATTGAACCACTCCAAATAGTGTGTTCTTACTTTCTGCATTTATATTTCTTGTGCTCGCTAATTATATATCTTTGTCTCTGTTTGATCTTTATTTAGCTATCCATTATTGTAAAATAGTGTTTGGAGTTAACATAGTCAAAATACACTTGTTTGTAAAACTGCTCTGAACAAAACCGCACCACCAAAACCGCATTTTACAAACCACCTCTCAAAACCGCTTTACACTCTATTATTCCGCTGTGCATTTTACACTATCACTTGCAGTCTATTATTAACTGCAAGAGGATTTTGTAAGCGAGAGGTTTAGTTTTTTAAAAGAGGGCGAAAAATTTTAAACAGCTATTCACCCCCCCCTCTAGCTGTATTTTCACCCTTGTTGCCACCTTTGGGACCAACACACTACCATGTTGTCCAGGTGGTGGTACATGAAGGGGTTTTACTTACTGATTCTGATGGCTACCCCATGGATTATAGTTGCCATATTGGTTGCCTTGGGGTGGTGGCCTTTGTCCATATCCATTGAAAGCATGTGCCTGTTCAGGATGATAAGAGAAATTTGCTGCACTTGGACACATATTAGTCACATGAGATGATAAACCACAATTTGTACAATAATCAGTAATAACATTGGCACCAGCAGAAGTGCCACAAGCAGTCAATTTATCCAATTTATTATTTAAAAGTGCAATCTGCTTTGAAATATTATCACTAGCATTCAATTCAAGTACCCCCCTTGTTTTACCCCTCGAACTCTTTTGTTGAGAGTTAGCACTCAACATCTCAAATAAAGCTTTAGTTTCTTCCGGGGTCTTGGCTCCTATCGAGCCTCCAGCAGCATTGTCAACCATTGATTGACCATTGTCATTCAAGCCATCATAAAAGGCTTGGTTCAGTGAGGGTAGTGTGAAATTGTGTTGGGGACATTGTATTAACATTGTATTAAATCTTTCCCATGCCTCATGAAAGGGCTCCCCCACATCTTGGGAAAATGTCATCAATTTCTGTCTAAAACCAGCCAAAAGATGATGTGGGTAATATCTTTTAAGGAACACATCTTGTAATTCTCCCCAAGTATTAATGTTGCTCGGTGCAAGCATCATCAACCATGTTTTACCCACTCCCTTAAGAGTGTAAGGAAAACACTTCAGTCTAATTTGCTCCTCAGTCACTCCCTGTCTTAACAAAAATTGAGCAACAACAATAATATACTCTTTAAGGAACGTGAGTGCATCCTCACCAGGCAATCCGTGGAAGCTTGGCAACATGGCAAAGTATTGTCCTTTGACCTCTAGATTTTTGGCTGCATCGGACAGCACTATGCAAGAGGTAGATGTGTCTACCCTAGGTCTCAGGAAATCATTCATAGTTTGTGCCGGTGGTACTGCCATCTCGGCTTTCTCTTCCTCTACCTCGGTGGTGGAGGGTTCTGATTCGGTGTCCGAATCTGAGAAAAGGGGATTAAAGAGGGGATCGCCCTCAAATGCTTCCTCAAGTCTATTTATGTTGTCGTCCAATGGCACCAATGTAGGCTTCAAAGAACGACGACCTTGCATTCACTACCTAGCCTACTTGTTTACTTGCAACAAGTCCCCGGCAACGGCGCCAAAAACTTGATGGAGGAAAACTCCCTCTTGTAATAAAAACTGAGCAAGTGTACTCACTACCGGTGTAGCAGTATGCAAATGCAGGGGTCGAATCCACAGAGACTCGTTGGTAAACAAATAAAGTGAAAGCAGTGAATTTTGTAACCACAGTTTATAGATTTGATTTAAGCCTAAAAACATAAAATAAATAACTAAAACTAACTAAACGAGAAAACAGATTATGAGCAGAGATTCGTAGATTGGATTTCACTTCACCATCATTCTATGCAGAATTTTACTTATAAAACATTAACTCAACTTCTAGGGTTCATTCACTTTAGCTAGGATCGACACGGTTATGTGGCCGGATTACAACCCTAAATACTCTTTTTAATATTGTAGATTCTATTACGGTACCACAATATGCCAAGAATACATTAAACACGAAAGAATAACAAAACCTAACGTTGATCCGATTCTGTTACGGCACAGACCACGTTATTCAATCAATATTGGTCTATGTATAAATCACCCAAATTAATGGCTCGATAAATACCCAATTATTCAAAGATGAGTTCGTATCTTAACATACGTCTCGAATCCAAGAACAAGAAATTAAGATCTATTAATGAACTAGAAGGAATTAAATAGAAAGAATTAAAATACTATTGCATAGAAATCCGGTGAAGATCAAACCAATCTACAAATCTAATGAATTAGCTACTCATAATTTACAATGATAAAAACCTGGAATTCGGAATAATTCTCCTCTTCAATGGAATTGTTCCAAGCCAAAGCATAAAAACTCTAAAATATAATATATGATGTATTGCTAATTCCAAAGATATCTAAAAAAAACTAATAGGGGTTGTGAATATATAGGGATTAGGGCAAAAGCTGTAGGCAAAATCTGTGAAAGGTCGAGAATGCCCTCGAAAACTGGTGCTAAAATGGGCGGAGCGCGGCCGCAATGGCTGTTGGCGCGGCCGCTCTAGTTGACAGGAAGTTTTGTGCGTGATTGATCTCTTTTGAGCGTGGCCGCCCATAATGTTAGAGCGCCCGCCCTAGTTGACAGTGACTTTGCATTTGGTCGCAGCTAGCTTCAATTTCCTTGCCTGGCCCAAAAACTCCCTCCAGGCCGGCCACTCTCGAAATGGCCTTGCAACTTGGCCCCAGTTCTCAAGCGTTGGCCGGCCAACCTGTTTCCTTGGCCCAGCAACCATAAATCATTTAGTATTCGTTTCGTCCCGCTATTTTGCAGTCGCACTTTGATCGCTATAATGAATTCTTTTGCACTTCGCTCTTTGAGATTTTAATTTTCATTTTAACTCATGAATTTTTATATATCAAATTCGTCCAAAATTTCCATATTTCCAGTTTAGTCCCTGAATTTTCTAATATTTCCAATTTAGCCCTTGAACTTCCAAATGTCAGTTTTGTCCCAGATTTTTCAGAATTGCAATTTGATCCAAAAGCTTCCAAAGTACACTCCAATCCTCCGTTTTCAACATTGTTGCACTTCAACCCCTGTACTTTCAAAGCACTCACAAACCATATCAAATATACATAAAACTCGGGAATCAAACACAATGAAAGCCTAAAAGTGCATCATTTGGATGGGTAAATACACATCCATCATTAGCCAAAAGTAGCTTGAAGATAGGATCGCACAATGTAGTCAGTTGATTGATGAATCGACTGATGTATTGGAGTCTGCCCATGAATCCCTTTACTTCTTTCTGTGTTCTGGGTGGAGGCATGTCTATGATGGCCTTTATCTTGGCGGGGTCTGCTTCTATGCCATGCTCGGTAACCATGTACCCTAAGACTTTTCCTTTGACCACTCTGAATGAGCATTTTGCGGGGTTGAGCCTCATCTTGTGTTGTCTCAGTCGATTGAAGAATTTTCTGAGATCTCTGAAGTGCTGGCCATCTGTCCCTTTTGAGTGGATAATCATGCCATCCACATATACCTCTATTTCCTTGTGGATCATGTCGTGGAATAGTGTCGTGACTGCCCTTTGGTAAATAGCCCCAGTGTTCTTGAGACCAAACGACATGACCGTATAACAGAACATCCCCCAATGTGTGGTGAATGTCGTTTTGTGTTGATCCTCCTCTGCCATGAGGATTTGGTTATACCCTGCGAAGCCATCGACGAATGAGCGGACTTCGTATGCTGCTGTGGCGTCGACCAACATGTCTATATTTGGTAGTGGGAAATCATCTTTAGGGGATTCCTTGTTCAAGTCTCTAAAATCTACACAGACTCGTATTTTCCCGTTCGACTTGGCTACTTGTACCGTGTTTGCCAGCCATTCCGGATATTCGATCACTTTGATAAACCCTACGTTTAAGAGTTTCATGATCTCTTCTTTCACTTGCATTGACCATTCGGGCTTGATTCTGCGCAGTTTCTGTTTGACTGGCTTGGCGTTGGGTAGCAATGGTATTTTGTGTTCTACAATCGACTAATTTAACCCAGGCATATCTTTGTAGGACCATGCGAAGACGTCGACATATTCTATGAGGAGTTGCATTAAGGTTTCTCTGTCTTCCCCCTTGAAGAAGCTGCCGATCTTTATTTCTCTGGGGTCTTCTGTTGTCTCGAGATTAACCGTTTGCATTTCCTCATTGTCAACGGGGCCATTCTTTCTACAACGACCTACTTGCTTTGCTAATTCTTTTAAAATTTGTTTGTTTTCTTGGTCTATCTCATCATATGATTTCATTATTAACTTGTTCGTTATATTGATTATTATTAGTTAATTCATCATTCACAATGTTAGCAATCTCAGGGTACTCAAAAAGATCAAAGTTTTCATTAAGGAAGTAAGGGAATACATGTTCGGCCACCACCTCGATTTCCTCTTGAGTGAGTTCATCAGAGGTGGAGCCTGCTTCTAAAGTGAAAGTTACAGGGCCTATCTTCCTACGGGGATGGGGAGTACAACCAATCTCTTTGATCATGAAATCTTCGTCAACAACTGGTCCTCCGGTGACGTGCCAGTTTAGAATTGGCTCATCACATTTTTGTATTAGCTTTGTGTAATTAATAGTTGGAGCGTCCCCCTTGGAGATTGCATGGATCTGGCTGTCTTCTAACCGGCACAGGTCTTCAAACTGTCGCAGCATGTCTTCTCCCAACACAAAGTCCCATTTGCTGGTCATTTCTGCCTTCGTGCCCCACAAATCTTTAAGGATTAGTGGGACGAGTTCTGTTTCGTCTGGTGAAGCATCGCATTCACTGAAGATTTCAAAGTCCGGTTGGCGTTTTCCTTTATCGTCAGTCCATGGTTCTGAAAAGATAAAGTATGGGATGCTTTCCCCTTCTCGGACAAAGTAGCCATTGAGTGTCTTTCGATATGGTCGAGGTTGCAGTTTTTGACCTTTGGGTCATTGTGGCCTTTGTACGTGGTTCCTTCCCACTTGACTTGAGTGAAGTCCCACTCTTCTTCGTCATCTCCATCGTGGATGGAAATAATGTATCCTAGGCCATGCTTCGTGTGTGGTGGGGGAACCGGTGGTGGTTCTGTTATCCCTTGCAAGTGTTTTCCGAGTCCTAAACCAGGAATGTACCCTTTTGCTTGCATCATTCTCCAAACAGGAAGGTTTCCAGAAAACCGAATTGATTTGGAGTAATCGTTTTCGTTGCAAGTTTCTATGACATTCACGGTGCTTTTTTTTAAATAAGCAATCAGAATTTTCGAAGGAAAAGATACTGACTAAACTATTATTGAAAAGCAATTGATACTCTTGCCCACAAATGAGGATTTTAGGCAAGTAGTACCCAAACTAAACTAGACTACCAATTGCTTCTTTTTGCAAAATAAAAGTAAATAACTGAAAAAGAAAAGGAAGCTTTCATTTCTTAATCCAACCAAGGGTGCCTCCGCTAGGAGCAAGTTTGATGGTACCGTTGTCAATTAAGTCTTGGACTGCATTCTTCAGGTTGAAACAATCATCGGTATGGTGGCCATGGAATTGATGGTAGTAGCAGTAGAGGTGTGGAGCTCGACCTTCCTTCTTGGGTTGGTAGCCTTCCATTGGGCTCATCATTGAATCCTTGTGAAGACTTCTGAAGAGATGACTGAGAGAGATCCTTCCAATGTCGGTGAAATCCTTCCCTTCCTTCGTTTAGCCATTTGATTATGGAGGTCTCGAATATGGTTCTCGTAGTGTTGCACAAAGACGTTGTGGCGAGACTGATATTCTGCTTCCATTTGTTCTTTGAGGTCACGGTAAAGAGTATTGAGGCAATACTTGACCCTCTCATCAATGTCATCTTCAATGTGGGCTTCGAGGGCGCTACACTTTTGGGTCATAGCCTCGAGTTCGCTTTTGACCTCTTCGAGTTCTTTAATCAGAGTCTTTGTCTTCTCAGTTTGAATGGACTCTTCCAAGTGATGCCATGCGTTGTTATTGTCAATATGTTGCAGAGCTTTG
Organism: Adenophora triphylla var. japonica; assembly: GCA_022495995.1. Taxonomy (NCBI): domain Eukaryota; kingdom Viridiplantae; phylum Streptophyta; class Magnoliopsida; order Asterales; family Campanulaceae; genus Adenophora; species Adenophora triphylla. The sequence continues at coordinate 31,775 of JAFEMH010002876.1, forward strand.
GCGTGTTGAGCCTTGATACCACTTAAATCTTCTTGCACAGATGATTGCCCGCTGTCAGAGTCACTTTCCATCTTCTATAAATCCCTAGCAATGCGGGTGGCAGGTAAATCGAATGCTTCCCTCCAACCTTCAACATGCTCCATTTCAGCGACAAGAGACTTGGTCATCTTCCGCAAAACTTCCTCTTCGAGGTCTTTCTTAGTGATGAAGTACTTTTTCGTAGACATTGTGTTGGGAGCCTTGAGGTTGAGTAGCTTCGGAAAACTGACAGAAGAGACGCAGAGATGGTGTCAGGATCAAATCTAGCCCCAACGAGTCGGAAGCAGGCTTAAACGGTTCGGGCTCAAACACAGCAAACAGGTGCATTATCTCACGCGAGACAAGCAGTCACGCACGAGACAATCACACGAAAAGTCGATTTTTATTAGACCTAATTTTTGGTCGGAATGGAGAATCCATTTTGAGGGGTTTCGAAGGCCTTTATAAGAACCTAACGACTAAGTAATCAGTCCGTTTTTTGTAAAACAAAGCCATGTAAGATTGTTTTGAAGGATTTTTTTCTTTTTTTTTCTTATAAAGGGACTTCCGAAAGGGACATTCCATAGGGACTTTTTCTTTTTCCGAAGGGACTATTCCGAAGGGACTATTCTGAGTCCTTCTTTATTGTCAATTTTACATGGCTTTATTTTGGTTAAAAACAAAAAAAGATCACCGAGTCAAACCGACCGGTCACGGAGTGATCCTAAAAGACAATCTACATGATATGTGGCGATGCAGGGCTGGAAGGCTAGGCTCCCCGCGATATGAAAATCTAGATGGATTGAATACGCAGAGTGGGATGATCCAACTTTGGAGAGACTGGCGACTAGGTGGTTACCGTCATACGTCTTTAGTGTGGGTCCCGGGTTAATCGGGGTATGTAGTGCAATGACAGATATAATATGAGTGCGCGTGTGTGATAGTCGATCTAGGTGATAGAAAAAAATATAGATTTTTTTTTGAAAAATAAAAGAAAACAGATAGTGGCCGCACCAAGTGGTTGCCTACGTTTCTCCCAATTTAGGAAGACTTAGGCCGTCGTAGTTCCAAATAATGAGAGAGAGAGAGAGAGAGAGAGAGAGAGAGAGAGAGAGAGAGAGAAGAATAATTCAATTACAACTCCCGAATCCCCAATGGAACGGACTTTAATAAAATAAAACCCAATCACACGGAATTTATAAATAACAATCAATTATTTAAACCAAATACGGATTCGAGTTCTACATCTTAAGGGAGGCCTTAAGATGAGGGAACTCTGCAGATAATGAATTCTGGGATCCCCCTTGCATGTTCGACTCTCGTCTTGGACCTTGAGACGAACATGAAAAACCAGAAGACACCAGATTGCCGAAGCGATATCTCGCGCGTGACAGGCTGTCTCGTGCGAGATATGCTTGGTCTGGACACATAAATCAAATTTATTTACTATTTTTTTTTTTTTGAAAACCTCTGTTTTATTTTTGATGCAAGTTTAAGCCTCTTTATATTTGTAGTCCCCAGCAGAGTCGCCACTGTAGCGATGCGTGAATTTTTTAAACATATTTTTGAGTCGCCACCTATATTATTCGTTTGGAAACATAGAAAAACCATTTGAAAATAGATTTTGGGTTCGGGGCTTAGGTTATGGAATGGGAAGGCCAAGGAGCACCCATTCCACCCAATCCGGAGATCGGTCTTGCTAGAAAAAAGGGAGGTTTTCAAAGAAAAAAGATATTTTAAATAATAAATAAAATAAAGATCCATTTAACGAGGTTAAATGGAATATAGGATCGATTGCTTCGAGACCATCCCCATGATTTGGGGAGGTTCTAGGCTGATCCTAGATTCAATGTATTTATACCACTCTAACAATCAGTTATAAAGGGAAAGGAAGATTACCTTGCCTGAAGTAATTCAGACAGAGTTTCGACTCAAGTTTAGAGTCGAACCTTGACTCGAACAGAGCTTCGCCTCAGTCCTTGATTCAAGCTTCGATGTTTGTTTATCAACAAGGTTGACAAACAAACTTTAGATGATTTTAGGGTGATTTACAGGAATCTTTCAGGGAGAGAAACCAGTAAATGTGGGGGTTTTGACTTGAAAAGTCTGGATCCAAAATACTGAAAGTCTTCAGGTATTTATAGGTGTTGGAGAGGTGTTGAAGATGAGATCAAACACTTTGGGAAGGTTCCAGAATCCAAACTTCATTGGAAGGCCGGATGGATAAAGTTTTATCCCGAAAATGGTTGAAACCAACGAGGAAACTGCCATATGCAGGTCTGCAGAACTCCTTTATCTCGCGCGAGACACGCTATTCTGCGCGAGATAAGGCAGTCAGTGGATAATTTTGTCCTTCCCTCGTTATTTCGTATGCAGTTTAGTCCCAAACTAACGGTCGTTAGTCAAAACTTAACGAAACATGACGAAATGGTGGATTTACTTCTTGACTCAAGGCGAGACTTAGAGTGGTATAAATGTGCTCTGATGGGTTCAGAATGGGGTGTCTACAGTAAGGCCCCGCATTATCTTCCTCTACTGTGTCACCGCGGGACCACCCTCAAACTCGTCATCGCCATACCGAGTCCAAGGGTACAACTCAAACCCCACAGGGCTATCCCTCTCCAGGAACTCCTGTACATCCCGATATGCAACGGTGAGCTTCCCCCTGGTCGTCCTCCTCTTCCTCAAAGGGCGGGTCCTGAACAACATGGTAGGGTAGGCCGCCATGGCCTCATCCTCCCGGTCCCATGGCTGGCACCAGAAGATCTCATAGCACCACACCTGCAACAAAAAGCAGATAGTGCTCAGAACAAAAGAAAAAGAACACGGAGAAATGATAAACTGCTAAACCACAAACAACAATAAACTCAAACCTCCAGCGCAAAATCAAAGCATCCCAGGGAGCTGGCCGTACCCCGGCTGAATCGGTCCATGGAGAAATAGAGCTCGGCCAAGCCCGCCTCGCCCCAAGCAATCTCACCAACCCTTCTAAGTCCACCAAACTCTACGGCAGAGGGAAAAGAGCGGAAGAGGCGTGGTTTGAGAACAGAGTCTCGGAAAGAGCAAACAACAGAACAGAGCGCGCCAGCTGCTCAACCGTCACTACTCCAGTGCCCCGGCGATAAGCCCCGATGTTGGTCGTGATCTGCACCTCCACACCGCTGTACAACATGCCCAAGCCCTTACGAGGGTAGGGCACAAATCCTAACAACTCAGGCAGCACCCCATCGGACATCCTGTCCCGCTATCTCACCACACGGCACGCACCACACGACACATTTTCAAAAGTTCGTCCCAACACAGCAAAACACAAGAGCCTGTCACAAAAACATGGCACACACGTCACATTTTCAAAACACAAGAGCCCGTCACAAAAACACGGCACACACTATACAATTTTCTCAAAAGAGGGATCCGTCCCTACATGACACATTTTCAACAAAAGCCCGTCACAAAAACATGACACACATTACACATAAATTTTCCCCACAGAGTCCGTCACAAAAACACGGCACACGTCACACTTTTCACACAAAGTCCGTCCCTACACGACAATTTTTTCACAATGTATATACGGAAATAGCATAAGGTACAAATCACCGAAGCATACATTTTAAAAGAGAGGCACTTTATTTTTACAAATAAGAGCTAATCTCCACATTTTTGCACAAAAATCACATTCCCACAATTCTTACACATTAAATTTCAACAAATCAACATCAATTTCACAAATTGATCATGGCAACAACAAAAGCCCCAAATTGCGAAAACTAAAACCTAAATCTAGCATACAACATTTCAAGCAAGAATCAAAGCAAAAATTGATTTCTTACCTCCCTTACGGCCCTCCCCCGCAAGTTGTGCACCTCCGAATCCGGATACAACACATCCGGATTCCTTGTTGAAGGCACGAAGGAAGAGCAATTCCTTTAGAGATCGAATCTCCTCTCCATGGCCTCTTGGTTCCTTTGGCAACGGCCTCGTCTGATTCTTTCCGCCATTGTAGCAATTCAAGCAACTCGGAAGAATTCCTCAGGAAATTTTGAACAAAACTCAAGAATTTTCTCTCCCTCTCTCTCCCTCGTTCAAACTGAAGATGGAAAAATGGAGGAATGCGTCGTTGCTGAAGTCTGATTTTGATTTTGGAAAATCAATTTTCAAGACCAATCCGTGCGGACCACTTTGCAAGGGAAGTGGATCCGTACGGACCACTTTGCATCTCCTGGAGAGATTACCCTTTTGCCCTTAAAATCTTCGCCCCTGGCTGTCCAAAGGCCATTTCCAGCAGATTTAACACAGTTTGGTCCTTAACCCAACAAAATAAACACCAGCCGTCATCGTAAGTCCAACCCTCGCCCACTAAATGGAAAAACAAACACAAAAGGCACAAAGAGCCTTCAAGCACAATTCCTAAGGCACAAAACGCCTCCAAAAACACTAAATGAGAAACAAAACCCAGCCATCAAAGTAAGCCCGAAATCCCTTTCCCAGCGGACAAAAACTCAAACGGGAATTCTTGAAAACCCGTACAAGACCACACATTATCCTAGGACGCCACCACGCCCTCACAATCGACCTCGGCGGTCACATCACCTTAGGACGCCACCATGCCATCACAATCGACCTCGGCGGTCACATCATCTTAGGATTCCACCACGCCCTCACAATCGACCTCGGCGGTCACATCACCTTAGGATGCCACCACGCCCTCACAATCGACCTCGGCGGTCACATCACCTTAGGATGCCACCACGCCCTCACAATCGACCTCAGCGATCACATCACCTTAGGTTGCCACCACGCCCTCACAACTGACCTCGGCGGTCACATCATCCTAGGACGCCACCACGCCCTCACAATCGACCTTGGCGGTCACATCATCCTAGGATGCCACCACGCCCTCACAATCGACCTCGGCGATCACATCACCTTAGCACGCCACCACGTCCTCACAACCGAACTCGGCGGTCACATCACCTTAGGATGCCACCACGCCCTCACAATCGACCTCAGCGGTCACTTCACCTTAGGATGCCACCACGCCCTCACAATCGACCTCGATGGTCATATCACCTTAGGATGCCACCACGTCCTCACAATCGACCTCGGCGATCACATCACCTTAGGACGCCACCACGCCCTCACAATCGACCTCGGCTGTCACATCACCTTAGGACGCCACCACACCCTCACAATCGACCTCAGCGGTCACATCACCTTAGGAAGCCACCATGCCCTCACAATCGACCTCAGCAGTCACATCACCTTAGGACGCCACCACGCCCTCACAATCGACCTCAGCGGTCACATCACCTTAGGATGCCACCACGCCCTCACAATCGACCTTCGCAGTCACATCACCTTAGGATGCCACCACTCCCTCACAATCGACCTCGGTGGTCACATCATCTTAGGACGCCACCACGCCCTCATAATCGACTTCGGTGGTCACATCACCTTAGGACGCCACCACGTCCTCACAATCGACCTCAGCGGTCACATCACCTTAGGATGCCACCACGTCCTCACAATCGACCTTGGCGGTCACATCTTCCTAGGACGCCACCACGTCCTCACAATCGACCTCGGCGGTCACATCACCTTAGGACACCACCACGTCCTCACAGTCGACCTTAGCGGTCACATAACTTTAGGGCACCACCACTTCCGCATACACCCTTTATTACACGACATCCGAACTACGATCAGGCTTGATTCCCGCTAGGGATACTTAGGAATCCTATCAAAGGGTCCAGCCAACTGAGCTAAACGGTAACACAGTAGGACACCACCACGTCCTCACAGCCGACCTAAACGGTCTCCTTAGGGCACCACCACGTCCTCACAACCAACTTAAACGTTCACACATAGGACACCCCCACGTCCACGTACTCCCCCCACACATGAACTGCGATTAGGCTTGATTCCCGCTAGAGATACGTAGGAATCCTATCAAAGGGTCCAGCCAACCGACCTAAACGGTCACACAGTAGGACACCACCATGTCCTCACAGCCAACCTTAGTGGTCACATCACATCAGGACACCACCACATCCTCACAAACTGACCTACACGGTCACCTCCTCTCCCAGCATGCGATCCAGACCAGGACCCTTATCTTATCGATGACCCTACTTCCTCCGTAAGTGACATCATCGAGGGGCTTCTGTAAGTACCCCAATCTGGATCACTCTCTTCCAAATGCATGAGAAACACCGCAAACTCACACAAACGTGATCTCGAACACCCGTAGCCTTCAAAAACCCCAAAAACCACCTACCAAACAAAAGGGGGGAGCATTCTGGGATAAAAAGTACAAAAGGACTTTTTAGAAATTTGGAAAAGCAACATCAGTCCGTGCGGACCACTTTGCTTCCATACATCATAATTATAAAATCCCCTTTAAGTCCACAATATTGGCTTAAATCCAAGAAAACCAAAAAATTGGTAATGGTTGCCAGTGCCGTGCGACATACCTTGCCAGAATCTGGACCCTATAAATAGAGGGCTCCCTCTCTCATTTTTCTCACATCACCTCTTCTCTCCCCCTCTCCCAGCCTTTAGGCAGCCCCTCTAAGACCCTTCGGGGCAATCCCAGTCTCTTTCGGTTCCCTCCGGGGCATTTCGAGGCCCCTTGTGGTACTTCGAAGCCCTGCCGAGCACTACCGAGCGCTCCCGAGACACTCCCGAGCTACCCCGAGGCACTCCCGAGGCATCTCAAAGCCTTGTTGATCCATCCTGAAGCCCTGCCAGACCATCCCGAGGTATTTCGGTCCATCCCGAGGTGTCCGGCCCTTTCCGAGCACAATCGACGATCCCGATGCATGCCGGAACTCTGCCTGAGTCCAGTCAACGATCCCTGCGATCCCAACGCACGAAGAAACTCTGCCCGAGTACACACCTGACAATCCCGAGACAAGCCGAAGCTCTGTCCGCAGACACCGGTACGTCCCGAAGCAATCCCGGTCCATCCCGGAACACTATTCAACACTCAAACACTATTTCCCAACGGAAGACAGACACGAACCAACATTGGTAAGGCTTCCTTCCATTTCAATTCATTTCAATACATAGCGTATGATGTAGACATTATATACAGCATGCATTTTTAAAAGCACATACACACACACACACAACTTTTAAAGAAAGAAGGGGTAACGAAAGACTCATTTTTACTAGGCGACTCAGGTGAGCTCTACTATGCCCTTCCCGAGGAGTAATCTGACCTCCGAACTCAAAAATCTCATCACACAACAATAGTTTTTAAACTAAGTCTTTTTTCAATGTTTTGGGCTAAATCAAAATGGCGTGACGACTCTACGAACGAAAACGCAGCGAGACACCTCCCTCCCAACTAAACGGAATGTGAGATGGTGAGGCCCGCGCGCGAGCCGGATCCGGGTAATTTCACATCCTACATCAGCCAGCCGAATTGTTACATCCTATCCTGTCTCCATGGCCATTTATGATATGGGGAATGGATATTGTAGGGAAATTTCCCAGGGCTCCAGGAGGAAAAGTATTTCTACTAGCCATGACAGACTATTTTTCCAAGTGGGTAGAAGCTGAGGCATATGTGCAAGTCCGAGATAGAGAAGTAATCTCCTTCATAAAGAGACACATATTTAGCAGATTTGGGATACCTTCAGAGATAATATGTGACAATGGGTCGCAATTTATCAGTCGGAAAATGCAAGATTTCCTGATAAGTTGAGGATTCAAGATGGTGACATCTTCACCAGTTCACCCTCAAGTGAATGGACAAGCAAAATCCAGCAATATGATTATCATAAGAAACCTAAAAAGAAGATTGGACCAAAAGAAAGGGAGATGGGAAGAAGAGTTGCCATTGGTTTTATGGGCTGATAGGACGACATCTAAGAATGCAACTGGTCAAACACCCTATTCTCTAGTATTTGGGGCAGAATCGGTCATCCATGCAGAAGTTTTAGTACCTACGGCTAGATATGGTTTGTTGACACCTGAGCATAATGGTGACATCTTAGCACATGATTTGGACATTGTGGACAAGCTAAGGGATATGGCTAAAATAAGGATGGCAGCATATCAGCAAAGAGTGGCCAAGTCCTACAACAAGAATGTGAGGGTCAGAAGGTTTCAAGTAAGCGACTTAGTCCTACGAAAAGCATTTCAAAATACAAAGAAGCTTAATGCAGGAAAGTTGTCCCCAAAGTGGGAAGGCCCCTATTTGATTGATGCAGAGGCCGGAAAGGGGGCATATCGATTGTCAACCTTGGATGGCCAAATGATCCCAAGAAGTTGGAATGCCATTCACCTCAAAAGGTACTATATTTAGACAATATCCTCCTAACATCCCCACGAGCTAGGTATGAACAATCCTTTTTTGTCTTTTCATTTATCAGGTATGAATAATCCTTTTTTCATTTCTTTTCGTTTTCCTTTATAATTATTTCAAAATAAAATGTTACTAACACGACCTGCAGAGGGGCGTCAACATAGTTGACGCCCATCTCTAACATGTCTCTATCTTGCAAGATGATAACATATAAGAATGGGGACATCCAAGTACTTAAACCAAAGTTCCAACGAATTATCCTCCGATAGAGACTGGCCATCTCTTCTAAAGTAAAGGTACACAATCCATTCTAAGGTTTAAAGAGTTAAATTACCTCTTTCTAAGAAGGTTAGGTTGCCACACCTTTGCCTGGAGCGCAAGATGTCTCTTTGATTGAGGTGTGGGATAGGCCTATATGAGTAAAATTATATAGCTTACCCATTTCCACTCAATTAAATGATTGATCTTAAGTTTTATTCAATTGGTTATGGCATATACATGTCATCCTAAGGTACCTACGATTTTGACATTTTTTATATCACCTTATGAAATTAACATATGATTATGTCAGCATCCTTCGAAAATACTTTAGCAATTGGTATCAAAACATGACATGCATAAAAATTACTAGCAAAAGTTTTTCTAAATACTAAGATACTAAATACCATTAAGTACTACCATAAAACATTTCCAAATTCAGTTGGCCCACACCAACATTCAAACAACATAAAACTAAAAGCAAAGTGTTGAACCAACCCAACACTTGAAATAAATTGTCTTCGGTCCTTATGGACCTATTACATACCAATGAAAATAGAAATTGTTTTTGGGGTCCTCCCCGTGATGTATACTAATTAAAAAATAATAGTTTCTTTACTTGGCTACTACCGCAGGTGTTGTTGGAACCGCATCTCCTTCGTTTCCTTTCTCCTCCATTGCTGGTTCTTCTGAAACAGACGATACTTCACCTTCATCTACCACCTCACCTGTCAGCTTCTTAAGAAGGGAGTACTCCTTGAGATGTCCCAATCCTTTGAATTCCCATCAAGATGGTCTTTCATCATCTGAATCTTGCTCTGCACAACAGTTTTTACAGCAGCAACTTTACAAGACTTTCTGACCTCATCAATTTCTTTGAGGTAATCCTCTTCACTCTTTGCCATATTATCTAACATATCTTTCACTGTTTTCTCCTGCTCTTCCAAAATCTTTTTCTGTTCTTTGAGTCTACTCTCTAACAAAGCATTTTCCTTCTTAGCTAGGGCTGCATCTGTTCTTGCCTTCTTCTTTGTATTCTCATTTTCCTTCACTAAATGCTCCATTTGAGTTTCCAGATATCCCATTACCTATAACAATAACAGTCAATCCCAAAAAGTGCCATGATAAAGCTATAATAAAATCAAAAGCAAATGGCGACACCTTACCCCAGACACAAAGCTCATAGTTTTTTTCTTTATTTCTGCCACTGTCAACCCATCAAACACGTCCACTACTTCAATCACCTCCTCCTGAATAGCCTTCCTCTTTTTTACTCTCGATCCAATACCAGCACTTTCCTCTTTTATAAGCCTCTTTCTAGGAATCACGGGAGGCCTTGACTCCGTCTTAGGAGGTGAACCTGTTGGGTTTTACGGGTCCATGTGCAGTGGAATTAAGCATTAAAAACATAAAACCCAAGAAGCCCTAGGATTCGTTCTATACAATTAACTTGAAAAACTTATGAGATAGATGTAACCAACCTTGAACGCTTTCCGTTCTTGAGCTATCGAACGATTTGATTATGTGATTTCGAATCACAAACTTCGTTCTTTAACTTGCTTGAACTCTAGGTCTTGATCGATGAACGAGCGAAGACTCTCTTTCGGTATCCACACCTTTGAATTAATCCAAGAACAATTTCTTGAAGATTGCTAGATCCTATAAAACCTTGGAATAATATTGAGAATATGTTTGTGAATTTCTATTGAGAATTTTGGCTAGCATTCTTGGGTTGACAGACGTTCATATTTATAGTACATTAGTATAGAATATGAATCCTAATCAAATTAGGAAAGGATTCTGTTAAACCACCTCAGTGGCTTGTTGTGTCGCACAACCACACACAGCACATGGCCTGTTGTGTCGCACGGCCTAACAAGGCCAGTGAGGAGTTTCTCAATCATTCTTCCAATGATTTAATCAATTCATTCTAGTTGTGTGTGACCCAATAGGATTACATTATGTTGGCAATGAGTTCGATCATATCGACCCTCATAAGACATAAGCGGACTCTAGCAAGCCATTATGTCTACCCAAATAATGTAACGTAAGAGTTCACGTTTCCAATGGTACACTTCCATTTCTCCCTTTGTCTCGCGATGTTATATTGAACACAAGTCATGGTCCTCGTCAACTTGTCTTTGTTCAATGCTTTCTCGATTTTGAGTATAATGATAATTCAATCGTATTGGGGTATGGCCATACACTTTCATCATTATCACTCATCGAGGGGCCCAAGCAAAATATCTCTCTTCCGAGGGACAAATTCCATCTTGACTTATCATCCTTCCCATCATGAATCCGATCATGCCAAAGATAGCCTTTATAGATATCGTGTTAAGATACCGTTTGACTAAAATCAAACATGACTTTCATCATATGTAAGGTCATGATAATCTCAGGTCTAGGGACTAAATGAAGTAACCTTATGAGATTTAATTATGACATTTGACCATGACATAAATCTCATGTGGGTCATGTCCAGTCACTCGTTCTCTAACAAGTACCCATAATTTCAATGTGCATCTCTATGCATATAATCATCGTATGATTATCCATTGACAATTATACTAATTATTCTCTTAATAATTAGGGACGGAGATTATTATAAACAAATATACAAAACATATATAATAATCAAATGATAAACATCTCATATAATAATAAATAATTTCAACACATAAGTCTATCAATCATAGGCCTAGGGCATAACACTAACAGTCTCCCACTTGCACTAGGCTCAATCTACCATGTATCGAATACCCATGGACCTAACATGACCATCATGCTTAGCTTGCGGGAGAGCCTTAGTTAATGGGTCCGCCACGTTGTCATCAGTGTCTACTCTGCATATTTTTTTACGTCTTCCCTTTCACATATCTCTCGGATAATGTGGAAACGTCGAAGTATATGTTTGGATCTCTGGTGTGACCTTGGTTCCTTTGCTTGTGCAATGGCACCATTGTTGTCACAATAAAGTTCAAGAGGATCTCTGATGCTTGGAATGACTTCCAAATCACTAATGAACTTTTTGATCCAAACTGCTTTCTTAGCTGCACCGGATGCCGCTATGTACTCAGCTTCGGTTGTAGAATCAGCGACGGTACTTTTCTTGGAACTTTTCCAACTCACAGTGACTCCATTAAGCGTATACAAAAATCCAGACTGCGATCTGAAATCATCTTTGTCAATTTGGAAGCTAGCATCTGTGAAGCCTTTCACTACAAGATCTTCTTCCATTCCTCCAAAGACCAAGAATACATCCTTAGTTCTTCGTAAGTACTTAAGGATATTCTTGACTGCTATCCAATGTGGTTCATCGGGATCCGATTGGTACCTACTCGTCATGCTTAGAGCACACGAGACATCGGGTCTAGTACATAACATAGCATACATGATAGACCCAATTGCCGAAGCATATGGAATACCATTCATTCTCTTTTGCACATCATTAGTCTTAGGACTTTGATTCTTGCTAAGAGATATACCATGTAACATTGGCAAGTTTCCCCTTTTAGAATTTTCCATTTGAAATCTTCTAAGAACCTTGTCAATGTAAGTACTTTGACTTAAACCAATCATCCTCTTGGATCTATCTCTATAGATCTTGATACCAAGGATATATGCGGCTTCGCCCATATCTTTCATCGAGAAGCACTTTTCCAACCAAGACTTGACAGTCTGTAGTGCAAGAATGTCATTTCCAATGAGTAAGATATCGTCGACATACAACACCAAAAATAGTGCTATGCTCCCACTAATTTTCTTGTATACACAAGGTTCATCTTCGTTCTTGATAAAGCCAAACTCTTTGATTGCTTCATCAAAACGTAGATTCCAACTTCTAGAAGCTTGCTTCAATCCATAAATGGATTTCTGCAACTTACAATAGACTTAAGCATAGCTACAGGCAAAAAGGTTTCATCATAGTCATAATATGCGACTATGGCAATTAAAATTCTAATAGACTTGAGCATAGCTACAGACAAAAAGGTTTCATCATAGTCGATGCCATGAATCTGCCTATATCCCTTAGCTACAAGCCTAGCCTTATAGGTGTGCACCTTCCCATCCATGTCGGTCTTCTTCTTGAAGACCCATTTGCATCCTATGGTTTTTACACCTTCGGTAGGATCAATCAAGTTCCAAACTTGATTATTAGCCATGGATTATAATTCGGACTTCATGGCCTCTTGCCATTTTTCCGAATCAGGAGCGGACATCGCTTCTTGATAGCAAGTAGGTTCATCGTTTTCAATTAACTCCACTTCATCACTTTCCGTAACGAGAAATCCATATCTCTCGGGTTCGGATTGTGACCTACCACTTCGGCGAAGAACTTGTGCATCTTGAACCGGTTCCACAACTCTTTGTGAACTTGGTTCAGTTTCTACCATTGGTTCAATGTTGTTTTCGGGTTCTCGAATTTCTTCGAGATCTATTTTACTCCCACTGGTTCCTTTGCGAAGAAACTCCTTTTCTAAGAAAGTACCATTTCGAGCAACAAACACTTTGTTCTCGTTTCGGTTGTAAAAATAGTATTCTTTGGTTTCCTTAGGATAACCCACGAAAACACATTTATCAGCTTTTCAGAAGTTAACTTCTTGACATATGCATCGCAACCCCAAATCTTCATGAAAGACAAACTAGGTTTTCTTCCATGCCACATCTCATATGGGATCTTTTGAACCGATTTGGTAGGAACTCTGTTTATAGTGAAAGCAGCAGTTTCTAGTGCATGTCCCCAAAAGGATAAAGGAACCTCAACTTGACTCATCATAAAACGAACCATGTCCAACAAAGTTCTATTCCTCCTCTCAGACACACCATTCCATTGTGGTGTTTCGGGTGGAGAGAGTTCTCAAACGATTCCACAACTCTTAAGATGACTGTCAAATTCTTGGCTCAAATATTCACCACCTCGATCGGATCGAAGTACCTTAATAGTTTTGCCAAGTTGATTTTGCACCTCATTTTGAAATATTCAAAATATCTCAAACGATTCACTTTTATGTTTCATTAGATAAATATATCCAAATCTGCTATAATCATCAGTGAATGTTATGAAGTACCGAAATCCTCCCCTAGCATCGCTACTCATAGGCCCACATACATCGGTATGTATGAGTCATAATAAGTCGCCTGCACTTTCACCGGTTTTGGTAAATGGGTCCTTGGTCATCTTGCCAAGTAAACAAGATTCGCATGTCTCATAAGATTCATAATCATGTGAGTCTAAAAATCCATCTTTGTGGAGTTTAGAAATGCGTTTCTCGTTAATATGGCCAAGACGACAAGGCCATAAGTAAGTGTGGTTTACATCATTGGGTTTAGATCTCTTGTTAATGTTATAGACATCATTATCACGACTTTCAACATCAAGAATATAAAGGCCATTAAATGAAACAGCAGTACAATAATGCATATCACTCTTGTAAATGGAAAATTTCTTATCACATATAAGAAAATTAAAACCTTCATTACCCAAACATGAAATCGAAATAATATTCCTACTTAAAGCTGGAACGTAATAACAATTGTTCTAAACAAGTATTAGTCCACTAGGTAAAGTAACTTCATAAGTTCCTATGGCTAATGTAGCAACTCTTGCTCCATTCCCCACACGTAGGTCCACTTCACCTTCCTTAAGCATCCTTCTGTTATTTAGACCCTGCACATTTAAACAAATGTGAGTTCCACATCCGGTATCCAATACCCAAGAACTAGAAGTAGATAGGAATATATCTATAAAAAGATACCTGAAGTCGAAGCAACTCCTTTGCTCTTCTTCAGTGCTTCCTTGTATTTTGCACAGTTTCTCCTCCAATGTCCAATCTCATTGCAATGGAAGCAGACTGCGTCCTCTTGGGACTTGGGCTTAGCCTCTTTAGGCTTGGAAGCCTCTTTGGGTTTGGCAACTTTTGCCTTAGGATTAGCAACCTTTGCTTTTCCCTTACCCTTGAAACCCATCCCCTTGTTAACCATCAGCACTTGGTCGGTTTTCTTCTCGACAATATTGGTTTCCGCAGTGTTCAACATTTGAACTAACTCGGAAAGGTTTTTATTCATTCCACCCATGTTATAGTGCATTATGAAATTACTAAAACTTTTGGGCAATGAATTCAATATTATGTCGGTAGCCAACTCTTGGCTAATTGGAAAGCCGAGCCTTTCAAGATGCTCAATGTGGCCCTTCAACTTAAGAGCATGGGGACCAACAACTTGTCCTTCACTCATCTTGCATGAGGTCAAGACCGTAACTATGTTGTACCTTTCTTGCCTAGCTTGTACTTGGAACATTTCTATCAGTCGATTGTTTAAGTCAACTGTCCCCAAGTGCTCAAGATCCTTCTGAAGGTTCTTGCACATGGCGGAGAGCATAAGGCAACCAACATCTGTAGAGTCACGCTTGTGCTTCAGATATTGATCCCTCACTGCCCTAGTAGCATTGGCAGCAGGTTCAGGTGGAATTGGTTCCTCGAGAACATACAATTTTTCCTCTTGCTTGAGAACAATTCTCAAACTACGGATCCAATCCATATAGTTTGTACCATTCTCTTCCAACTTTTCCTTCTCAAGGACAGATCGCAGTGAAAAGTGATTATTGTTTGATGCCATTTATTCTACAAAAAGATATACATAAAATATGAACACATATAAGTAAACATATCATATGAAAAGTATAATGCATTTATATAAAATGCTCCCACTAAATTATACACCTTCAAATGCAAATAAGCATAATATACATTTAATGGGCTAAGATCCAACTTTAATTCAATTTCAAGTTTGCTATGGCAAACCGCTCAAAATTAAATTAATTAGGCAGAAAACATCAATCATATCACATATATGACTCTTAGATCTTTTATGAGATTCATTCAAGACATCATATGTCTAGGCATATTTTAATCTCATCTTATGCCTTGGGTCCAAAACCATTTTGATAACCCAATTAAGTTCATTCACTTTAAACGTATAGGAACCACCATTTCCTCATCTTGCTCGCATTCAAATAGAATCAAAGCACCTTGCTATGGCAAGCCCACCCAAAACTATCTGAATGGTCTCAAGTGTTTTAATCATGAATTGGCATAAAGAACTTAAAAGTTAAATTAAGGTTCTTTAAGGTAGATTATAAGCATATCAACAAAGATAGTCATAATCGTGCACCAGGTAAGTTCCCAAGAAGATAGGTGAGCCTCAAGGACTACTTAAGTACCAACTCTTCCTTAGACAGAACTCTCCCAGACATGCACAATCAGAAATCAGCTCTGATTTGGCAACATAATCACTACATTTTATAAACAATCAATTTTCTTTTAAATTTTGTGTAATTATGACTTGTTTCCATAAACAATCATAAAATCCAAAATTTTAATGTCTAAATCTAAACATATTAGGAAACTATAATGCAATATTTCAACTAAACATAAAATTTCTTAGCACGTAAGAACAAGTAAAACATGCATCACAATAATTATTAAAATCATATTTTAATCAATTAAGCATGCATAACTAATGAATTAATCTAGAATAGTCCTATAAACTCAATTATTATAGCATCCAGATTAACACATAAACATATCAGATTGTAAACACATTCATAGATTAACCAGATTGTTCATCAAACTGATACTGCCCAGATTGGACTAGAAGTGTCGCGTGACAGAAGCAAGTTCTGTCGCATGACAGAAGCTAGTTCTGTCGCGTGACACAGGATGACTGTTTTCCAGATTTCCAGAATTCAATCAATTATAAATCACAGAGCAATTAAATCATGCAAACGACTTTTAACAGATTTAATTCATTATCATTAGAACACGAATTAGGCATATTGTTTCAAAAACAACTAATCTATCGCATACAAAACATGCAAAAGAACATATAAACGATTTTATATTACTTTTCTGGCATGTTAATTCAAACTTAATCATACGAACGGGGCTCTGATACCACTGTTGGGTTTTACGGGTCCATGCGCAGCAGAATTAAGCATTAAAAACATAAAACCCAAGAAGCCCTAGGATTCGTTCTATACAATTAACTTGAAAAACTTATGAGATAGATGTAACCAACCTTGAACGCTTTCCGTTCTTGAGCTATCGAATGATTTGATTATGTGATTTGGAATCACAAACTTCGTTCTTCAACTTGCTTGAACTCTAGGTCTTGATCGATGAACGAGCGAAGACCCTCTTTCGGTATCCACACCTCTGAATGAATCCAAGAACAATTTCTTGAAGATTGCTAGATCCTATAAAACCTTGGAATAATATTGAGAATATGTTTGTGAATTTCTATTGAGAATTTCGGCTAGCTTTCTTGGGTTGACAGACGTTCAGATTTATAGTACATTAGTATAGAATATGAATCCTAATCAAATTAGGAAAGGATTATGTCAAACCGCCTCAGTGGCTTGTTGTGTCGCACGACCACACACAACACATGACATGTTGTGTCGCACGACCTAACAAGGCAAGTGAGGAGTTTCTCAACCATTCTTCCAATGGTTTAATCAATTCATTCTAGTTGTGTGTGACCCAATAGGATTACATTATGTTGGCAATGAGTTCGATCATATCGACCCTCATAAGACATAAGCGGACTCTAGCAAGCCTTTATGTCTACCCAAATAATGTAACGTAAGAGTTCACTTTTCTAATGGTACACTTCCATTTCTCCCTTTGTCTCGCGATGTTATACTGAACACAAGTCATGGTCCTCGTCAACTTGTCTTTGTTCAATGCTTTCTCGATTTTGAGTATAATGATAATCCAATCATATTGGGGTATGACCATACACTTTCATCATTATCACTCATCGAGGGGCCCAAGCAAAACATCTCTCTTCCGAGGGACAAATTCCATCTTGACTTATCATCCTTCCCATCATGAATCCGATCATGCCAAAGACAGCCTTTATAGATATCGTGTTAAGATACCATTTGACTAAAATCAAACATGACTTTCATCATATGTAAGGTCATGATAGTCTCAGGTCTAGGGACTAAATGAAGTAACCTTATGAGATTTAATTATGATATTTGACCATGACATAAATCTCATGCGGGTCATGTCCAGTCACTTGTTCTCTAACAAGTACCCATAATTTCAATGTGCATCTCTATGCATATAATCATCGTATGATTATCCATTGACAATTATACTAATTATTCTCTTAATAATTAGGGACGGAGATTATTATAAACAAATATACAAACATATATAATAATCAAATGATAAACATCTCATATAATAATAAATAATGTCAACACATAAGTCTATCAATCATAGGCCTAGGGCATAACACTAACAGAATCCCCAAGTAGAGCGTTGATGTCATCCAAATCGAAGTTTGAGCTAGAGTCAATAGGTTTAGAAGCTGTGCAAAGAAGAAGCGAGGTTTTAAATAGGAATGGGTATAAGTCAAAGTAATAACAAAGCAAGTGTACCTGTTGACATCTTAAAGGATTGTGACACCTTGTCTTCGTCCAAATCACCAAAAGTGATTTATGCTAAACCCTTGGGAGATCTCTTGTCTGGGGGCAACAGAAAAAATTCTTCTATCTTTGTCAGGGTGTCTTCGGTAGGTGGGAACAATCCGCTCCAATCAATGTCTGCAACAAAATGGAGAAAATTACAAATTCAGTTAAAAGCAGGAGAAGACGATTAACAAGTCAGAAATTAGAGTACCTCCCCTATTCCATCTGGTGGGTATTTCGTCTTCATATCCAATAGAGTCTCGTCTAACAAAAAAGAACCTCCCTTTCCAACCCCTGTCATTTGAAGATGTCGTCGACATCAAAGACATTCTTCCAGTCCTTTTCTTAAGGAGATAGCGTTTTGACCCGAAAGGTTAGAAGTCATAAGAATAGGTTATTTCACTAAGCCCTAGGTTTAAGCCATTCTCCCTATTTACCTTTATCACGAAAGCGAAAATCCTCCACGCCATTGGCATTAGCTGGACGTATGCAAGCTTTGTCTTTTGAAAAAACTCAGTGATCAAAGAGGGAAAAGGGAAGCTAAACCCTAGGAGAAAAGGGTACTCTAGGAAGCAAACCCAATTTGGGGAAATAAGGTCAGACCTAAGATTGACGAGAAAGGGATGAAAGACAGCACCTTCTGGAAAATAATGCTGATGTTTTAAAGACTCGATTTGGGTTTCGTTGAATACACATATTTCTTCATCAGGCTTAGAAAGCAGGTTCTCGGGCTCAAAATTGCCAAAGTCGACATCTATAGGTTCTTTAGAAACAGATACGCCTTTCATCTTCGAGGAACTCCACCTAGTCTTTCCCATGGTGACAGCCTAAGTAGATCGGAAAGTATGGAAAAGAAGAGAGAGAGAGAGAGAGAGAGCGGAGAAATTACCTTCAAGGAAGCGCCGTTGTGTAGAGAAGAGGCTGGAAGGGTGTGGAAGCTTTTTTAGCAAGGACGGTTATTAAAAACAAAGAGCCATTTTTTCAAAAAACTTATTTTCAAATAAAACTTCCCAAACTGTTCATAACTCCTCCAATCAATGCGGTTGTCCAATCATGGCAGGCGCTAGTTTTTGTTTTTGAAAAATATTTACCCCTTCGAATTCCGTGAAAGGCAAATATTTTTGGGGACAAATTGTTATGGGCATTTTCAGCATGTTGACATCCTCAGTTGTTCCTGCATGTCGACATCCTATTCCACTGTAAGTATTGCATAATATTTATTATATTTACTTAATTATTTTTATTCATATTTTTCAGTGAATAAAAGGAGATAAATTCGGAGTATAGTCAGCACGTAAGACTCTCCTTCAATGTTAAAGAAGACCAAGTCGTTGGACGTTGAGAGGATAAGTGACATGCCGAGATTTTAGGAGTTTGTTATTATCTTTCTAGTCTTTGTTATTATAGGGGACATGGAGACTCACACACACACGTTCACATACTCACTTACGCTCACAACACTTGTAATCTCTCCATCGTCTTCCATCTTGTACTCTCAATATTCATAGTGGAACTTTTAAGGTTGGAAACCTAACTCCCGGGTTTTTTCCGAAGAGGTTGTCATCTCTAAGGTTTTCCTCGTTAACAAAATCCTTGTGTCCATCTTTGTTTTTATGCATTCGTTTAGTCCATTTGATCAAAGTCCAAAGTCCCCTCCTTATTATTTAATCCATACACTTTCATAGTCAAGATTCTACACCATTATTTTTTCTACCAAAACACTAAGTGTTTATAATCCTTAATTATTTGAGCTTTCGATGTTTAAAATTTAAAATTTCTTACATTTCATGTCTTTGTTGACGAAAGAGTTAACTGAGATATGTAGTTCTCTTCGGTTTTTGCTTACAATAATTACTTTGTAAATTGGATATGGATTTTCTTCACAATTTGTGAGTTGTGTAGATGTTAAGTAGTGATGTATGATATGGTGGCGACTAGATGGGGTTTAATTTTGATTTGGGCAAGGAAAAGAGAGGGAAACAAGCAGCCCCAAGTTTATGAATTAGGTGATTTAGTTTTGTTTGAGAACACTTTAGTTTAGTATGAGCATATTTGTGTTTATTACTCCGCAATTTAATTTTTAGAAGCAAAAGATTTTGACTATATGTGCACGTATCGCCTTACAATTTCCAATGCTAGGATTGAATTGTGATGTGCCTCGCTATATAGTTTATATTTACGCTAGAGATTTCAGTACTGTTCGGGTACTACTTACTACACGAAAACACGAGGGGTACTGAAAATTATTTTACCATTGGGTTATCATGACGACTCACCATTATTTTGTTTCTTTTTTGGCCAATTACAACATTTCAATCACTAATTACGATGTCTGATGCATGATGGATGGGATGCAATCACGGTGGAGTTGTTTATAAATCTTTGCTTGGTTCATATTATGCATAATGCATTGATTAGGGAGTTCGTGATATATGAATCCTGCGAGAATTCTTACTAATTCCTAGGAATGGCAACGGGTCGGGTTCGGGCCAAACCCAGACCCGACCTGTAAAAACAAATGAAGATACCAAACCCGTCCTACCCGGTGATCAACAAACTCGGACCCGACCCGACCAGGACAAAATGATGCTAGCCTTTTTTTGGGCTTTGATCCAAATATTCTCATTAGTTTTTAAAGAGTGAGATCTTTAGGGAATATTGACTTCCCTAATTTGAAACAAATTGGTAAATTTGATAAGTAGATTTTTGACTTTTCTATCAAAGATTTAGAATCATATATGGAAAAAATATTGTTTTATATTTCTACATATCTTTTATTTGTTTAAATATATTGTGATTTAATTAGATTATGACTAATGTTACTAACAAATCTCTTTTCTTGTTAGTGTCAACCTTTTTGTTTCCTTTTAGGATTTAGATTGATACAAAGGAGGAAGAGATTGATTGATTGAATGACTTCTAAAATGTTCCTATAAATATAAGACTCACGACATAAAGAAAATACACGAATCAAGAATATTTGGAAGAGAAAACACTTTATTCTTCACAGATTCGAGATAGTTTTTTAGGTTGTGAGTGTAGTTGTAACTTACATCTAGATTTCATTCAAGTTCTTTATTCTTTTTCTGTTTAGAATAGGCTTACCTTGACAAAGGAAGATTGTTCTTAGCTTGTAAATTGGTTAGAACTTGCTTTATTATTTTTATCTTTTTATTTCACTTATCATTGTTTTAAGTCCGTAATTCAGATCTTTAATAATGAAAACCTTTTTATGCTTAAAGCCTTGTTTACTGGGTCAGAAATAGTAAACGTTTAATTGTTTGTGTTCTTACTTTTATTCCCCTGCATATTTTCAGATGTGTGGACAGTTGTAACTTACATATGTACTCAAATCCATAGTCTGTTATGTTGAAACTGATTTTCTAGCTACACTAAACTTTCAATTGGTATCAGAGCCAACTCTCGACATTACTGAGTATTGATCTAGAAAGTGTAGTCATAATGGAATTTTAAAATCATCAAAACAAATGTACAGTCTTGGATGGTAACAATTATTCTTTTTAAATAGCGTGAATGTGTATACTTGTTTCTTGACAACCTCCCACTTTGGAAAACAAGCCTGCATCAGGTGTTAGTGAATCAATATTTGAAAGAAAACCTTAGGAAAGATGAACTCTTGATAAAATCACCTCTGCAAATTATAATTCAAAAGCAATGAGTGCTATTTCCAGCCATGTTTCTGGAAATATGTACAAGCTTATCACTAATGAGTGTATTGCTAAAAATGATTGAGATATATTACAAATACAATGTGAGGGGATTTCAAGTGTAAAATCCACTAGACTTATGATCTTAATGGACAGATTTGAGACACTAAGGATGAAAGAGACATAAGATATTGGCTTTTATGCTGTTAGAATCCATGAGATCTCAAATGAATGCACCAGTGTTGGTGAGTCTATTTCAAATGCTAGATTGGTAAGCAAAATCTTGAGAACCTTGCCTGAAAGATTCAATATTAAAGTGGTTGTCATTGAAGAAACAAGTGACATAAACACTGTAGGGTTAGACAAGTCTGTTGGTGTTGGTCCCAAATGGGCAACAAAGGTGAAAAATAGCTAGATGGGGTGAATAGTTGTTAAAAAATTTTCAACTATTTTTGCAAATAAAACCTCTTGCTTACAAAATCACACTTGCAATGTATCAAAACCGCAAGTGAGGTTTGTAAAATGAATAGCGTAATTTCAATGTAGTAAAATAATGCTTGATAGTGCGGTTTAGTAGAGTATAAAAATGAGGTTTGACAAAGATTAACTTTAAACACAATTCACAAATCTGGTAAACCTATTAAGATCAAACAGATAAGACAAATTAGTTTGAACTATGAACATTGAAGAAAATGTAGAAAATAAAGAACACGAGATTTGAAGTGGTTCAATTGTAAATGGTATACGTCCACTATCAAGATGGTTAGTTTTGGATTTTCTAACTACTAGATTTTGTATTAGATATTGAGGAGGATTACAAGGTTAAAAGAATCAAACTCAAATAAAAAATCTAAACAATAAAGCAAATCCTATACTATAACCAGTGTATCTCAAATGATATAATCTATGTGATTAATCAGTGAGTTGTGTGTGTGATATCAAGATTCAAGGCTCTTTAGATCTATTTGATTTATAGCTCAATAAATCTGATGTGTTACAAACGCTTGATTTCTGGGCTATAAGTTTGTTTTTAAAGATATGAAGGTTTGAATATAAAGATTCAAAAGATTTTGAAAATCTGGAAATTTTCTATAAATATTCAAATGACTCTGTCAAATGAATATTTTCAAACAATATTCAAATGATGATGATTGGGGGTATTTATACCCATGCACCAAAAAGTAGCCATTTGCCACCAAAAAAGTTAAGTAGCCGGAAATGTGATGACAGTTTCACCTCAATCCTTTTCCTAGTTGTCGGTATAGATAAGTTAATGCTCCGGCTCCCTAAGCATAATCACCAATTGCCCCCTCGTCTCTAAATAAATCGAGGTAGCTCGCACTAACACACGTCCCGGTATTATCCGAGAAAATTGTGCACCCCAATAAATATAACAGATATGCCTTAGCAGCACATACAACTTTTTGGGGGTCTGAAGAGTACAAATTAGGAGAGAACTTTGTTCTCAGCCATTCAAGATTCACCAATGCCCCTTTGGAATGTATTCCATCTTTAGCCACTTTTTTGTCACTCTCAAAACCTCAACGACTTTATCAAGAGGTGACTGGCTAGAATAATCGGGACTCTCAAACAAGGGTTGACCTACGACCGGAAGCCCCCGTAAGAGAAGACACATCCTCTAGAGTGATGGTCATCTCCCCAAATGGCATATGGAAATTATTAGCTTTCGGGTGCCATCGCTCCACAAAACGTTAACCTACGTCTTATCCACCTTGTCATACGCTCCACTCAGTAAGCACAAAAGACCGAAATTACCAGTAATATTTTGGACCTGCTCAGACAAATTATCAATATCCAACTTTCACTTTCTCAACTTCCCGATATGATTAATAAAGTTTAATGTAGGATCTTCTTTACCCTCCCATATGTATTTTGCAATGTGTGTGTTTATAGAAAATGAGTAAAGATTCGTACCTCGGGCTGCCGGGAAAAGAGATTTTCACCCTCACCTCCCTCGATGTCATCCCCATCTTCCGGCCCATCTTTCGAGTAACTATTATTCTGAGCCTCGGGAACATTCATCTGAGGTGAGGTTTCCATATTATCCTCATCATCATTATACACTAAATATCTGCATTCATTTTATTAATGGTACACTGAATGCCTGGCTTCGTGCTGATATCCTTATTCATTATAGACCGAATGTCGAGGATCAATATATGCATCCCCAACTCGCTCAGCATAAATGTTTTGCGTAGATTGCCCTTGATTACGTGAGTGTTCGTGTTGCTTTCAAGCGTAAGCAGTTGAACGTATTCTTGTAAACATCTAATTAATTGCAAAAAAAAAAAAAAGCAAAAAGCAAACTCAATACAATTTTATATCATATCATATCAAACTCAAACACTTTACATCACATTTTCATCATTTTAATTTTATAAAATGATATTTACAAGCTCAAAACATCAGTATTAACATGAAATCCATATCTAAGTATTAATTGGCGAGTCATATCATATTGTAAAAATTCGGCTAGTAGTGGCTGAAAATAGTCAAAAAATTCGGCCGGGGATGGCTGAAAAACGTCAAGAAATTCGGTCGGATGTGGCTGAAATTACTCAAGAAGTTTGGTCGGGGTGTGGCTGACTTTTTGAGCAAAGTTCGGCCACTACTGGCCGAATGGATCCACAAATTCGGTCGGTACCGGCCAAACCAAATAAAACCAAAATTTGAATGAAATTTAACCCAAAAATTCTCAAATTGAAACATAAATTGTATGAATTAAAGAATAGGAAGTAATTTTCGAACCAATTGAAACAAAATTACCTTGTTTTTCAATGTTTGATATCTTGATTGACTTCTTAAATTCAGATTTCTCCCACTCTCTCTAAAATTTAGTAAGTAAATGTTGGTGGGTGTGGGTGAGTGAGAGAGTTAATGTACTGTTTTAATGAGGGGTGGGCAGTGTTCTAAAAAGGGGCCTAGGCGGGGCCTATGCGCTAGGCGGTGACCGGACGCCGCACTTTCTTTCAAGGAGGGGAGATTATGCGCTGGGCGGAGCTGGGCAGTGCTAGGCGTAGCTGGGCGGGCTAGGTGGACTGGGTGAGCAAGGCGGGTTTGGGCGGGTATAGGCGGAAACAGGTCGATTTTTTATTTATTTTAAATAAATTCAAGTTAATTTTAGATATTTTTTATCCTCTCTAACGTCTCCTTTAGAGCTCAATCTCTCGATTTGTCGATTAAATCGTGTCTCTACTCTCTCCTCTCCGTCGTTCTCTCTCCATCAGTCCATCATCTTCATTGTTCTCTCTTCTCGTATCCACGAGTCGACTACACCATCTCCATAATCGAATATAAATTCATTAAATTGTAAGTCCTCTGTTTCTCGTTTTAAAGAAATTGGGTATTTGATTACTTTGTTTAAAAAGTGTGAGCGATGGTTTTATGATTCTTGGCACATGAAAATGTTGTATTGTTATTGACTTATATTTTTCTTGTTGGTAATATTGAACCTGAAAATTTATTTTATATGGAATATATTTATAAATTTGTCTAATTTCTCGGCCCCGCCTAGACCCATTGACGCTAGGTCCGACTCCACCGTCTAACGCGTTTTAGAACCTTGGGGTGGGTGGGTGAGAGATAAGAGATAATAAGTTAATTTTTGGGGTGAATTTAATATTAAAGGTTTACTCAACAATTTTATCGCCTATATAACAATGAGAATTGTTATATACGCTCGTAAAATTGTTGAGTAAACCCGTATCATTAAATTCACCCTCCAAAAATTAAAACAAACCTCTCCCTTTCCCTTTATAAGTTTAGCCACACCCGATCGAACTTCGGGTGTGGCCGAACTTTTTTTTGTTTTTCGGCCGGATGTGGCCAATTTTTTTTTGTTTTTTCGGTGGGTGTGGCCGATTCTGGGCAAAATATCATCAAGTTGTGGTTGAATTTTTGTCACGAAAACAGAATATTTAAGACAATAATTTAACACATTTATATGGTTACAAAGTAAAAAAGCATTTAGAAATTGGATTAACAATAAGTTTTAAAAAAGAAACATATAAAAATGGGTGTATGAATTTAAGAATATTAGAGTCATTTCATTATTATATGATAATTTTAAAATTTTAAACTTATGGGTTTACTTAACTATTTTACGGGTTTATATAACAATTCTCTATAACAATTCTCAATTCACAATTAGTTCATCTCCTCCTAATCCAAAAACAAACCCAAGAGAGGCGCAGAGAAACAGAAGAAGAAAGGAAGAAAGAAAGAAAGATCTAAAATGGGGAGGCCACTGGGAACAACCGGAGAGTTCTTCAAGAGAAGGGACGCATGGAGGAAGCATCCTATGCTCACTAACCAGTTCAAGCATGCCACACCTGGTCTAGGCATAGGCCTTGCTGCTTTCGGCGTCTACCTCCTTGGTGAAGCCGCCTACTACAAGATCTACGCTCCTTCTTCTCACGCCCACTCTTCATCTCATTCATCTTCTCATTCTCACTGATTATCGTCTGATTAGGTAAGAAAAAAATAATGAAAATGATCCCGAATTTCTCTACTTGATTGATTTGTATAAGCATGATTTAGTCTGAATTGGTTTTGATTGATGATATACATGCATACTTTTCCTTGTAAATTCGTGGGTTTGGTTGTTTTATATTGTTGATTGAGTGTTTTTTTTATTTTTGGAGGGGGGAATTGATGATTAATTGAGAAAACTAGAATGAAAATGGAAGACAACGTAATATTTCCTAGTTTTTTGGGGTTAATTTCATTTATCTATCCTATTTTCCATGGAACTCTTTGGCTTGAAGGGAAGAGAAAAGGGTTGTTTACAGCTGTTGTATAAAGGGAGGGATGATGTATATTAGGGTTTGGCATTAACATGTGTCATGTGATTTAGTTTGGGTTTGGTCATGGAATTTTGGGGTTAAAATTGGGAAAATAAATGATTTCTGAACAGTATAAACCGAGATACGAGCATGGGCTTGTCCGAGTTGGATCCAAATGGATTGGGCTATAAACATAATCCAATATACAAGTATCAATGACCAATTACAAGTGCCGAGGTACCCTCCTCGTATGCCGAGGAATATCTCCTCGGCTTTATATTGAACGGGTTCCCCATACTATTTCATTGACTCATCATGCTCCGAGATGTCACAAACGACGAGGAAAGGAAAGTTCTTACCTCGGCATAAATCCTTATGACGAGGAGACAGAATCACTCACCTCGGCATATTCACACGCCGTCATATCATCAATGGACGAGGAAGCTAAATAATGCATCTCAGCTTGTACACAAACGCCGAGATAAATCATTTATGTTCCTCGGCTCTCCGGCTAGCAGATTGAACAGTCATATTCAAACAAGGATTCAACAGTTATTATCCAATCAGGATTGCAACCAACTACATCAATTCAAGTCAAACAACGACTCCTTAACAGATATAATTCTCCTAGGATTATATCTTATCTCTTTACAAGTTCTATTCTACATGGATTCTATCAATCCATTATTATAAATACAAGTCATATAGCCTATTATACGTTACTTTTTACATACAGAAACTCTGTCAATTTAGTTTCTCATACACTAACCGTGAACTTACTCTCACGCCGGAGGGCCTTTAGCCGGACTCGCCCCGGCTTAGTTTACGTGTTTTCTCTTATTTTCAGGTCTAGCAATCTCCGGAGCAAACGATCGCTTGGATTTGGGCTGATTTGACGATTTTGGCATCATCAATTGGTTTCATTGCCGGGAAATCGATTCAAACACCCTTTGTTTGGCCTGGAAAAAGCTCGCTGAAAGTCAATTTTCTTGCCGAATTTGTTCTTGAGTCGAACGGAAAATCAATTGTCCGTTTTGGCTCTGTTCTTGATTTCGCCGAATTCTGCATAATTTGGCCAGAATCTGCGAATTTGCGCCTGAAGCAACCGTTTTGGTCGGAAATTTCTGGTATTGGTAAAATCACAATTGTAGTACTACATTAGTGGTTGGAATTTGCCCCAATTTTGGCCAGAAATTTAGATATGTTGGAAATTCTCATTTTTGGTAATTTGTTTGTTACAATTGTTAATTTGCAATGGACGGACAATTCACAAGTGTAACTACTGAGGAACAAACCCAAGTGAATGGGTTAACCCGGATGCCGAGGTGCTTCCTCCTCCCCCACCTCAGCCTGAAGGACCACCTCCCCTCGCCATGACTCTTCGTTCTATGGAGCAGCCGAATGCCGAGGGAGAAGGTGCTAACCTTCCTCGTCCTACTCGTCCTCGCGGGAAACGAGTGGGAAGGAAGATGGCGAAGAAGGCCGACGTCAGTCAAGCGGAAGGAACTCAACCCGTTAACCCGTTGACCGACGCACTTTGCTACATAGACAAATGGAGACATTGCAAAGGATGTACGAGACACAAGCTGCTCTTTTGCAATTGGATCCAGACAATTCCATGGCTGAATTCATGCTGCCGTCGATGGGCAACCCTCGTGGAAGGGAGCAGGGTGAGCGACGAGGTCCTTCCCTCGATCCTGCTGTAACACGTAAGCAGGCCCTCCGAGATTCCCCCCGTCCTCGGCATGACAATCAGAAGAAAGACCAGGTGGTTGACCTGAGAAGCCAGTTGAGTTCCAAGAAACAAGAAGTGAACTCCAGGGACCTGAGGACGAGGCTTAGCCTAACCAAGCGTATGTCACCTCCTCGTCTCGTCATGGCTCCTCGACGTCCCAGATCACCTCGTCCCCGTCGACCTCGTCAGGATTCCCCTCGTCCTCGGAGAGATTCTCCTCGACCACGCCCTCGTGAATTCGTGCGACCGAGAACTCCCGAACCATACAGAATGATACTTGGTGGCCAAGAGTTAGAATCAAGACGTGACAAGGCACCATCCAAACGTGACAGCCACCGAAACGACGTGGAACACAGTAGGGTGAATGGTCACCCCAAGGATAAATCTACCCGTAGCTCCCAGCGAAGCACCCGCTCTAGCAACGATAAGGGAGTGGAAACCAAACAATGGGAACTATTGAAACAGAGACTTGATGACATGGAGATGGGAAGGAAGGTTGATGATGATGACTTTGACTGGCCAACTCGTCCATTCTCCCTTAGGATAACTGCTGCGCCACCAAATCCTCACTTTAAAGTCCCAAACTTTGAAAAGTACAATGGAACTACTGACGCAAAAGACCATGTGCAAAGTTTCGAACAAACCATGAACCTCCTCACTATAGCTGATGACATGCTCTGTAAAGCTTTCGCGAGCACCTTCTCCGGAACAGCCCTGACCTGGTTCCGTGAGCTGAAAAAAGGTTGCATCGATAGCTGGAGAGGCATGAGGAGAATGTTTCTGAACCACTTTGCCACGGCTGGAAGGAGAAAGATGAGATTGACCGACCTTGCCAATATCGAGCAAGGAAAGGGGGAAACCACCCTCAGTTATTACAACCGATTTCGCAAAATGGCAGACCAAGTAGAAAAGAGCCTCACTGACAGGGAGGTCATTGTTTATTTCAACTCTGTATTGAAATCCGGTCCCCTCATCTATGAACTCTCTGCCCGGGAACCTAAGTCAAAGTCTGAATTGTACCAAGTGGCATACGCCATTGCAATGGCGGAGGACAAAAGCAAGAAAAGGGGATCCGACAAGGCGGAACCAGAGGCGGCTGGCGCTCGCCAAAGTGACAATGGGAATGGCTAGGGATCCAAGGGGAAGAACAGAACAAGAAGCACTGAGAAGCCCGAAGCATTCACTCCTCTTACCAAACCCATCTCAGAGATCATGCAGCCTGTAAATCTTCCACCTCCTCGTCCGCTGAGCGATAAACTAAAATTTCCTCGTGACACCTCCAAATACTGTGATTTCCACAAGGACAATGGCCACACCACTGACAATTGTTGGGCCCTCAAGAAAATGATCCAACGATGGGTTGACGAGGGAAAGTTAGACCGCTATGTCATGATAAAGGATGGCAAGCGGAAGCGGAAGGAAGAGGAAAATGAAGACGATGATAAAAGTGAGGATGGAGAACGTAGGCCTCCTAGCGCTAAATTACATGTGATTCGTGAAGAAGTGACCTCCACCAGAAAACTGAGGGACCAGATCCACGAACTAAGCAAAGTGTACCACGTACCCGCTTGGATTCATAAGACGAAAGAGGTCATCAGTTTTTCTCCCAACGAATTGGCAGGGAGCCGTGCTGCCCGTGAACAACCCTTGGTGATAAAGGGTCAGATTAATAATGTGGAATCAGAAAGATTACTTGTGGACACGGAGGCCTCCCGTGACATTTTGTACTATTCTACTTTCCAACAGATGGGCTTGAAAGACACCAAGTTGGAACCTTATTATGGAAGGCTGGAATGATTCACCAACCATAAGGTTGGAGCTAAGGGAACTGTGGAGCTAGAACTTGAAATTGGCGAACATCCATTCAGATCCAAGGCTACTGTCAGTTTCGTAGTCATGGATTTGACAAGTGATTATCATGCCATCATAGGCATTCCAAGTCAAGCTAAACTTGGGCTGGTTGCCTCCCTTCCTCACCAACGAGTAAAATTTCCCACTCGTGCCGGAATTGGATGTGTGAGGGCGACCCCCAAAGACTTCTTGGAACATGTCATCAGAAGCAGGAAGAAATCTAAGACCGTGGAGATAGATACTCCCGAAGAAAACATTAAGGTCTCTAAATCTCAAAAAACTACCGAAACTAGCTCCAGGATGAGCTACATCCGTGAGGTGCTGAATGAGGAAGAGCCTATGGTCCTAGAACTTGCAGTTGACCAAGGCATAGTTCCACCCGTCTTTGAGCAAGATCCCATTCTCGTCAACGGCCAGAACTCGGGGGCCAACCATGACTTGAGGAGGGTCGATCCGCTCGACGTTGATGAACTAATGGAGGAAGAAGGCCTCAACGTGAATAACAATGAAGGTAGGAGAATTAGAGAAATCATCATCGAGTCCCTGGAATTTCGAGATGGTCCTGAAATGGAGCCGGTGAACGAGCTAGAAGAGGTGGTCATTAACCCTGACTATCCTGAACAAAAAATCAAACTCGGGGGCCAGTTATCTCCAAAAGAGAAGGAAGAGATCATCTCCCTCTTAAAAAACAGTCTCGACGTCTTTGCTTGGAGAGTCGAAGACATGAGGGGGATCAATGAAGAAGTAGCACTCCATCGCTTGGAAGTTGACCCATTGGCGAAAACTATCTCCCAGACAAGGAGAAATTTTGCAAGGGACAAGGAGGAGGCTATAAAGGAAGAGGTGCAAAAGTTACTGAGCGCCGGAATTATACGTGAAGTCAAATACCCCGTTTGGTTGGCCAATGTAGTAATGGTGTAGAAGCAAAATGGGAAGTAGCGAATGTGCATCGATTTCACCGATCTCAACAAATCCTGCCCTAAAGACAGTTATCCTCTCCCCAGAATTGACAAGTTGGTCGACTCCATTGCTGGACACCGTACACTCAGTTTCCTAGATGCCTATTCAGGCTATCATCAGATAAAAATGGCGGAAGAGGACATCGAGAAGACGGCCTTCCAAACACCTGGGGGAAATTATTGTTATGTTATGATGCCTTTTGGGCTCAAGAATGCGGGTGCCACGTACCAACGGATGGTGAATCAAGTATTTGGCGCGCAAATAGGCCGGAACATGGAGGCCTACATTGATGATATGGTCATTAAGACCAAGGAGGGCAGTCTGACCTGGAAGAGACAATAAACAACCTCCGAGCCAACAACATGAAGCTAAATCCAATTAAATGTGTATTCGGAGTGACAGCTGGAAAGTTTTTGGGCTTTATGGTATCACAGAGGGGAATTGAGGCAAACCCTGAGAAGATCAAGGCACTAATTGACATGAAGGAGCCTACCATCATCAAGGAGGTTCAAAGATTAAATGGAAGAATAGCGGCGCTAGGAAGATTCATTGCCAAATCCACCGAGAAATCATTACCATTCTTTAAGGTACTGAAGGGTACCATGAGCTTCGCCTGGACTCCCAAATGCTCTGAAGCATTCTTCCGGTTGAAGGAGTACTTGGGTTCCCCTCCCTTGCTTAGCAGTCCTATTACCGGTGAGATGCTGTATGTATTCCTAGCCGCCACCGACCACGCAGTCGCAGCTATTCTAGTTCGGAATGAAGAAGGAACACAGAAGCCCGTCTACTATGTCTCTAAGGCATTGTCTGACGTGGAGAGCAGATACTTTAACGTGGAAAAAATAGCGTACGCACTAGTTGTTGCCTCAAGGAAACTACGTGCCTATTTTTCTGCGCATCCTATCACAGTTTATACGAATGAACCATTGAAGAAGATCCTGCAAAAGTTGGACGGCTCCGGACGTCTCCTGAATTGGTCTATCGCTCTTACAGAGTTTGATATCACCTACCAACCAAGGAAGACCCTCCTGGCACAGCCTTTGGTTGACTTCATGGTTGTGACTGCCTTCATGGGTGAGCACCTCCCCACTTCCCGTAAGCAAAACACTACGGAAGAAGAAGAAGAGTCTCCCATCGAACTCCCATCCGACTGTTGGATCTTGTATACGGATGGATCGGCTACAACGCAAAGAAGCGGAGCTGGAGTAGTACTGGCAAGCCCGGATGGAAAGTACACCATGCAAGATATCATCCGTTTCAAGTTCCCTGCCTCCAACAATCAAGCTGAATACGAAGCTCTAATATTTGGCATTGAGTTGGCTTCCTTCTACGGAGCAACTAAGGTGGCGGCTTTCTGTGACTCCCAACTCGTGGTCAAACAAGTAAAAGGAGAGTATAACACCCAAGACCCCACCCTTGCCAAATATAGAGACCTTGTCCTGGACATGACGAAGAAGATGGAATTTTTTGAACTCAAGCAAATAGGCAGGAAAGACAACCAAGTCGCAGACGTTCTGTCTAAACTAGCAACCATGGATGTGTCTGAGTCTGAGACCAATCCATATGTAGTTTATGCTGAGGAACCTGCGTATGAAAGACTACAAGTCATGCTCCTAGATGGAGAGGAGAGATGTTGGATCGATGACTACATTGATTACATTGAGAAGGACTAACTCCCGGAAGATGAAACGCAAGCTAAACTTATCAAGAAGAGGTCCCCAAGGTTCGTTGTGATGAGCGGAGTCCTCTACCGAAGGTCTTTCACGAAGCCCCTGCTAAGGTGTGTCTACTCCAAGGAAACTGAGAATCTCTTGGCAGAAGTACATGAGGGTGTTTGCGGTGGACACCCGGGGGCCAGAACCTTAGCCGACAAGATCATCTCGCTAGGTTACTATTGGCCAAACCTGAGGGAGGACGCGCACACCTATGTTAGAAAATGTGACAAGTGCCAAAGATTCTCCGACATTCCTAGACAACCGGCAGTTGAGCAAACACTGGTAATACCTACGTGGCCATTTGACATGTGGGGGATCGATGACCCTTCCCTCCTGCTCGTGGTAATTGCAAGTATGTGATAGTAGCTGTTGATTACTTCTCCAAGTGGATAGAAGCGAAAGCATTGGCTAAGATAACGGAAGAGAACGCAATCAACTTCGTCCACGATTACATTTGGTGTCGATTTGGCCTCCCTCATACAATTGTCTCCGATCATGGACTCCAGTTTTTGTCGGCATTTACAACGGAGTTAGGGAGAGTCAAAGTCCGCCATGCAAAGTCCACAGTTAGCAGACCCCAAGGGAACGGTCAAGCAGAGGCCGCCAATAAACTGGTCCTAACAGCCCTTACCAAGAATCTTGAGGGACGCGAGGGTAGATGGTTGGACGAACTTCCCCTAGCCTTATGGGCCGTTCGCACAACCACCCGGGGGCCAACCGAGGAAACCCCATTCGCATTAACCTTCGGTTCTAAGGCTATGGCACCAGCCGAAATGGCCATCCCTACTGTGAGAAACTCCCATTACGATGAGCAAGTCAACAAGGTTAACAGGCTCCTAGACCTAGACCTGATAGATGAAAAATGACTGGCTGCACAGATGAGGATGGTGAACTACAAGCAAAGGACCAAGGCATATCATGACAAGAGGGTCATCAGAAGAGTATTCCAAGTAAGTGATTGGGTACTTAGAAAAATTGAAGCAACTGATCGGAAGGCAGAACAAAACAAGCTCTCCCCGAACTGGGAAGGTCCCTATATCATCACTCAAGTCATTCATGAGGGGACCTACAGATTGAAGACTAAAGAGGGGAAGGAGCTCAAGCACCCATGGCATTCCGACAATCTCCGAAAATATTATCACTAGTCTAGTTTATTTTGCAATAGATTAGTTCTTATTTTATGTCTTTTACTTTTTAGTTGATAGGAGTGCAGTTTGATGTAATCGCGTTCTAGTTTATGAAAGCCATTTTTTCCAACATGCAAAGCAACTATCAACTCCAAACGCAAACACCGGAGGACGAGGATCTTATCCCCAACTCTTCAAAATACACGCCTTACGTCTTGACAGGGGTTCGCCTTGACTCAATGACTATAGGTTCCTAACAGCCAACACGAGGACCATCCCTCGACATAATGGCTTACCTTACATCCTGACAAGGGTCCGCCTTGATTCAAGGGTTACAAGGATCAAACAGTCAAGACCAAGGGCTTCTCCTCGGCTTACTGACTTGCCTCACGTCAAGACAAGGAAACACCTTGTCACTACGACTAACAGGCATCACGTATGAAACCTGCGCACGAGTCATCTTCTTCGGCGTAAGGAGACGAAAAAGAAGAAACACTTAACAGTCAAAGTACGAGGAGACCCTTCTCGACCAATACTACTTATAGCACGAGGAGCCCCTCCTTGCAAGTCTTGTACCTGTACAGAGGCACACAACATACAAACAAACACTTGAACTATTCATTGAAACAACATGAATTAAAACAAAGGGACTTTTCATTGATATTCAAAAGAAAGTACAAGTCCTACCAACTATTACATCAAAAGAAAAAAGGAAAAAAATCCTAAATCTGTTGAGCATCATCGAAGGGCTTGTCAAGCCAATCCTCCGTGATAGTACCAGGGGGAGGTAGGACAGTTTGATCAGTTTGGGCCCCAGCTTCCTCGGCCTCTCCTCCCTCTACCTCGGCTTCCTGGTCCTCGGCTCCCATCCCCTCGTCTTCAATGGCCTCAGCCAGAGCTTTAAGGTTGCCAGGATCCACGGACGAGGGCACCCACACTTCACGGCATGCCTGGGCATCTTCCCTGGCCATGATCTCCAAGTTGTATTGAGAAAATGGAACCAGGGGGTGAAGAGCCCTAGCTTCTGGGCCATACTGATCCTGATTGATCAGGAGAGCAATTTTATTCAAGTCTAAGCCGGTGGTGGGATCCGCCAACAGACGACGGGCCAGGTGAAGGTAGCCGTCCTCAAACATGGTCGCCGTCTTGGCGTCCACGGCATCTTGGAAGGCCGAGCTGGTCATCATGGCGTCCTGGAAGACCTGGCTGGCCTTAAAGCGTGCCACAGCCTCCTCTTCCCTAGCAGGAAAGGTAGCCTCATAGCCCCGGCATTTGGCTTCAGCTTCCTCGGCCCTCACTTGAACCTCGGCCTTGGCCTTCCGCTCCTCAGCCAACTCTGCATCTTTTAGCCGGAGTTGTTCCTCGGCTTTATCACGGGCGTCCTTGGCCTGCACGCGAGCCTCCTCGGCTCTCTTTACCTCGGCCTCCACTTTGGCCTGAGCAGCCTCAAGGTCAGCATCCTTGGCCTTCAGTAGCTCGGCCAGAGCGGCCTTCTCGGTTTCGCCCTTCTCTTGGGCGGCCTTAGCATCATGCAACTGTTTGGCATTATTCTTTGCCAAGACATTCTCGTAGGCCGTAATGGAAGCCCACTGCAAGATGAACCAATATCAGGTATCTTATCGAGTGTTAGGTTACGAAATCAACAACTGGGGATCCAAGATAGTTACCTCGGCCATCATAAGTCCTTTGCGGCACAACAAGTTTTCTTGGCTCGGCTTCTCGCGGACAAGCGCCTCGTAAGCCTCCTCGTCCAAAGCCCTCTGAACGGGAGCTCGACCCAATCTTAGCAGAGGACCCTTCCTATTCTGTAGAGGGAGACCCCTCAAGCGCGGGACGTTCGTATCCATAGCCGAGCCAGCTCATCGGCCTCGTCATAGGATTTGACAGTCTGAATGGTGAGGGGAGGAGGATCTTGGAGATTCGAGGGCTCCACAGCCGCCCTTTTTGTGGAAGGCTCCTCGGCAGAAGCACTTGGGGGCCTCTTCGAGCTCGAGCGCCGCTGAACGAGATCGGTGTCCTCGGCCGGCGGGATGTCAGCATCCACATTCACGTCAACATGGAGGCTATGCCCCTCGGTTGTTGAAGGAGCATCTCGTTCCTCAGAAACCATCTCCTCAGCATTGACCTCTTCGTGTAACTTGATGGGGAGAGGTTGGTCCCCCTTGGTCCCCAGGATGAGGTTACGTCGATTAGTCTCCTCCTTTCTTTCCGTCAAGCATGATTTCTTGGCCTGACGTCTCTTTTGCTTGATCAACTCCTGGGCACTAAGTTGCTTCATGACTAACTCCGCCTCTTGCTCGGGAGATAAATCTGTAAAGACGAGGAAAATACATTACAAGGGTGACTAAAGCAACATGCAAAAAATACAAATGTAAAGGCCAAGAAGAAGCAATTACAGCTTACGACGTCCTGCTCCTTAAGGCACTGATCCTTAGGGTTAAGCTTACAACGAGCACATTATTAGTGAAATACAAGACCAGGATGGATCCTCCAGTCATTGAATCGTCTTCCCCTCTTAATATCAACGAGGGGAACCACCCCGTCCTTCTCTCCAGACATTAGGCCCGCTTGGATGTAGAAATGATCATTGGCCTCCAAGGCCGCCCAATCGAGAAGCCCGACCTCGGCAAATTCCTCCAGGCGCTTGATCAGGGCATCCGTCCATCCATACCTTTGCACGGGACCCGAGGAGGTTGGCACATCGGTAGGGGATTGGAACTCCCAGCCTTGTCGGCTTTCTACCCTTATCGCGTGATTATCCCATCCCCCTAACTTGCTGGACGTAGGAAGGAGTATCTTCGGTTTTTTTGGCTCACTCCGTAGGACGAGGAGACGAGTGCCCTTCATATACCCAACAGAGAAGAAATGACGGAAGGCTCCCATGGTAGGCTCGTAACCTAAGCTACGACAAAGCACTATGAAACTTACAAGGATAATGGTCCCATTAGCCCCCAACATGGCCGGGACTGCCCTCACATCGCCAAGGAATTCATTGATGAATGGGTCCAATTGGAGACGAAGTCCCTACTGAAATTGTTTGAAATAGAAATGGAGGTGATTGTCGTTGTAGTAGAATTTATATTTCTCGTCATCATCTACAAAGGTGGGCTTGCCAACATAAGTTAGCCTGGACTCGGCCCTATCTACCCCGTACTTGGTGTACAATTGCTCCAATATGGGGTCCCCAGCTTTTGGTGGTCTCTCTCGGCCTCGGCTCCCTTCACCTCGGCCACCGCGTCCTCGGCCTACTCTTCCCTTGACCTGGGCACCTTCAACAAAGGCATCTACAATTTTGGTTGACGAGGAGGCCTCTCCCCCTCTTCCCGTCATATCTGCAAAAAGACGAGGAGTCAAGATTAGTAACCTCGTCCCTGA
This sequence comes from Adenophora triphylla var. japonica, assembly GCA_022495995.1. Lineage (NCBI taxonomy): Eukaryota > Viridiplantae > Streptophyta > Magnoliopsida > Asterales > Campanulaceae > Adenophora > Adenophora triphylla. Next base: position 69,088 of record JAFEMH010002876.1, read on the forward strand.
CTGAGCTCAAGACGAGGAAGAGGGATATCCCCCCTCGTCATTATAGATAGGCCGAGGAGGGAGCCTTACCACTTAGACCCTCACGAACTATGTGATCTGAGGATGGGTAGAACAAATTGATGTGCTCCACCATCTCGGCCCTATCCTCGAACAAGACAATATTTGGGGAATCCAAAACAATCCTATCTATCCTTGTTTTATCTGGGTATTGAAGGAACATTCGAGTACGACCATAATTCCTCAACACTTTTCCTATGTCATCCAAATTCAGCATCAACCATGGACCTCTCTCTCTTCGGTAAACCCTCAGATTGCCGATGTGATACCCATAGCGGAATCGGGGGGAATGGTCCCAAGAACGAGCCATTTCTAGGGGGAATCAAAGATCAATAGGGGAATTTACATAACATTCAAAAGAATTCAGACAAAATACAAAGGAATGGAGGCAAGATTTACAGAAAGTCAAGAACTTCAAAAAGCTTCAACATTCAACAATGGCGGTTCTTTTTCTTGACACACCAAAATCCCTTCTAAAACCCTAGAAATGGCAAAATCATTAACAAAAAGTATAATAGGGAAGAAATGTATACCTGATTTTGAGAGAACGATCGGAATCACGCTTGAAGACTGCAACACCGGAAAACTAAGCCTCGTCAGAAACTAGGTATGTGAATGCTCTCAGACTCGCCGGAGGGATTATCGCCTGAACCTTGCAATTTGCTCTCAAATAACTTGGGTGTGTAAAGGTTTAACTGAGAGGGGTTTTAGTTTTTATACTCATCAAAACCAGGTCAAACCCGAAAACAAAATGGGTCACCGGGTATGACGCCCCCAACATTAAATGTTGGGGACAACTTCCGAGGCATGACAGGACTGAGGGGCCCACGCGTAATCATCATGGTATTAACCGTCAGATATATGAAGCGACGCCAAGGATACGTGGCAAGCCTGTTCGTATTCTATAGCCGAGGACGAGATGACTTTCTCCTCGTCCTAGGCCGAGCTAGAAAGTCGGGGGCCACTGAACAGTATAAACCGAGATACGAGCATGGGCTTGTCCGAGTTGGGCCCAAATGGATTGGGTTATTAACATTATCCAATATACAAGTATCAATGACCAATTACAAGTGGCGAGGTACCCTCCTCGTATGCCGAGGAATAACTCCTAGGCCTTATATTGATCGGGTTCTCCATACTATTTCATTGACCCATCATGCTCCGAGATGTCACAAACGACGAGGAAAGGAAAGTTCTTACCTCGGCATAAATCCTTATGACGAGGAGACATAATCACTCACCTCGGCATATTCACATGCCGTCATATCATCAATGGACGAGGAAGCTAAATCATGCATCTCGGCTTATACACAAATGCCGAGATAAATCATTTATGCTCCTCGGCTCTCCGGCTAGCAGATTGAACAGTCCTATTCAAACAAGGATTAAACAGTTATTATCCAATCAGGATTGTAACCAACTACATCAATTCAAGTCAAACAATGACTCCTTAACAGATATAATTCTCCTAGGATTATATCTTATCTCTTTACAAGTTCTATTCTACATGGATTCTATCAATCCATCATTATAAATACAAGTCATATAGCCTATTATTGGGTACGTTACTTTTTACATACAGAAACTCTGTCAATTTAGTTTTTCATACACCAACCGTGAACTTACTCTCACGCCGGAGGGCCTTTAGCCGGACTCGCCTCGGCTTAGTTTACGTGTTTTCTCTTATTTTCAGGCCTAGCAATCTCCGAAGCAAACGATCGCTTGGATTTGGGTTGATTTGACGATTTTGGCATCATTTCTAAGCGTGAGGCTCTTGTTATGCAAGGTGGTTATTTTTCTTCTTGTCTTCAACTATGCAAATTAACTGAGCTTCTCGTTTTTTATCACTACTATAATTCTGAAAGGAGTCTCACTTCTTATATATTTGCTTGGGTACCTGGACCTTCTTACTAGAATAAGTTATTAAATTTGCTAGAAGCACTTTTTTTTTTTTTTAAACGAATGTCTGAGAGCAAACTGCCCTCCAAAAGTGTACTCTGGCACTTTAAGAGATCTCACTCCGGATCCACATGGGTTTAGTGTAGACAACCTTCATTTGCATTTTGATGCAATAGGTTGTTTCCGCGGCTCAAACCTGTGACATATATGTCACATAGAGTTGTCAATTTGGGAATACGGGACGGGACAGGACAAAATTATGTTATCCCACGATGGAAACGGGACGAGACGGGACGGGACAAAACGGGACGAGACTAAAATACTCCGTCCCATCCCGTCCCATTTGCGGGACGCGGGATCCCGCGGAACCCATACGGAACCCGTTGACTAGGAGGAATGAAGATCAACTGGATCAAGATCATTGTTGACTTTGACCTTAACAACAACTAACTGGGCAATATTACTTCGGCAAAAGGGGCAAATGGGTGCACTGAGGGACGCAGTTGTGGAGTTGGGCTTGTTGTGACAACATAAGGCTAGTGTGCATGTTGCACACATTTGATGCCCGCAATCTTGGACCTCAATTGTGCATACTTGGTCAAAGCATATGCAACATAGTTCTGTATCACTGGCCTGCAGAAAGCAAAGGACATACCAATTATGCATACAGATGTGGAAAGAACTAAAGCACCCACAAAAGTCAGAAAATTCAACATAAATAAGCTTTTCTCAATCACAAAATGTAGCTCTTTTTTTCATGAGCATGAGCATGAACAGCTCAATGTCAAGGCAACTTTTTTGCATGGTCAGCTTGAGGAAGAAATAATCTGCATGCATCAGCTGCTAGAGAAATTTGATATTCAAGATAAAGAAGATCATGTTTGTTTGTTGAAAAATCATCATATGGCTTGAGATATGCGGGACGGGAACGGGACGGGCGGGACCGCACCATGTTGTCCCGCGACGGGAGCGGGACGAAACGGGATGGGAATAAAATACTCCGTCCCATCTCGTCCCAAATCTATTGTGGGACGGGACGTCCCGACGGGACCGTCCCAACTTGACGGCTCTAATGTCACATGGCAGGTCACAGGTTCGAGCCGCAGAAGCAACCTTTTGCATTAGGGAAGGTTTTCTACATTAAACCAAAGTGAGCCCATAGTTGTTAAAGGCGAAAGGCGAGAGGTTCCTATAAAAGGCGAAGGCGAGGCGGTTGAAAGCCGGCCGAAAGGCGAGCAAGGCGGTAATATATACTCCCTCCGTCCCGCCCGAAAAGCCACAAATTTCCATTTTGGGCGTCTCATTTAAAAAGACACTTTCCCAAAAAGGAAAGTTTTTTTTTACTATTCCACCCACTCATTCTCTCTCCTACTTTACTTTTACACTCACAACATTCTCTCTCCTAACTATTCCTCCCACTCATTCTCTCTCCTATTTAATTTTTCATACTCACAACATTTAAACTTTTTCTCTTTTCTACATCACTTTCCTTAATTTGCGTGCGAAATCCATTTTGTGGCTTTTCGGGCGGGACGGAGGATATATATATATATATATATATATATATATATATATATATATATATATATATATATATATATATATATATATTAAATAAATCTTAAACATGTTATGAACAAGAATATTTCATTAAATGAAGGTCGCAGTTCCACATGTAGTCATGGGTTCGATTCCCCCACCAGTGGTTAGAGGGAATGACATTGCCCTCCCTAGCATAGCTAGGCGCCTCTGTGAAGTGCATCAAGGGGGGAGCGGTGAAATGTGTTGATCCCTTTAAAAAAAAAAAAAAAAAAATAATAAAAAAAAATAACACAATTAAAACTCCAAAAGTGCGAATTCTAAGACAAAAAGAAACACATTTGATATTCAAATCAATAAACAAGTATTCGTTTAAAAGTATGAAAATAAGAGAATTCTAATATATAATGTCAAACGTTTAATTCATACCTAGAGATGGATATAAGATATATTTAAACTTCAAATAATAAAAGGAGACTCAAAGTAAATAGAAAAAACAAATTAAGGCTCCGTTTGTTTCGACGTAAAATATTTTTCAGAAAACGTTTTCCGAAAAATGTTTTCCTGTAAAATGTTTTCCTGTAAAATGTTTTACGGAGGTAGAGCGTAAAATGTTTTACGGAGGAAGGGTGTAAAATGTTTCGGGTGTTTGGTAAGAAAAATATTTTTTGAAAGGGCGTAAAATGTTTTATTATTTTTTTTTGTAACCGGCCCACCCACCCTGCCTACCCCACCCCCACCCAATTTTTTTTTTTTTTGTAACCGCCCCACCCACCCCCCACCCAATTTTTTTTTTGTAACCGCCCCACCCACCCCCTGCCTACCCCACCCCCCCCACCCCCCCCCCAAATTTTTTTTTTCTTTACAAATTTTTCTTTTGGGGGGGGGGTGGGTGGGGGTGGGGTAGCAGGGGGTGGTGGCGGTTACAAAAAAAAAATTTTTTTTTGGGCGGTGGGGTAGGCAGGGAGTGGGTGGGGCGGTTACAAAAAAAAAAGAATTTTTTTTTGGGGGGGGGGTGGGTGGGTGGGTGGGGTAGCAGGGGGTGGGTGTTGCGGTTACAAAAAAAAAATATTTTTTTTGGGGGGGGTGTGGGTGGGGTAGGTAGGGAGTGGGTGGGGCGGTTACAAAAAAAATAAATAAATTTGGGGGGTGGGGGGTGGGGTAGGCAGGGGGTGGGTGGGGCGGTTACAAAAAAAAAAAATTTGGGGGTGGGGGTGGGGTAGGCAGGGGGTGGGTGGGGCGGTTACAAAAAAAAAATTTGGGGGGGTGGTGGGTGGTAGGGGGTGGGGTGGGGTAGGCGGGGGGTGGGTCGGGTGGTGGGGTAGGCAGGGGGTGGGGTAGCAGGGGTAGGGGTAATTTTTTTAATTTTTTAATTATTATTATTATTATTATGTTGTACCTTGTGAAATATGAGTTGTACATGAGGGACATCATTTTCCGGAAAGTATTTTACTTAGGACAAGGTCAGTAAGTCGTTTTACTTAGGAAGGGCGTAAAATGTTTTCCGGAAAACGTTTTCTCCATTTTCCGGAAAACAACCAAACAGCGGAAAACGAGTTATTTTCCGGAAAACATTTTTCGGGGGCTAACCAAACGGCGTAAAACGAGTTATTTTCAGGAAAACATTTTCCGAAAAATGTTTTACGCCCAAACAAACGGAGCCTAAATACGTAAACAGAATAAAAATTGCAAGCCTCCATTAAAAAATTAGAATAAAGCAAGCCATCAATAGTAATGTTTTTGTCACTTTTTTGCACTTATTTTCTTTCGATCACTCGAGAGAAATTATGGATATATTTCTTTCTCTTGCACGCCACAAGGTATCTTTACCCCATGATTTTTCAAAATAACACATTTTAAGTTAAAACCTAAAATTACAAAATGACCCAATTTAACATTACAAATGCTCCTATTATGCCTTTTGACAAAGGCAACCTCATGCCTCTCGCCGTAATCAAGAAAGGCGTCGCCGGGGCCTAAAAGGCACACAACAACCCGCCATGAAACCAAAAGGCCGTCGACCCCTAAAGGCACCAAAAAAGCGAGGCGGGTAAGAGAGGCGCTAGCCTTTCACAACTATGTGTGAACCCGACCCTTTCCTTTACCCCATGCATTATAGGAGCTCTTGTAGCACCAAATTGCCATAATTTTTGTAGGACATATTGTCCTCCAAAAATAAAAACAAGAATCTGAAAAAAGTAGCGAATAGTTAGAGGATAGTTGAAATGATTGTTACAAAAAAAAAAAACTAGAAACTTTAAATGCTTGGTGTTCCTGACTTCAACCAATTAAGGACTGCCCTCGCCAATCACTACTCAGTTCAGTCACTAATAAGGTCTCAAAGTGCTCAAACAGATGACCATAGTGACGTAAGAGAAATTTTTGGTCATTCATTTTGAGACAAAGGTAGTACACTCTATCCTTGAGAAGCACAAAAGAAAAGATCTCTCCCCAAAACTCATGCATTCCTTCTACGTCTAAATGTACCATAATCGCAAAATTCCCACAGCTCCACAGACATGGAGGATCTTTCGAAGCCTATAATCTGATGCTAAGAAAATCTGTAATCAAATATGGACACACCGATTCTCCTCTAAAACCACAAACACATATCACTACCATAACCTCCAAGGCTCTGAGCACTGTAAGAAAAGATGATCGCAAGATTAACTTTGACAATAATGCAAAACACACATCCCTGGACTGAGCCTTAAAGGGTCTCTGTCATAGTTGAATACCATTCTTATTGAAAGCATTTGAGATCATTGCAAATGCCTTCCGTTTTGAGGAAACCTTGGACTTTCTAAACAAAACAACAATGAACAGTATAAATCGAGATACGAACATGGGCTTGTTTGGGCAAGGCCCAAGTGGATTGGGCCCTAAACATAATCCATCAAGTCTCAGCTACGAGTGAAGACCTGGGCTTCCTCGTACTCTCTATCTCGGCATTCCCTAGGCCGACCAAGGCTTAATAGGCGAAATAACTAAGGCCCAATTCAAGGGCCGAGGAGACCTCCCTCCAAGGCCGAGATGTTCTCCCTTGAGGACGAGGAGGCTTCCTCGATTATGACGTCATCACGACTAGCTTCTCATTTATCTCTCATCCCTTTCCCGGCTCCTCGTAAGCCGGCCAGGCTACGTAGGACGAGGAAGGTCCATCTCGGCATCTCGTGCAGAGTTTGTGCAATCCTATTCCAATTAGGCAATTGAGCAGTTACAATGCTCCTATGATTGTAACCACCTTTTACTAAAAATTCAAGTCAAACAAGGATTCCTTAGCAGATATAATTCTCTTAAGATTATATCTTATCTCTTAGCAATCCAATTCAACATGGATTCTACATTATTCTACCTATAAATACAAGCCATAATTCACATATTTTGGTACGTTATCTTTTTGACCCTAAACTCTATCAAATTGATTACTCTCTCTCTCTAAACGTATACTTATTCTCACGCCGGAGGGCCTTCGCCGGAGAAGCTCCGGCTTAGTTTATGTTTCTTGTTTCTTTTTCAGGCTATTCAATCGCCGGAGTACAACCGACCGCTGGATATGGGCTGATTCGATCTTTTTGGCAGCATCAGTTTAGTTCCATTGCCGGGAATCAATTCAAAGACCCATTGCTTAGCCTGAAATTCTGCTCCTGAGCCCTGTCTCTGCCGGATAATCCTTATTTTGGCCGGAAAACTGTTGCATATCATTCGCAGTTGAATTTTGTTTATGGTGTGTGAAATCTGTTCTACGTTTGATCGGAAAATTGTTATTTTGGCCGGAAAATCTTGTTTGCTGAAAAATTGTTCGTTTGGTAACTTTGGGCCGTTTGCAATTCAGTGGTGTTGATAAAAATCTGTTTGAACCAAAATTCGTGAATCCCAATGGAAGACGGAAATTTTGCAAGTATTACTAACGAGGAAGAACGAACTCACACGGACGAGATCCCTCACAACACCGACGTACTTCCTCCTCCACCTCAGATCGAGGGACCACCTCCCCTCAGCATGACTCTCCGATCTTCTCGGAATCTGCTAGCTGTCGAAGGGGCAGGTACAAACCCTCCTCGTCCTCGTCGTCCACGAGGGAAGTGAGCTACAAGCAAGCAGGCGACGAGGAACGCTGACGTTGGACGAGCTGAGAACACCCAGCTCGTTGACCGACGTACACTATTGCACCGACAGATGGAGACTTTGCAGAAAATCTATGAAACTCAAAATGCTTTGTTGCAATTAGATCCAGAAAACTCAATGGCCGAGTTTATTAGGCCTTCGAGGTCAGGAAACTCTCGTGGAAGGGAGACTCAGGGTGATAGGCGAGGTAGTCAGAAGAGCCCTCCTCGTGGCCAAGATCCCCCTCCCCGTGAGCCTGCTGTACCACCTAAGCAGAACCTCCGTGATGCTCCTCGTCCTCGGTCTAACGATCAATAACAAAAGGAATGTGGTAGACCTGAGAAGCCACTTAAATTCGAAGGAGCAGGAGGTTAACTCAGCCGACTTACGAGCAAAGCTCAGTCAGGCTAGGTGTTTCTCCCCTCCTCGTCGTAACAACTCACCTCGGCATAGCCATCATCCTCGTCATAACTCACCTCGGCCCAGAAATCATGCAAGGCCGAGGAGTCCTCGTCCATATAGAATGATCCTCGGTCACCAAGAGATGGAGCCTAGGAAGGACAGGATACCCTCTAGACGAGGAGAAAACCATCAGGATGACAAGGAGCACAGTAGGGTGAATGGTCACCCAAAAGAAAGGTCCCACCGAAGTTCCCACAGGATTTCCCACCGTAGCTCTCATCTCAGCACTCAAAATGGGATTGATGCTAGAGAATTATTACTATTGAAGAAAAGAATTGAAGATATGGAGATGGGGAAAAAGGACGAGGAAGATGATGATACTAGTACAGCTCGTCCCTTCTCTCAAAGAATAAATGATGTACCACCTAACTCTGCCTTCAAGGTCCCAAGCTTTGACAAGTATGAAGGAACTACTGATGCACGGGACCATGTGCAAAATTTCGAGTCTACTATGACCCTCCTCACTAAAGCGTATGACGTTCTTTGTAAAGCCTTTGCAAGTACCTTCTCCGGAACAGCCTTGACCTGGTTCCGTGAGCTCAAAAAGGGAAGCAGCGATAGCTGGAGGGGCATGAGGAGGATGTTCCTAGATCACTTTGCCATGGCAGGGAGAAGGAAGAAGAGGTTGACTGACCTTGCCAACATCGAGCAAGGAAAGAATGAGACCACACTAAGTTACTACAACAGATTCCAAGCCATGGCAGACCAAGCGGAAGAAAGCCTCACTGATCGAGAAGTGATTGTATGTTTTAATTCTGGGTTGAGATATGGACAGCTTATCTATGAACTCTCAGCCAGAGAGCCTAAAACAAAGTCCAATCTGTTCAACGTAGCATATGCCATTGCCATGGTAGAAGAAAAGGGCAAGAAGAGGTCTGATAAGTCAGAACCGGAAGCAGCTGGCACTCGCCATGCTTCCAATGGAAATGGAAATGGAAATGGAAATGGATTCAAGGGAAAGAATTGAACAAGGGGTTCTGAAAAAGCTGAAATTTTTACCCCTCTTACCAAGCGTATCACTGAAATCTGCAATTGGTGAACCTTCCACCTCGTCGTCCACTGAATGATAAACCAAAGTTCCCTTGTGACCCTTCCAAATACTGTGATTTCCACAAGGACCATGGTCACACCACCGAAAGGTGCATTGCCCTCAAGCGAATGATCCAAAGATGGGTTGACAAAGGCAAGCTAGATCGCTACGTCATGAAAAAAGATGGCAAGCGGAAGCGGAAGGAGGACGAGAGTGAAGATGACGATAAGAGCGAGGATATGGAGCAGAGGCCTCCTAGGGCCAAATTGCATGTGATTAGGGAAGAGACAGTATCTACTAGACAGCTCATAGATCAAATTCATGATCTAAGCAAAGTATATCACGTTCCTGCCTTGGTTCACAAAGCCGAAGAAGTAATCAGTTTCTCTCCCAATGAATTGGCTGGGAGCCGTGCAACCCGTGAACAACCCTTGGTGATAAAGGGTAGAATTGATAATTGTGAATCTGAGAAACTCCTCATTGACACGGGGGCCTCTCGAGATATTTTGTACTACTCCGCCTTCCAGATGATGGGTTGAAAGATACCATCCTGGAGCCTTACCATGGAAGGCTAGAAGGTTTCACCAACCACAAAGTCGGTGCAAATGGAACTGTTGAACTACAACTAGAAGTTGGTGAACATCCCTTTCGAACCGTGGCTACAATCACTTTCGTAGTCATGGATCTGACTAGTGACTATCATGCTATCCTAGGCATTCCAAGTCAAGCAAAACTTGGGTTGGTCGCCTCCCTACCTCACCAACGAGTCAAGTTTCCTACTCGTGTTGGAATTGGATGCGTGAGGGCGACCGCCAAGGACTTCTTGGAGCATGTCGTGAAGAGCAGAAAAATATCTAAAAGGGTGGAGATTGATACACCAGAAGACAACATGAAAATCTCTAAGTCTCTGAAAACTACCCACACCAGCTCTAGAATGAGCTTTATCATCGAAGTACCAGAAGAGGAACCCGTGGTCCTCGAATGTGTGGATGACCATGACATAGTTCCGTCCGTCCCGAAGACAGATCCTGTTCTCGTCAGCGGCCAGAACTCGGGGGCCAACCCTGACTTGAGGATAGTTGATCTGCCCGACGTTGACGAACTGCTGAAAGAGGAAGGCCTCAACGTAAATGACAACAAGGGTAAAATATTTAGAGAGATTATCATCGAATCTCTAGAGTTCCGAGACGGTCCAGAAATGGAGCCTATCGATGAGTTGCAAGAGGTAGTCATCAACCCTGACTATCCTGAGCAAAAAATCAAACTCGGGGGCCAGCTATCCCCGGAAGAAAAGGAAAAAATCATCTCCCTCCTAAAAAACAGTCTAGATGTCTTCGCTTGGAGAGTTGAGGATATGAGGGGGATTAATGAAGAAGTGGCCCTCCACCGCATGGATGTTGATCCGTCTGCTAAAACTATCGCGCAGACAAGGAGGATCTTTGCCAAAGACAAGGAGGAAGCTATCAAGGAAGAGGTGCAAAAGTTACTTAGCATCGGAATCATACGAAAAGTGAAATACCCCGTTTGGTTGGCCAACGTGGTAATGTTTAAAAAGCAAAATGGGAAGTGGCGAATGTGCATTGACTTTACCGATCTCAACAAGGCCTGCCCAAAGGACATCTACCCTCTTCCCAGAATTGACAAGTTGGTAGATTCCATAGTTGGACACCGAACTCTCAGTTTCCTAGATGCCTATTCAGGCTATCGTCAGATAAAAATGGCGGAAGAGCACATTGAGAAAACAGCCTTCCAAACATCGGGGGGGGGGGGGAATTATTGTTATGTCATGATGCCCTTTGGGCTTAAGAATGCGGGTGCTACGTACCAACTTAATGTGTCTGCAATGACAGTGGATGGATATTCCGAACGGAAAGGTCAACCTAGTCACTCATACTCGGTCCTTCATCTTTCCTCCCCTTCCCTTTCCCACAGCGGGTATTCTTTGCCTTCACATGAAATATCCCCGTAGTCCTTCTACCTGGCTCTGAGACCCTTCCCGACGCCTCTGTCAAACCTGTGGCCGCCAATGCAGCCCTTTCCCTAGCTCTATCACAAGCTGCCTCTCTTCGAGTCGCCATATCCGTGCTCTGATCGGCCAACCGACTAGCATTAACCTCATAGTCAGCCATATCATCCCAATACTAACCTTAGGGTTAGCCATTGCTTCGGCCCTCCTCGAAGTCGAGCTGTCACGGCGGTCAAGGCACAATAGCTCACTTAGTCTCCACAGAAGAGCCATTTGTGTCTCCCCTATACACTCCTCGTACCAGTTCAAATATCGAGTGGACAGAACAGTGCCCCCTCTCCGGTGAAAGAGAACCCTGGCAGGAAAAATGAATATTGCCATAACCGCATGAAAAGCGATGACGTCAAAGGATCATCCATGAAAAGCGATCCCACCTGAAAGGTAGCGGCATCACTCAAACCCGTCAACGGAACCTTCTCCAGCCCGAACTGCCGCAGCACCAAAGATGGAATATAGAAAGAAGACTGGGACAGCCCCGAAACCCTGAGAATGAAGAGACCCTCCTGAACGGTCCGACAAGTTTGCAACTTCCAATGAGGAACCCACCATCGCAGACGATGTGTGCGGAGTTTGGCCATCCAAAGCTCCAAGTCAGCCTGACTGCCTCCTATCACCAAGGGTCGCCGAGAGAAAGACCAAGGATCACATGTCGCTGGTACCTCAGGCATCACTTGCAATCGCTCCCTCAACCACAAAGTATGCATAGCGGGATTTCCTCCCCACATGTATCGGCTACGGGTCGCCATCCGACCTATGCCAAGGAATGTCTCGCCCAATATCAAAGGCATGATATCTCCTTCACCCCGACACTGCCTCACCAGGTCCAGAACATTGTGGTGGCACACCCCCAAAGACGTGAATGTGAACATAGTAGCAACCACGCACAGTGCAAAAGCGTCCCATGCAGCAACGCTCCCATCCACACCGGCAAACCTATCGGACAGCCCCAAAATGTCAACATGATCAGTATTCGGTATCAGCATCCCGTATGCTTCTTCAGCAGAAACGCCAAACAGGGACATCAACTTCTCAACGGTGGTCAGGCCGACCGTCAAAGGAAGAACAATCTACTCTACCTCAAGTCCTCCAAGGATAGCCCGAAAGTCCTCTAGCGTGGGCGTGATCTCGTTATATGAGAAGCTGTACAAGTGCCTCCTTTCATCCCAGAAATGAGCCGCAGCTCTCAGAAGGTCCCAATCCGGAGCAAGCTCCTTCAAAGCCCAAACCGCCTTCATCCTATAACAACCCTCAAAAAACTCCTTTTTTTGCCTCGTGTGGTGCCGTACCCACGTCTTGAACCTCTCCAAAAATCGCTCTTGCATCTGAGATGACAACCTTGGAAACGTGGCCATGGAAAACAAAGAAAACTTCAAGTGTTTGAGAGAGAAACATATTTCAGCTTAAAAAACAAGCGTGAGACTTCTGAATCTGCAGAAATCGGACTGCATTTAAACAATTCGAAGTTGAAATACGGGCCAGCCGGCCTGTCTTTCAGGTTGACCCAGTCAAACCTGCAGCCTTGCTGCACCAATGTCCTTCGACATTTCCAAAGAAAACCCTATTCATGCCTTGACCAAGCATGCCAACCCGTGATCAATTCACTTATTGCAAATACCACATCCGCCTCGGGCTCGTGCAACAGTGCAATTAATAAATAACAGTGCATATAGCTATAAATTTTGTCTGCTCAAATTTTATTATTCAATGCATTTTGTGTTATTATTTATTTTTGATCAACCTACTTGCTTATCTGCCAAAAATAAGTAAAAAGTAATCATAATAAATACTCAAGTGTACAAAAGTTCGCCCCAAGGGCCTTTCGATATACAAAACAATATCTGTTACAGGCAGTGCACACAATTGTCTAAAAGATATCAATGGGACTATTCAGAGTCCAGCTCGTCATCCGAGCACTCAGCATACTGCCCCGCAGCAGCAGGATCCGTGGTGTACATGTAATCCACGAACTCATCAAAGCCAGAGTACGAGAAGTGACGGTCCCGTGCCTGTGCTCCGGAAGACTCTCCATTCTCGAATCCCGAGTACGAAGAATGGCGAGCCCCAAATCCAGCAATTTCACCCGAGAACTGGCTAAAGCCCCGCCCAGCATCTATACCACCAGCCGTGGAAGCAGATAAGTCTCTCGCAACAGACGGTCTGGAAGGCATCGGCTCATGAATAACCGCAATCCTCCGAGAACCGCACCACAGAAAGTTAACAAGCCTCCTAGCAAAGCCGGTCATCCCATCCAGACGTCTGGCGGCCTGATCATAGGTACGGCCAGAAACCTGCAAATCAGGAAAGCCATCAAAAGACAGAAAGTACAGCACAGATGCAACATTTGCAGAATGCTACTACAATACAAAAATGCAACATGATACTCACCGAAGCACTGGGTTCAACTCTGTATTGAGGCCTCGCCTACTCAGGGATGGGAATCGTCAACCGCCTGCGAGAACCACCAACGCCCTCGTATACAAAGCGAGTGCGGGGGAGCGGATAATCTCTAGGATGCGCAGGGTCCTCACCCTCTTTGGCCATCAACTGTGGGCTCCTTAGTCTCACCCTTCGAAAAATATCGTAGTCAGCGTCCTCAATGACGTTCTCAACATGAGGCACTCCCTGCCTGTACCGCTGTAACTCCTCCCCAGCTATGGACATATGAAACATCATGTGAAGAGGCGGATCCCTCAGAACCAAGGGACCAGATCCTGGAGCATACTGGCAAGACACCCTCTCGCCAAGATACAAGACGTCACAATGAAGCCCCATTAGCAGCTTCCGCTGACTTGTCACCTCCCTGCCAGCATTCACAATAGCCTGATCAAACCGGCTCCATCAAGTCAAGTTGATCCTCGGAGAAAAGTCTCGATCCAGAGCCAAAGACACCTCCTCATAAGTCACACGGTTACTCTCCCTTGACTTTACCGGCTTCCTCGCCGCCTTCTGCCAAGTCAGCATGGCAGGAAACAAAGGAGCATACTCCTCCCTGATGGTCCACCGATGCGAGTGAAACACCTCAAAGCACCATACCTATAAAACGCCAGGAAAGTTATGTCAGCTATAAAGCAGATACAAACAAGTACAAGCGAGACAAGGAAGAGAAAAAGAAGGAGACTCACATCTAGCACGAACTGAAAGCAACAGAACGAGTTGTCCTCCCCCCGAGAATACCTGTCCAAGGCGAAGAAAAGCTCGGCCAGACTAGCTTCTTCCCAGGCAAACCCTCTCACTGCCTCCAGATCAATCAAGGAGCCAAGCAAAGCAAATTGACACGTCGTGTCAGCATTGGGAAAAAGGGTTGCTGACAGAGCAAACCACAAAAACCCCTAGCCAAACAATCAGCTGTCATCCCCTCGGAGCCAGCCAGATACTCATCTATCCCTCTCCTCAAATGTGCCTCCATCAGTTCATACCGAATATGAAGGCCCCTGGCATCCGTGATGTCAATTCCAAGCAGTCCCGACAGCTGCTCCATGGTAAAATCATCAAACCACTCTATGGGATTGCCTCGGAACGACAACCCGGTGATCGCAGCAAAGTTTGTGGGAGTCACCGATGCCTCCCCCCACCTTAAGTGAAACGTGTGGGTCGTATCCCACCAATACTAGCTCAAAGCGACATGGAGCACCTTGACCCTCTGTGTCGAAGCTACCACAGCCACCGCGCTAATAAAGCCTTCCATGCCAGAGTCTATCACAAACTGCCGTGGACTCCTCTCCCCATCAAGAGCCACGTCTGGGAGCATTTCCCATAGCTCGCGGACAACCTCAAAATCTCCCCTACTCTTGGTAGTGGACACGTCAATCGACCCTCGCCCCTGCAGGTAAACACAACAAAGGTATGTTACTACAAAATAACGTACACAAAATGCACATGCACATGTCAAAATCACAAAAACATATCGACACAAAGATATAGTTCAATCATTTCCCTAAAATATTTTCGTCCCAGTCGGAGTATTAACGGTTCATTTCCCTAAAATATTTTCGTCCCAGTCGGAGTATTAACGGTTCAATTTTTAAAATCCCGTTTCATTAACGGTTCATTTCCCTAAAATATTGCCGTCCCAGTCGGAGTATTAACGGTTCGAAATCCCAAAACATTCAAGTCACTTTGAAAAACCCATCAAACCCGAAACTTTCAAAACATTTCGAAAAACCCGTCAAACCCGGAACTTTCAAAATCATGTTGAAAAACCCGTCAAACCCGGAACTTTCAAAATATTTCGAAAAACCCGTCAAACCCGGAACTTTCAAAACCAAGTTGAAAAACCCGTCAAACCCGAAACTTTCAAAATATTTTGAAAAATTCGTCAAACCCGAAACTTTCAAAATCATGTTGAAACACCCGTCAAGCCCGAAACTTTCAAACACTTTCAAAATTACTCCGTCCCGAATTAAACTCACTTTAATTTTGGAAAACACCCCTAGACATGGAATTTTTCTACCAAAATTTCTACGTTGTCTACCCATAACGTCAATTGCACTAAGCTAAAGTCAATTTCGACAAAAGAACATCACAAGGTCAAAAGCCCCAAAACGGGCACCAAGAACCCTAACTCAATTCAAATCAAAATTTCAAGAATGTAAATTCTAAAATTCAAAGGAATTTAGAGGATACTTACCTTCCTCGCTATCCCCTCCTTGGATTTATGGCTATCCTGAGCCTTGTAAAACTCGGTCGGATCCATGGAAGAGTGGTCGTTCGCACCGTCCTCTTAAGCCTCTTCCTTTCGTCGTCGGTCCTTCTATGTCGACCCCTCCGCCCCAATCTTGCTTCCATTGCAATAATCTTTTAAGATTTCAACCAAAGATTGAAGAAAAATGACGAATTTTTCTCTCTTTTTTCTCTTTCTCTCAGCAGAAACTCAAGATTTTCTCTCTTTCTCTCTAATGGCCGACGACCTTTAAAATCTGTCCAAAATGAGAGAGGCCGTCTGAATGTGCGCTCGCCTGAAAAATTTGGTTTTCGATGATGAAAAATAGGAGTCGCCACGCCATGTTTTAAGGTACACTTTGAAAAACCTTTGAAAGAGAAAATGGGTTCGGGGGTCAGGTTACGTGTTGGGAAGAATCGAGAGTTCACCCAACACGCCTCGTCTGTGGACGAGTCTTTCTAATCAAACATCCAAGTAATTCAAAGTGTGTGCAATCATTGATAAGAAACAAATGTAGTAAACATGAATTTTATTGATTTGAACTGGAATCTTACAACTTGTGAACCATTTATTGAGGGAGGCCACGTCCCAATTACAACAGATCAGAACAGATTACAAAGGAAATGGATCCCTGCAAATGGACAAGATGTGTCGCGTGACACATAGCATGCCTGGCTAGATGTGTCGCGTGACACAGGATCTAACCAGACACGATGTGTCGCGTGACACATCGTGTCCATCTGCAGAGACTTACAGATTTGAACACAGAAGCACCAACAATCAAAATAGATCCAATTATTTAATCAATTCAGCTTCGAAATGAACAATTAACAACAATTCAACCAAGGGGGTGTGGATATGGAGAGATCCACACTCCCTTGGGATCTAAACACCAATTCCCACAATAATCAAACCATGAGCATCCAATTATTCAAAGCAACAATGTTAAACAGAGAGATTGCGTTAGGGGTTCAGTAATCAAGACGGATGGAGTCTGATTACTGAACCCAAGGATGATAAAATGATGAATTTATGAAAGTAGCAAAGGTAGGAGAGAGAGAGAGAGAGAGAGAGAGAGAGAGAGAGAGAGAGAGAGAGAGAGATGGAATTGAGGGGTTACCTTTGATGATTCCATGAATTCTATACCAAGGCTGGTATAGAACCCTTCTACAACTGCTTCTGGAACTGGTTGAACTGAGGGGAGGTGGCTGAAGGTGGATCCAAGTATTGGTGGGTGAATTGGATTGAATTGGGGGAATTAAAGGTGGATTTGGGTAGGAGAGAGAGAGGTATGTGTTTAGTGTGTGTGTTACGCTCCTATTTCGGCAGAGTAACAGTATGTGAAAGTTGGGATCAATTTCTGAGAGGGGTAGGGTCTTATTTATAGGATGCAGTTGATGGTCACAAGGTGTCGCACGACCTTCTGTAACCATTTTCCAAGTCTCGATTTGTCGTGTGACACAAGGTGTCACCAACTGCTTTTGGCGCCAAAACCAGGTTCTGGAACATTCTAGGATAATACCCAAAAAGTCAAAAACAGGTTTATTCCCTGTAGGTCCTTTAGCATGAGCAAAGTACCAAAAGGTACTTCCTTCACGAGAAACTTATGAAATGTTTTCGGAAGTCTCGGAATAGACCGAGAATTTACCAAAATGCCCCTTAATGCAATTTTATCGTATTAAAATGCACCGAAAAGGGTAGCGAATTGGATTGGCGTACTTACAGAGCCCCTCGGCAACGTCTCTTATGGAAGAAGTGAGGTTGTCGATAAAATAAGATCCAATCCCAATGAGCGGCAGGGGATATGATGGAGGGCTGGACAATGATCTGGGAGATCGGATGGCTGGACCTTTGGAGAAAGGATTCCTACGTATCCCTGGAGGGAATCAAGCCGATTGTAGTTCAGAGGGTGAGAACGTGTGACCAAGAGGGATGGATGGCTGCCTCGGAGCGAGGACGTGTAGCCAAAGGAACGGATGGCTGCCTCGGGGCGAGGACGTATAGCCGATGGAAAGGATGGCTGCCTCGGGCGAGGACGTATAGCCAATGGAAAGGATGGCTGCCTCAGGGCGAGGACATATAGCCGATGGACAGGATGGCAGCCTTGGAGCAAGGACATATAGCCAAAGGGAATGGATGGCTGCCTCGGGGTGAGGACGTGTAGCCAAAGGAACAGACGGCTGCCTCGGGGCGAGGACGCGTAGCCAATGGAAAGGATGGCTGCCTCGGGGCGAGGACGCATAGCCAATGGAAAGGATGGCTGCCTCGGAGCGAGGATGTATAGCCGATGGACAGGATGGCTGCCTCGGGGCAAGGATGTGTAGCCAATGGATAGGATGGCAGCCTCGGAGCGAGGATGCGTAGCCAATGGAAGGGATGGCTGCCTCGGGGCGAGGACGCGTAGCCGATGGAAAGGATGGCTGCCTCGGGGCGAGGACATATAGCCGATGGAAAGGATGGCTACCTCAGGCGAGGACATATAGCCGATGGAAAGGATGGCTGCCTTGGGGCGAGGACGTATAGCCGAGGATGGCTGCCTTGTGGCGAGGACGTATATCCAATGGAAAGGATGGCTGCCTCGGGGTAAGGATGTATAGCCAATGGAAAGGATGGCTGCCTCGGGGCGAGGACGTATAGCCGATGGAAATGGATGGCTGCCTCGGGGCGAGGACGTATAGCCGATGGAAAGGATGGCTGCCTCAGGGCGAGGATGTATAGCCGATGGATAGGATGGCTGCCTCGGGGTGAGGACTTATAGCCGATGGAAAGGATGGCTGCCTCGGGGCGAGGACGTATAGCCGATGGAATTTGACTGTTAGGGGAGTCACCCAAAGATTTGACTAATGCTTTTAGAAAAGTAATTGACTGAGATATGCTTTCATACCTGTGCTGTGCTTACCTGTAGCTACCCTCCGACTGGTGCTGCTGCTGGTGATCACGGAGGGTTGATGGAGAGTTGCAGCTGCCGGAGGGTCTCATGCTACTGCTTGATAGGAGGTTGTAGCTGCCGGAGGGTCTCATGCTACTATTGATGAATTGCTGGTTTGCCGGGTGCGGGATGGTCTTTGTTGGTGATTGGCTGACTTTTGGAGTCATGAACTTTGCTTGATGGGACATGGACTTTGTTTGCTAGGGAACAGATTTTGCTGATGCTTTGGCGGCGGGGCCAATGATCTTGATGCAGATTGCTGGGGAGACTGATAGATTTGGATTCTTTGTCTCGGTTTTGCTTCGAGGGGCAGTCCTCTAGATTTGGTGATGTCCAGTTGATTATTGTACCTGCGGGGGTGGATGTAGCTGCCGAAGGGTCTAACGCTACTGTTGATGGGAGGTTGTAGCTGCTTGAGGGTCTCATGCTACTGCTTGTTGAAGAGTTGCTGGATGGCCATTCACGGGACGGTCTTTGTTGATGACTTGTCATGCAGAATAGGCTTTTGAAGTCGCTGAGACTGGTGAGCATTATTGCTTGGATACTGGGGCAGCTGGAGCCTTTTTTGACAAGCATTGCTTGGAGGCTGAGGCAGCTAAGGCTCTTTCAGATGATGCTGATGAGTCCGAAGGTGACGGGCCTGATGAAGATGATAACGGCGGGGTCTGCCACCTGCAGGATTTAAAATCTTTGTCCAAGATTGTGATTCGAGGGGCAGTCCTCACGATCAAATTATGATCACTTGATTATTGTACCCTGCGAGGGGAAAACACAACACTCAAGGCACTTTGTATTTTATTCAATTATTGAGTTTTTGCTTATGCATTATTAATCTTTTATTGCACGAAGTCATCTCAGCTGGGGATGGAAAGAAAGTGAGGATTTTGCACGGCTTGACGAGCAGATGTGTATGTAGCAGTTGTGCTATGAGGGATTGTGTATGGAACGAATGTGTTTATATGATGGTGAATGGGGTGGACCCTCTCCCATGAGGTGGGGAAATGTATGAGTGATGGATGATATGATGCAGCTTAGGCAAGTCGGGGACGCTCTCGGGAGTACTGGTTGCAGTAGGTTGGTTGTTGCTGATGAGAACAAAGTGTGTCACGCACCCGAGGAGGCAAGCATCAGAGAATGTGCAGAGAATGATCCCGGCTTGGCGAAGCCCCAGTTGATAGTGCAAAGCGAACCTGGAGGGAAATCTGGTAAGGAGAGCCTGAGGGATATCTTAACCAAAGTCCCAGCTTGAGGAAATTCCATGCAGCTTTATTGCAGACAGAGTCATCTTGTGGCAAAAGAGGCAACTCATCATTTCAGACATTAGTCAATCAGTCTTTGGACAAGACTCGGAAATGTTTACGTGCAGGGGCACATCTTTCGAGGGTGGGAATGGATCCCGATTCTGTGACACACTCGCTTTTAGGTTTGACTCTTTTGGGAGAGTATAAGCATCACAAGATGTGGAAAAGTGTATGGAAGCCCCTGCTTGACAGAAAACAGTGTTTGACTCTATCTTCCTATGATGTAGAAAGAGAAGACTTGTCGAGACACTTAAAAACTTGTCTTATTCGTGATGATCACAAAGCTGCTTAAAACCCTTTATTGATGTTAGGGTTATTCAACCACCAAAGTCGATATGAACAAATATTTCAATTAATCCCGAGGAGAAAACCAACTGATATCTAGAGTCAAACTCGGAAGGATGGAAGGTGTATAGGGACGGCCCTTGCTGAGACCGGATTTTCTGAGATTTGCTTGTGATTTCGACTGGACCAGTTATGGTTGCCTACGTTCCCCTCATTGGGAGGAGTTCAAATCGCCGTAGTTCGGGCTTATCCCGAATGAAGAGAATGAACATTGGAATTCGAGGATCTGAGGACCTTTGAGGATTTGGAGAATTGAAAAACATGTCCTCTTGGAGTGTCGATGGAAGACACGGATGTGAAGCCCCAGTGGGACGTCCACGGCAAGTGTTTGCGGAGGAGGAATGAAATATGCTCACATGAAACGTCGAATGAACGGATGGAATTTGTACAATCTTCGATTGATGGTCTGAATCTGTTATTTGGTAGGAACTGCGACTGGGTTTCAGGGTTATGATCGACCCTTGGGTGATTCGGGATATCATGACCTCTTAAGACGAGAGGTCGTCTCGGCCTTTTGCTGGCTGAACCTCTAAAGATGAGAGGTTGGCTTGCAGGGATGTGTTTGGGATTTCTAAGGTGAGGGAATTGATTGCCTCTGAGGATGAGAGGTCAAAATTGGCTTTGCCAAGGGCAAGGGTAATGGTAATATGGGAATATCCTCTAAAATCGAGAGAATGACTTGGGATTGGTTTTGGAAGGTGAGGGGACATCCATGCTGTCTCTTTATTCACTCTGAGACTCCTCTTGAGTAACGACCGGATCTTTTGACTTTTGCTTTCGAGAGGATCGCTAGGGACTAGGCTCTTTTTTTTTTTTAATTCTCTTTTTTTTGTATTTTTTTGTATTTTTTCTCCTTTTTTTTTTTTTTTTGAGAGGAGAATTTCAGCTAGTCCCCAGGATGGATCATTGCTTTCCGTCGTTCTTGAGCTTGGAAATGGTCGATCTTCTTTTGAATCATGGGAGCCCCAAGGATAGTCCCTCTTCTTCTGGAGATGGTTAGACGGGTTTCAAAAACGTGCCGATCTTGAAATGAAAGGGTATTGTTTAGTGAGGGTGAGGTAATGGCTTCCCTAGGGGTGGAAGGTTTCAGTTGCAGCCCCTACCGGATAATCTGAACGAGATTAAGTCTTCATTGCTTGCTTAAGCTTACTTTGAGGAAGATCCATGCAAATTCATCGAACAACGAGATGGGGAGGACGATGGAAGATATGCGAGCACAAGAGATGCGAGATGGGGAGTTGGTGAGCTCCAATTTTAGAAGGATGTCAGCTGATTTTCTCACTCCGATTAATTTAGACATTAGTCATTTCAATGCACTAGTGATTGAGCAGCACAAGTGATCATCTAGGATAAAACCATTTCAACTGAGTGTAATGTGGGTGTGCAAGTGATGTCTCGAGTCTAGCAAGAAAAGAAACAAAACTTTTATTACTGCAAAGCAAAAAATTGGTCCGAAGAGGACTCGACAGACTCATGTCCGACAGCGGACATTCTAGATCCTACGAGGACTGATTGACTGCATCAACTTCGGATGGGAGGAAGAGCATTGTTGACAGCGATGGGGCGAGGACCCTTATCAATCTTTCTGTCATTCATAAGTCATCCTCCTTAGCTTTAGCAATCTGAGCAAGCAACCGGGCCTCCCGCTTGCGAGGAAAAATGGCTTCAAGGGTAGCTCGCAACTTTTCGATGGACATACCCTTTGTACTCTGCGAACCCATGGGCTATGAACCTCCAGACTGGTGGGCCATAATCTTCTCTGCACCGAGCATTTTGGATTCCGAATCATATGAACGATCACTCGGGCACTTAAACTGCTTCCGCCTTGGGAATATGGACCAATCGAATGCCGGGCGCAGGAGCACACACTCAACTTGCTGTAGTCTTGGAGCGGAAAGAGCGTGTATAAGGTGGAGGATAGAGAACCTTGAGGAGGTATGGGAGAGGGAAGAACGGGAAATGAGACGGACTCGTGCAACAATTTATTCGTGTTCAAGTAGAAATCGGTGTCTTTTAAGTCCTAAAGACGGTTGGAAAAAGGGGGAAACCTTTATTCACACAATCTAGACCTCGGGGTAACCTAGGGACACACCATCCACAAATACAACAAATGCATTGATTAAAAATTGATAATAGGCAATGATACCTAAACAAAACCGAAGCATTTATGGGACGGACGAGCAGCCCCAATTTCTGGAGAAATTTGAGCAGCATAACGGGTATTCCTGAAGAGATTCAAGGAAAAATTCGGCATGACCTCTCGTCGGTGCACGTTGACAAAACGACATGATCTCTCGTTAGGACATGTCGTGGGAACGACATGTCCTTTCGTGAAATCATGTTGCGTTGGCAACATGCCCACACGTGCTAGGTTTTGGGATAGGTACGAAAGTCTATTAAATTTTTTGAAACAATTCATTTTAGTGTATTTGAAAATGTCGTGTCAAAAACCAACTGTTTGGGTAAGCTTTAAAAGTGTGGCTCCACCTATAACGCGCTAGGGGGATGGGTTTGACATTAGGCGCTCAAGCGTAGGCGAATATCATCACCGTCCGCGATGCCGTCAATCGCACCCGAGGGTTCTAAATCTATGTTGTGTAGTGTGCGGATGACTATGTTCTTTTATTTATGAAAAACTTTTTTTTTTATTATTTTATTTTTATTGAGAAGGAAAACAAAGGAGAAAACACACACACTCTCACAGGGGACAAGGGGTACAACAATCAACTGCGCAAATTTGATTCAAGGGACTACCCTCAAACCAGCATCTGAAGCCTGTTCAGTGACTAATCCTGTCGCGTGACACAGGACAGCAGGGAGCAAAGCTGTCGCATGACCAGAATAGTCACTGAACCAGAACCTGCAAAAAAGAAATCAGCCCCTGCCTCTCCATGGCAAGGGACAAAGCACAATAATAGAGCACAACAAAAAATGGCCACAAAAAGCACACAAAAGGCTCACAAGTCTCATAATGCAATAAAACGCATGTACCACAAAAGAT
Organism: Adenophora triphylla var. japonica; assembly: GCA_022495995.1. NCBI lineage: Eukaryota > Viridiplantae > Streptophyta > Magnoliopsida > Asterales > Campanulaceae > Adenophora > Adenophora triphylla. The sequence continues at coordinate 92,444 of JAFEMH010002876.1, forward strand.
CATCAATGATGCACACAGAGATGGATATGTTGGATGTTTAATTGAATGAAAGCATGACCCTCTTAATTTTGAAAAACAGGTTTTCAAAAGTGTAATCCCCAACGGAGTCGCCACTGAATGTGCGCTCGCCCGCAAAATTTGGTTTTCGATGATGAAAAATAGGAGACGCCACGCCATGTTTTAAGGTACACTTTGAAAAACCTTTGAAAGAGAAAATGGGTTCGGGGGTCAGGTTACGTGTTGGGAAGAACCGAGAGTTCACCCAACACGCCTCGTCCATGGACGAGTCTTTCTAATCAAACATCCAAATAATCCAAAGTGTGTGCAATCAATGATAAGAAGCAAATGTAGTAAACATGAATTTTATTGATTTGAACTGGAATCTTACAACTTGTGAACCATTTATTGAGGGAGGCCACGTCCCAATTACAACAGATCAGAACAGATTACAAAGGAAATGGATCCCTGCAAATGGATAAGATGTGTCGCGTGACACATAGCATGCCTGGCTAGATCTGTCGCGTGACACATGATCTAACCAGACACGATGTGTCGCGTGACACATGGTGTCCATCTGCAGAGACTTACATATTTGAACATAGAAGCACCAACAATCAAAATAGATCCAATTATTTAATCAATTCAGCTTCAAAATGAACAGTTAATAACAATTCAACCAAGGGGGTGTGGATATGGAGAGATCCACACTCCCTTGGGATCTAAACACCAATTCCCACAATAATCAAACCATGAGCATCCAATTATTCAAATCAACAATGTTAAACAGAGAGATTGCGATTGGGGTTCAGTAATCAAGACAGATGGAGTCTGATTACTGAACCCAAGGATGATAAAATGATGAAGTTATGAAAGTAGCAAAGGTAAGAGAGAGAGAGAGAGAGAGATGGAATTGATGGGTTACCCTTGATGATTCCACGAATTCTATACCAAGGCTGGTATAGAACCCTTCTACAACTGCTTCTGGAACTGGTTGAACTGAGGGGAGGTAGCTGAAGGTGGATCCAAGTATTGGTGGGTAAATTGGATTGAATTGGGGGAATTAAAGGTGGATTTGGGTAGGAGAGAGAGAGGTATGTGTTTAGTGTGTGTGTTACGCTCCTATTTCGGCAGAGTAACAGTATGTGAAAGTTGGGATCAATTTCTGAGAGGGGTAGGGTCTTATTTATAGGCTGCAGTTGATGGTCACAAGGTGTCGCACGACCTTCTGTAACCATTTTCCAAGCCTCGATTTGTCGCGTGACACAAGGTGTCACCAACTGGTTTTGGCGCCAAAACCAGGTTCTGGAACATTCTGGGATAATATCCAAAAGGTCCAAAACAGGTTTATTCCCTGTAGGTCCTTTAGCATGAGCAAAGTACCAAAAGGTACTTCCTTCACGAGAAACTTATGGAATGTTTCCGAAAGTCTCAGAATAGACCGAGAATTTACCAAAACGCCCTTTAATGCAATTTTATCGTATTAAAATGCATCGAAAAGGGTAGCTAATTGGATTGGCATACTTACACCGTCTGGCCTCTTTTACGTGATGGGCCATTTTGGCCCAAATGCCCAATCAGCCCCTCATCTTTCCAAATTTGACACTTTTTCTCAAAAGTTTAAATCTCAGTTAGACATTTCTAACGCCCCTCTCCAAAGGTTAAATTCCAGTTAGACGTTTCTAACGCCCCTCTCCAGAAGTTAAATTCCAGTTAGACATTTCTAACTCCCCTCTCCCGAGGTTAAATTTCGGCCGTCAAACGTAAGCCCGACCATCCCATTTCAACGACAATCAATGTAAGCCCGCACAACAATTCCTCTTCGGCCGCCGTCGTAAGCCCGAACGTGTCTCCGCAGCAGGATCCTAAGACACTCCTTCTAAAGGAACGTCAATCAATCTCCTTAGTTCCTAAATAACTTTGTTAGAACTCTGGACGCTTTTCCCCAGCAATGTGTCATTCTCTCCCGAGATCACATTTTGTTCCTAACCCCGTTGTTGGAATGCCAATCCTTCCGAGTTGTTAAAAACGCCAGTTTAACACAACCATTCCCATCATCTCCACCCTATTCCCAGCAAACAAAGCCTGGCCGTCATCATAAGTCCATCACCCAAGACACGAATGCCTTACAAAAATCAATCCCAAGGCACAAACGCCTTCATCCCAGGTTAGAACGCCTTCGAATAGTCTCCCTCAGGTATAGACGCCTTCGAATAGTCTCCCTTAGGTTAAGATGCCTCCGAACAGTCTCCCTTAGGTTAAGACGCCTCCGAACAGTCTCCCTTAGGATAAGACGCCTCCGAACAGTCTCCCTTAGGTTAAGACGCCTCCGAACAGTCTCCCTTAGGTTAAGACGCCTTCGAACAGTCTCCCGTAGGTTCAGACGCCTTCGAACAGTCTCACTCAGGTTAGAACGCCTTCGAATAGTCTCCCGCAAGTATAGACGCCTCCGAACAGTCTCACTCAGGTTAGAATGCCTTCGAATAGTCTCCCGTAGGTTCAGATGCCTCCAAACAGTCTCACTCAGGATAGAATGCTTCCGAACAGTATCCCATAGGTTCAGACGCCTCCAAACAAGTCTCCCGTAGGTTCAGACACCTCCAAAAAGTCTCCCTTAGGTTAGAACGCCTTCAAATAGTCTCCCGTAGGTTCAGACGCCTCCAAACAGTCTCACTTAGGTTTAGACACCTTCAAATCAGTCTCAATCAGGACGAAATCCTCCTAATCATTCCCCACAGGTCGAGGCCCCTCTGAAACGCCCTCGCACCCACGAACTATGATCGGCTTGATTTCCGCTCGGGATACTTAGGAATCCTTTCGCTAAGGGTCCAGCCATTTGACTGCTCAGGTCTCTCCAATAAGGCATCCCCCGATTTGGATCCTTATCTTTTTCAACGACCCCACTTCCTTCGAAAGTGACGTCGCTGAGGGGCTACTGTAAGTACCCAAATCCGGATCGTTACAATCCGTTAAAATTTAACCGAAATTCGTTAACTGGCCCTTTCCAAGTTAACCGAAATCCGTTAACTCCCCCTTTCCGAGTCAATGAGACTTCCCAGGACTGCCCCGCACATCCAAATTTCAAAGTGTACTTAACACACGTTATCAAACGTAAAAGTACCACTTTCCTCGAAATACGCAATTTCCGAGACTTTCTGGGAATGTTCTGGACATTTTCTCGGACAATTATTTAGAAAACAGTCAAAATTGAGATTAACGGAGCAAAAGCCAAGTCTTAGCGACTAAGCTAGACACGTGGCACATATGCACAACCTCCCCCATCTCCATCAATCAAATTTAAGGGTGAAAAGTCCAAATACCCCTGAAATTGAAGGTTAGGCCGTCCTGCCTGTTCTTCCTGAAAAACCAGAATCCTCAGCCAGGCCCAGCAATTTCCAAAATACCTCAAAAGTCCCTCAAACTGAAGTTTAGGCCGGATGGCTTGTTCTTCATTTTCACCCCCTATAAATACAACCCCTCCCCTTCAGTAAAAAAGGTCAAAAAATATTATCTCTTATCAAAACCCCACGGTTCCAGCCAACCAAACACCCTCCCGAGCCCCGGAAATGCCTCGATTTGCATAAAAACCACGTTTTTCGATCAAACACGAGCCAAACACTTCCGAAACACCTTCCAAACACCAAATCGTATCCCGTATACGTCCTCCTGAGCCAAATAGTCAATACCTAGCCATTGGTAACACTCTCACTCTCTAAACTCCGTTTTGTCTCGATTTACGCGTCATACGCTACTTTCGATCCGGTCGAAGTTCTCAAAATGTAGACGTAACGTCGTCTACGGGAATTGATACATTTTAGTCCCTAATCATCTTCTCTCAAGTAAGAGAAGTAATTTCGGGTTAAAACGGCATTCCAGTCCCATTTTTTACTTTTCTGTCATTTACCGTCCGGATCGTTGATCCGTTGATTCGCATTTTTACCGTCCGAACCGTTTGGTTTGTGATTCTCATTTACAAGTCCGGATCGTTTGATCCATCGATATTGCTTTTTACTTTACGTATTTTTACAAATCCGAGTCGTTTGGCTCGTCGATCGCATTTTTATCGTCCGGATCGTTCGATCCGTTGATACCGCATTTCAATACTGTCATTTACATGTCCAAGCTATTTGGTTTGTTGATAATATTTTACTTACACATGTCCGAGTCACAAAATGACTTGTTGATCGCATCTCATTTACTACCGTTTTCATAAAAATTGGTAACATCGTAATGCCCGATTCAAAACCGAAAGTTCGTCATTCGAATCCCTTTTGAAAACCCCTCAAAATCGACGTTTGTCATTCAAACACTCATTTCAAACTCAAAATCAAAGTTTGTCATTCAAACGCTCATTTTCGACTCAAAATCGACATTTGTCATTCAAACGCTCATTTCAAACTCAAAATCGACGTTTGTCATTCAAACGCTCTTTTACCAAAATCAACGTTTGTCATTCAAACTAAAGATTTCAATTCGTCATTCGAACTCCTTTTCAAACTCAAAACCGACGTTTTTCATTCAAACGCTCCTTTAACAAAATCAACGTTTGTCAATCAAGCCAAGATTAAAGCTTGTCATTCAAGCTCCTTTTCAAAAGCAACACGAACACACACACGCACACTTTTCGAGAAAGGTAGAAAGACTCGTCATACGAGGCATTTCGGGTGATCTCAATATACTCTTCCCGAAACGTAACGTGACTTCTGAACCTAACAATCTCTGTTCAAAAAAAGTCTTTTCCCATGTTTTGGCTACCAATCAAAATGACCTCTTTTTCATAGCCTTTTCTCAAGTTTTGGCTACAAATCAAAACGACCTCTTTTTCAAACCCTTTTTCCAAGTTTTGGCTACCAATCAAAATGACCTCCTTTTCAAAAGCTTTTTCCTAAGTTTTGGCTACCAATCAAAACGACCTCCTTTTTCAAATCAGTCTTTTTCAAAGTTTAGGCTCATAATACAAAACGGTGTGGCGACTCCTCTCCTCCCGGTGAGGTCCCAAGTGGGAAAGCCGCTCGCCGCGTTCCCGCGCGCGATCCAGATAATTTTAGTCCCTCATCCTAATGAAAACAACCATCAAGGACACACATTTTGAAGAAATTCTACCAGGTTCACGCTTTATAATGACACCCCGTTTTTGATAAAGGCACACCATGCGACATAAAAAGGACAGTTGTCGCTGTCCTTTTCTCCCCCTGCTTTTTCATTTTTTTTTCTCCTCCCAAAACTTTAAAATGAAATATCTTTCTAGAACTCAAAAAAAAATCCGAGACCATTGTATTATTCGTATCGTCAAAATGAATCAAATTAGCAGCATCAACATATAATTTAGAGCAAATTTATGAGATTATTTGACATATTTGTTAAGTTTACAGTTGTTCTAGTTAAGTTCACAGTTATTAAGTTCACAGTTGTTAAGTTCACATTTGTTAATTCACAGTCGTTTTTTTTTATCTTTTATGGCTCTATTTTTGCAATTTTATGAGATTTTTTGACATATTTGTTAACTAAAACAGTTGTTTTAGTTAAGTTCACAGTTGTTTTTAGAATTTTATAACCTTTATTTTTGCAATTTTATGAGATTATTTGACTTATTTGTTAAGTTCACTGTTGTTTTTTGTTAAGTTCACAGTTGTTTTAGTCCTTTATGGCCTCTATTTTTGCAATTTTATGAAATTATTTGATATATTTGTTATGTTCACAGTTGTTTTTACTTAAATTCACTGTTGTGTTTTGTTAAGTTCACAGTTGTTTTAGTCCTTTTGACCTCTATTTTTGCAATTTTATGAGATTATTTGACATATTTGTTATGTTCATAGTTGTTTTTACTTAAGTTCACAATTGTTTTTTGTTAAGTTCACAGTTGTTTTAGTCCTTTATGGCCTCTATTTTTGCAATTTATGAGATTATTTGACATATTTGTTATGTTCACAATTATTTGTACTTAAGTTCACAGTTGTTTTTTGTTAAGTTCACAGTTTTTTTAGTCCTTTATGGCCTCTATTTTATGCTTTTTTATGAAAACCTCGAATAATGATTCAAAATTGAAAATATATATTCAACTCATAACACTTTCGTCCTAAAAATTAATATTTTTATTTTCTGTTCTTGGATCCTTTATTTTTAGTCAGTTTTGCTTTTTGCAATCCCCAATCTACCTAAAACTAATGCAGCATTTTGATTTAGTTCCGGCCGGGGGAGACTCTCTGACAGTATCTTTTTGATTTGCTCAATTCACAATCAAAATATGGATGTCATTAGGATGAAGATCAACAATGGCAGCTTGGGCCTTGTACATGACAACACAAATGAAGGGATCAATAGGAAATCTAAGTCATGCATCCAGTTGACAAGTATTGGCGACAACTCCATCTAAACGTTGACGGATGGTGGCAAGGGCCATGTCGCTATGTTCTATATGGTAAAGGTTGTGGTCAATTTTATACTTAACATGGATGGGGGTTTGGAAATCTTTGGAAGAAGAATTGCTAGCCTCAGTGGCATCACCCATGTTAACATCATTAGAGGCTTGATGCCTTGAAGAATTTTCCACTTCTAAGGAAGCCGCCAAAGTATCTGAAACGTCATGACTTGATGAAGAGCTGGAAGAGGAAGACATGTCACCCAGGTCACTGGATAAAGAGAGAACCTTTTTATAAAAGCGACGACTACGTAAATTACGAGCAACATGGAAGTTAGTATCCGAGAAATCAGAATAAAAAAGAGGGCAATAGAAGTCGCAAATATGGGAACATACTTCCCAAGTAGTGAAGAAAATTTTCATGGGAACAGACTTGCGCTAAAAAGGAGGACCACAGATTTCTAAGGCATCTAAAATGACGTCATCTGTGCCATGTCTTATGAGCATGGTGTTTAGGTCTTCGCGAGAAATCCTAGTACATACCCCTCTATCTATCCTATAAAACCCACCACTTTTCTTGTTTTAACCAAATCTAATTTCTCTAGCACAATAATTTGTCCTAGCCATAAGAGTGAACGAAATAGAACGAAGAACTAGAAAAAAAGTGAAATGTTGAAAGAATTATACCTGGAAAATTGCAAAAAACACAAAAAGGTGATGAAGATTTGAAGCTTGAGCCGGAAAACTAACCGGAAACTTCAAGGTGAAAATAAACCCTCTCAAAGATCACCAAATAGAACCCAAAAGACCTAACTGAGAAAGTTGAAGGGCAAAGATGAACAGGAAGAAGAAGAAACTGGCAAAGAACGGTGGGAAGTGATGAAGGCAAGCATCAGAGAAGCAAATTGGTTCGCCAGAGTAAGTAAGGGAAGTTTGAACTTTAGTGGAGGGAAGTAAAAAATAAATAGGAAGAACAATATTCCAATTTATATGAGGCAGACAAAAAGGTGTTTGGGATTTTCCCAAGGAACAATAAATGATGTCCAAAAATTGAATTTTCCCCCATTATTGAAAGTGATAATTGAGGCGTTGACGCGCCCCGACCCGTAGACCTACTTGGCCACGTGCCGAGACACGTATTGAAGACGCCCTTTAAAGAATTTTTTTTTCAAAATGTACTTTCAAAATGTTTCACTTTGTAAACCTGTTTAACATTTAAAAACTTTACTAACTTATTAAACCAAATTTAACCATTTAACTTCAACTTACTCACTCCACATTTACACCATTTACAAATCACACACTTATTTACAAACCAAGGAACCTAGTTCCCAAATGAAAAATATTTACAAAAACCATTTGAAGTTGCAAAATAAGGTACATTAAGACTAGGAATACTTCCCAAGGTCATACATTTACATAATGTATCCTTACCAAACTTTCCTCAAATATAACTTGGCGCCCTCTCAATACTCAACGCGTCCTAGCCCCTGGCCCAGCTCGATCTAAGAAAACAATGAAAGGACGGGGTGAGAAAAATCTCAGCAAGTTATTATATATGCAACAAGATGATATGCAATCATATTAAGAAGCATATAACAAGAAGTCATGTATATCACTTCCTTATAACACAAAGAAAGATATATCTATACATATAACAATTAAGTGCAATAATATAACACTTAGAAGGATACTGAGTCAAGGTTTCATCCTCAAAAGGATATCCCAATCCAAGCAGCAACAGTTGTTGAAGAAGCAGTTCCGGAACCAATCATAGTAACCATAAACAGGGGGTATGACACAAAGTCAACCCAAATGTACAACTAGACATCACCCATAAAAGGGGAGCTAGCCCAATACCCAAACCATGGCCAATGGATGGGCAACTTGGGAACCCAGTGTATGGATTATAACGAACTCGGCTCGGTGCCATTACAATCCCATACACTGCCCAACCAACAAATAAGTACCAGCTGGACTTTAAAACAGAAGCACAGTACAACATACTTGCTTACTATAAACAATGATTCCAAAGTAGGGAATCATACTAGCAGAGCATATCAAAATGATAGCAACGGATAACAAGAATCAACTAATGGTAGCACGAAGGCTAAATCAATACAATGAACTTAGGATTCCAAAGTAGGGAACCCTAGCCAAACACATCATAAAAATGTTAACAATGTATAAGGTGTAACACATAAGGACTACACACTTATTCAAGTCATGCAAGGATGTATCAACAATAGTATAATGATAATATCCAAGTTAAGTTCCATAACTCCAACCTACTTTACCCCATCATTTAAACATATTAAATTGACCACAATGGAAAGGTAAATACTTCAATTTGTTATTCATACCTTGTACTTCGATTGTAGTGTTCCATTGGTTGAGATATAAGTGGAAAAATTGAACCTACATGGCTTTGAAATGCATATCCCAAAACTAGTCAGGGCACGACTCGTGCCCCTTTGACACCCCTCCAGAATCAGTCGTCCAAGCAAGGTCACGACTGATGGGCACGACTCGTGACATAGGACACGACTCGTGCCCTCTGCAGATTTGCAGAAACAGAGCTAGTCATCAGCTTTTGACCCAAAACAACTTCAAGTCTCTTCGTACCAATTTACCCACAATACCAACAAACAAGTTCCAGTACCATGCAACACAAAAGGAGTTTAAAAGAGTATTAACATGACCCAAAGCTATTCTTTTCCCTTTCCAACACATCTAAAACATTTCAACTTTTCTGAAAATCCATTGTTGACCTTTGCAATACCAAGTTCATACCCAAGTTAACCAAAAGCACATTTTCCCATTTCCTATACTCAGAAAATAAATTTTAAATTCTCATACAACCTTGAATAACATAACTACATGATTTATAACACTAAATAAGCATAATTTCTAAGAAATATAATAACTTACATGAAAAATAATCTGAAAATTTTGGAACTTTGCTTGGATGAAAATGAGCTTCTTCTTCCCACGAACACTCCGAAACAAACGGATCGAACAAGGGATTTTTCTAGAATTAATTATGGATTTTTTTAGGTTGAGAGGTTAGGGTTTGGAAAAGGACCATGGATGTTCTTGAGTAAGCTGAGAGGATTTCTTTCCTTGTTAAAATGAAATACTCCTACTCATTTTTCCATGGATAATACTCTACTTTCACCTAACCCCCTTGACTATCAAACCCTCCCTACTACTAAAATCCTTAAGATACACTATTTACACTCAAGCACCTTGAACATTAATAAAATTCCTACTTATTTTAAAAAGTTACATTTTAACTACTTACTTCTAATATTTTCATTAAAACATTAAATAATCATTTTTTTATTTTATTCATTTTTTTTTAAATAGCATGTAACTCATAAAATACCAATTAACACATAATTTCTTCAATTAAAATGCAACACATAATAATATGAAATGCACTTCTATATATGACTAATAAGACTCAAAATAGGACCGAGAAATAGGGTCGTGACTGTAGACACCCCATTCTGAACCAATAAATCATGATTACACTACTCTTCGTCTCTCTTTTATGTTTTGATGAAAACATATCAGTTTCGGCCTGTTTCATTAAGTTTCTAACTAACCTCGTTAGTTTTGGGACCTAAATGACTAACGGAATAACTGAAGAGGACAAAATAGTCAACCGACTAGTTGTCTCGCACGAGACATACGTGTCTCGCGCGAGACAACCCCTCTGCAGGATATGCAGAATCACAATCCTTCTCCGTTTCAAAATCTTTTCTTGATAAAATCTTATCCCATCCGGTTCTCCAATCATATATGAGTTCTAGAACCTTCCTAGGAGTGTTTTACCTCTCCACCTCTACCTCTTAAACCCCTATAAATACCTGATGACTTTCAGTATTTCACCCTAACAGTTTTTTAGATTGAAAGGTCCCCGATCCACGATCGAAAACACACAACACACACAATTTGTTGGTTTCTCTTCCTGAAAGATTCCTTCAAATCACTCACAAACAATCCCTAAAATCACCAAAAGTTTGTTTATCAATCTTGTTGATCAACAAACATCAAAACCCGAATCAAGGATTGAGGCGAAGCTCCGGCCGCATCAAGATTTGACTCTCATATTGAGTCGAAACTATGCCTTAATCACTTCTCGACCGAGAAGACATCTTAGAACCACGTTCTAAATCAATTACTCCCTAAACACAAGGTAAACTCCTCTATTTTTTACTCTTCTTCTTCTCAATCTCTCTATTGACTTTTAGAGTGGTGTAATCCCATCAAAAGGATTAGCCTAGAGTCCCTTCAATCGATGGAGGTGATCTCGAAGCATACAATCCGACATTCCTAATCAAGAAATTGATTAGGGTTTTCTTGTTCCTTTATTTTATTGTTAAATTAAAAAGATTGATAATACTCAATTGGCAAGACCGATCTTCGGATTGGGTGAAATGGGTGCTCCTCGACCTTCCCATTCCATAACTTAACCCCCGAACCCTCAAATCTGTTTTAAATTTATAAGGTTTTTCTTATTGTTTTCCTTAATAAATAATAAGTGGCGACTCCGAGATGTTAAAAATTCATGCATCGCAACAGTGGCGACTCTGCTGGGGACAATTAATTAAGAGGGTTAGACTTGCGTACAATTGAGAATTATAAATCTTTTTATTTTTCTGTAAAATTTGATTTTTATGGATTTTTCGAAATTTTTCTGTACTGTTTTCGTCAAAAAAAAAATTAATGTACGAATACTTGTCCAGCGCGAGATAAGGTGTACCGCGCGAGATTAACATTCGGAATAATCCTGCTTCTGTTCCTGTTTGGCGGCGGCTACTGAATGTGCGCTCGCCGAAAAATAAAAAGGAGTCGCCACCCCGTTTTTAAGAGGAAACATTGAAAACCTTTTGACAGAGAAAATGGGTTCGGGGGTCAGGTTACGTGTTGGGAAGAACCGAGAGTTCACCCAACACGCCTCGTCCATAGACGAGTCTTTCAATTGTTCAACATTCAAATCACCCAACTGTGTGTGCAAAGTGTGTATGACAATATATGTATAAAATGCATAAATGTGCTTTGTTTTATTACTCGACAAGGGGGAAATACAACTTGTAAGCCATTTACTCTGGGAGGCCACGTCGCACTTTACACCGAGGACAAACAGAACAGGATTTACAACTGAAAGGATGGTCCTCTACAGATGGTCACCATGTGTCGCGTGACACAGGACATGCTAGGCACGATGTGTCGCGTGACACATGTTTACCGTTTGCAGGGACCTTACATTTTGAAATACAGAAACAACAGATACCAAGACAGATCAAAGAATCAAACCAAACTAGCTCAGATACCAACGAATATACAATGAATTGACCAAGGGGACGTGGATATGGGGAGATCCACACTCCCTTAGCCAATAAACAACAAATACCACAAATCACATTATGGATATCAACAATACCAAGCTAAACAGTTAAACAGAGAGATCGGCAGTTGGGACTTGATAATCGGGGATAGATAGAGTCTAATTATCAAGTCCGAGGAATAATGTGCAACGAAACAAGTAAACAGTAAATGCGAGAGAGATAGAAATGGATCGTTACCCTCGTAGTCCACGAATTCTATACCACGTTAGGTATAGAATTCTTCAATCAGCTTCACGGAACAAACTTCACGAACTCAGATTGACACGGCAAATTGCTTTCTACTGCGTTATCAATTGAATCAAGGAGACGTCAATGAACTGAAACAGGGCCGGAGTAACCAGGTGAGATTGGCCGGAAGTTGGAGGTATGGTGGTTAACGGCTTAAGGCTTAGAATCAGAGGAAGCGGTTGTTGTTGGAGTTGAGAAACAGGGGACGGAGATGGCGCGGTTTTGAGGTAGGGAATAGAACACGGTAAGGGAGATTTTGGTTGGGTTAGGTTGCTGCCGACGAGTTGGTTTTGGGGAAGAACCAGGGACGGTGATGAAGGGACTTGAGGTCACTGGTTGGCTTGGGAATCGGAGAAGAAGGGAGAGGTAATGGAGATTCAGATTTGGTGTTGAGTAATTGGGTTGAAAAACAAGGGAACGGTGAGGATGATTCTGGTTTTGGTGTTGGGTTTGGCCGGAGTAGGAGGAATTGGAGAGGTCGCCGGTGAGGATGATTGAGGGAGGTAGAAATTGGGTTGTTGTTTTGTTGGAGATGACAGGGGCGGTGGTTGTAATTGACGAGGGAGAGAATTGGAGTTGAGGTTTGGCCGGAGAAGGGAGGATTGGTGTTGGTGAAGAAGACCGCCGGTGGTGAAGGTTAGATTAGGGAGGAGATTGGCCGGAGATGGTGAGGAGGCTTGGTTGAGGTTGAGGAAGCTCGGCGGCAATGGAGAAGATGGATCTGCGTATAGAGAGAGAGAGAGGAGAGAGAGAGAGAGAGAGTGGTTTACGTATTGAGAGAGAAAGAGGGAATGAGTGTGTGTTGTGTGAGAAATCTGTGAGAGCTCCCTTTTACAAATGAGTGATATTGGTATTTAAAGCTAGATTGGGAAATGGGTTTATTTGGTCGCACGACTCAACGCTTCCAAATTCCATGCTTCAAGCTGTCGCACGACGGGCCACGTCCATAACCGTTTCTGGCACCAAAACCTGCTTCTGGAACATTCCGGGATAATTCTTTAAAAGCCCAAAGCAGTTAATTCCCTGTAGGTCCTTTTTGTCCGGGAAAAATGCTAAAATACACTTTCTTCGCGAGAAACATATAAAATGTTTTCGGAAGTTTCGGAACGAACCGAGAATTTACCAAAATGCCCCTTAGTGCAATTTTATCATTTAAAATGCACCTATAAAACGATCGCGAATTGGATTGGCGTACTTACAGCTGCCTTGGAGGAAAAAAAAACCAAAAAGGGATTAATCATTAGGTCAAAGTAGACTTTGCTTTTTTGACCAAACACATAAAAAAAAGGAACATGTGGCAGTAGTTGACTTTAAAAAAAAAACGTTTGTCCACATTAAAAAAAAAAAAAAAACAGTTTCAGAAAATTTCAAGAAAAATTTCCAGAAAAATCAAAAATAAATTATTATTCCTATTTTGCTTGTACTAACTTTATTTTGAAGGATAGAATAATTTTAATTACTTAAACTATATAACTGCGTGCGATTGAATTATTTTAATTTTTACCGGTCATCGGTTGACTCGGGCTTTGTAATAAATTAGTTTATTTATTCTCTCGCTCTCTCTCTCTCTTTAAGTAGAACTACGACGACCTGAGTCTTCCTAATTTGGGAGAAACGTAGGCAACCACTTGGTGCGGCCACTATCTGTTTTTCTTTTAGTTTTCAAAAAAAAAACTTTCTATTTTACTCTATCACCTAGATTCGTCTCTCACACACGCGCACTCATATTATAACTGTCATTGCACTACATACCCTTGATAAACCCGAGATCCACACTAAGGACGGATGACGGTAACCACCTAGTCGCCGGTCTCTCCGAAGTTGGATCATCCCACTCCGCGTATTCAATCCACTTAGATTGTCATATCGCGGGGAGCCTAGCCTTCCAGCCCTGCATTGCCACATAATCATGTAGATTGACTTTTTTAAGACACTCCGTGACCGGTCGGTTTGATCTTGGAGTCCTTGTAATCCCTTGTCAAGATCTTGTTTTGTGCAATAAACCATGGAAAAGAAATCAAAAAAAAAAATGTCGCTTCGGAATTGTCCCTTCGGAAATGTTCCTATGATTGTCCCTTTGGATTTGCCCTTAAAAAGAGAAAAATTTCTCACCAAAATTATTGCACAAAACTTGATGTTACTTTGGATGAATTCGACCCCTAGGTCCTTAGGTTTGGTTTTCGAATGTTAGAAACCTCTAAAACGGATTTTCCGTCCGACCCAAAATTAGGATTAAAATCAGAAAATTGTGACTTTTCGTGGTATTGTCTCGCGCGAGACTGCTCATCCCGTGCGAGATAAGTGTTCGGTCTTTTCGTGTTTTGGCCAAAACCTTCAAACCTTAAAAGCCTTCATACACCCTATTCAGCCGACTTGTTGGGACTCGATCATGGTTTAACACGGTTGCTACACGTCTAGATCCCTCGCCAAAGCTCGACACGATATCTGCTTCTCCGTCTACCACCGAGGCCGATTTCAACGATGCTAAGGCCCAACTCATCAAAGCCATGCTTAGGTTTGATGAACAAAGTAAGCAAATTGATGAACAAATTGCCCAAATGGCCGCCCTCATGCAAGAGCTCAACGACCTGAAAGTCAAAAAAGGAAGAAAACAAAAACAGAAAGAGGAATCCTACACCAAAAAGAGTAGGAAAACCAAAAAGTCAAGCAAGAAAAAGGAAGAATCCGATTCATCCTCTTCCTCATCCTCCTCCGATGATGAGGAACATACCTCCAAGGGTACTAAAACCAAGAAAGAAGGCAGTGGTGAAACTACTAAACTTGGTGACCATGTTACTAAGAACTACCTTGAGAAGAAACTTGCGACTCTTGACACTTCAAAAGGGTCATTCGTTCCATTTGATCCCGATGCTCTTCAACAATCCATCACCAAGTTTCCTCGCAAGTACAAGACACCCGACATTGCCAAGTTCAATGGTACTACCTGTCCTCGAGCTCATCTTGAGACCTACATTTGGGCCATGCTTCTAATGGGCGTTGATAACACAATCTTGGCCCAATGCTTTCCTCAAACCTTGGAGGGTGCTGCAAGGGATTGGTACATGTCTCTTCCTACGACTACAAGGCTTGATTGGTCGTCTGCATGTTTAGTCTTCCAAAGACAGTTTGAAGACAACTCCACTTACCGCCCTACTAGGAGGGATCTTGAACAAACCAAGCAACATGCCAATGAGTCTTTTGCTGAATTTGCTAGAAGATGGAGACTCAAACTCACTGAAATTGTCGAAAGGCCTACTCTCAAAGAACAAATCCACATCTTCCTTCAATGCCTCCGTGATGAATTTCAAGAGAAGATCGCCGGCAATTACTTTCCTAGTTTCAATGAACTTCATGAGTCCGGAATTATGATTGATGACTTTCTAAAAAGTAGAAAGAAGGAAAGCACTTTCCGCTTCAACAAGCCCGCCACAAGTAAGGATGCTTCAGTCAACGCTATTGCATTCAACCGCTCCAACACCGGCAAGTATTCTGATGTTCCTCCTCCCGAAAAAAAAAAGGCACTATGACAAAATTGAAGGAATCATTCAAGAAGAACTCTTCGATGTGCTTGTCAAAATTGAAAAGATCAAACCAAGAGAAGGTGGTCCTCCTAAGGATATGGGTCCGAATCACGCTCATCACTTATTCTGCAAGTACCACAACTTCACCGGCCACGACACCAACTCTTTCCACCACTTGAAGGACATCATCCAAGACCTCTTTGATAATGGAGATCTAGAACGTCCCAACGTCATCACCAATCCTCTCCCTCGTACTCCATGAAGAAGATGAAGCTCCAAGAAGAAAGCTGCACTTACCACTTTGAGGCTACCACTATCCTCTCCTTTTCTCCTTTGATAGAAGTAGATTAGGTTTTAAATTTCCAAGTATGAACTAGAAGAGTCGTTCTGTCTTTCTAGTACTCCTCATCTCCTCTAGTTTGTGTCTTCTAAACTATCGAGTCTGTTCTTAAATTTCTTCGATTAATCAAAGTTATCTTCTTTTCCTAAACACTTTCCCTAAGGTTGTTCTACCTCATGAGTATCATTTAATTCGTACAAAATAATGGACCCTCCATTTCCTAAATCATCGCAAAAAAATAGAGACTTCTAAGCGAGTTTAAGAATAAGTTATCCTTAGAAAGCTTAAGGGCTAAACATTACCCCTACTGAAAGTCAAAGATCAACAAACGAAGAAAGCCAAAGGTGTTGCTGTCAACATTCATTCCAAGAAGGGTGGGGCTACTCAATTCAAAGCTTTGAGAGTACAAAAAAAATAATAATAAAATAATAATAAAAAAAAAATCTGTCAAGCTTTCATCACCCCCACAACGAAGGTGAAAATTCAAATGCATGAAGGACTCTCCCACAAAGAGGAGGAGTCAAGTGATACCAACAAAAGAAAAGAGGATTCCTCAATATCATCCTACATCAAGTGAAGAAGACTTTCAGTATCAAGTAAAATGTTTACCCTTAAGTCATACTAATGATTGGCTTCCTTCTCAAACTTATTTAGTAACGTCTAGATGATGCACAGTTCATTAAAAGGTAGAACAACTTTTATAGATCTTTGAGCCAAGTAGCATTCCTTGTTGAGTCTAGGGGCTTCCTGTTAGCCACTCTCATACACACTCTTGAAATCCAAGCATCAAAGCTGGGGCTTCCTAACCTTTCCTCCCCCAGTCAATCTCTACTCATCAAAATAATCAAATCTGCATTATAGGCTTTCCTCTTTGCTTCTCACTCTCATCATTAGAGAATACACTTCTCCAAAAAGTCAATTTTTGAATCACCTTCCAAAGAATAGAGTCTGTCTCTCCTCAACTAAACTTGAGATCTCATCTTTCTCATTAATGATATTCTTCCAACTGAGTTCTCTTCGAGTACACATACTTTTCAAAAAAAATGGCTCGCTAGGTTGAAAACTCGTAAAGAGTGGCCTAGGCAAAAGTTAGAGCACAAAAAAAAGAGAAAAGAAAAAGACGCAAAAGAGATGCCCGCTAGATTAAAAACCTGAAAGGGCGGTCAAGGCAAAAACCAGGGTGCGTCACTAAGAAAAAAAATCAAAGGACAAAGGGAGACTTTTCCTCAACCTTCTTCATCGAACATCATTCGATCTTCTTCAAAGAAAATCAACAAGGAGAGCCTTCTTCAATCATCTTCAAATCAAGAGAGCAGATTCACAAGCCTGTTCACAAAGTCATCTACCACTTGCAAGCATCTTGGGGCTTGAGACACCAAAGGGCCTTGGACATAGAGCCATTACGACAGTCGACAGAATTGTAGTCGTTTGCCTCCTAGAGACATGACTCAAGGGAGAATTAAGAATGAAGATTCGCAACAGACCTAGATGTGTTCACACAAGGTTACTCATCAAAATTCTACAACAATACGAGACAGTCTTGCTGACTAGCAACAGATTCTGCATAAACCTGATTTGGTCCCAACTTGTCGAAGGTGATGGTGGGGACATGTTCGGGAAAAGTGTATAGTTTGATGGAGGTCTTGGTTGACATTCAAACTTTTTTATTTTTGTGTGTTTTTAGACCGGACCAATTAAGGTTGCCTACGTTCCTCCCGAACTAGAGGGATCAGGTCTGCATAGTTCGACACTACAAGGAGTTCCAAGAGATGCACAATTGATCTTCTTTAGGCGAAGTATCTGCGAAGTTTGCTTCCGTTGACTGGATTCATGAAGGGATTTCCGTCTAGGTCTGTCAGCTTCATGGCACCTCCGAAGAAGATCTTTTGAACCACAAAAGGGTCGATCCATGTTAGTTCCCACTTTCCCAGTGGTTTGGTTCAAGTGGGAGGCTTTTCTTTGAGTACCAGATCGCCTTTCCTGATGTCTCGGAACTTGACTTTCTTGTCGAAAGCTCTGGCTATTCTGCTGTGGTAGGCTCGGATGTGCTCCATGGCCTTTAGTCGGCGCTCGTCTAGCAGAGCCAGTTCGTCGTGTCGGCTTAGGAGCCATTCAACTTCGTTGATCTCGTTTTCCAGTAACATTCAGAGTGAGGGAATTTCTAATTTAACGGGCAGTACTGCTTCCATCCCGTATGTTAGGGCGAATGGAGTTTCACCCGTTGCTGTTCTGACTGATGTTCGGTAGCCCCAAAGTGCCAGGTGCAGCTTCTCGGGCCAATCTCGTCCTCGTGTGGTCATTTTTTGGATGATCCTTTTGAGGGTCTTGTTTGCTGCTTCTACTGTGCCGTTAGTTTACGGCCTGTAGGGAGAGGACTTGGCGTGTGATCTTGAATTCGGCCAGCAGTCTGTCGCATTCTCCTTCGAAGTGTGAGCCATTGTCTGATATGACCTCGTTCGGGATGCCGTATCGGCATATAATGTTTTCCATGAGGAAATGTGTGACCTTCCTGGAAGTTAGAACCTTGTATGACTTGGCTTCGACCCATTTTGTGCAGTAGTCGATGGCTACCAAGACGAACTCGTGGCCGTTGCTGCCTGGCGGAGCAATTTTCCGATGATGTCAATTCCCCACGTGGTGAAGGGCCAGGGCGTAGTCATGCAGTAGAGATCGCGAGGAGGAAGATGATTGAGGTTGGAGAACCGTTGGCACTTGTCACAGCTTCGGACAAAGTGGATGCCGTCTGCCTCCATAGAGATCCAGTAGTAGCCCATTTGAAGAATGATCTGCATCAGGGCTCTGGCATTCATGTGGGAGCCGCAAGCTTCTTTGTGGACTTCGTTCATAAGCTCGTTTGCTTTTTCCTGGCTGATGCAGCGTAGGAGCAATCCTTGGTAGCGTTTTTTGTATAGCATGTCCCCAAGGATGACAAAATGAGAGGCAAGGCGTTTTAGGGCCATGATGCTCTTGGCTTTGATTCCTTCTTTGCGCTGGCCTTCCTCGTTCATGAAGGCGGTTTCCCCGTTCTTGAGGTATTGGAAGATTTGGTTGTACCATGGCTCATTGATGGGTTCGGGTTCTGGTTCGATCTCGCAGTAGTAGGCAGGAATTTCTTTTCTTCCCACTTTGAATGGCTTGATTGCCTTCCCTTCAAGAATTTCCACAAGTGAAGCCAAAGTGACTAAGGCATCTGCAAACCGATTCCGGTCTCTTGGCAAGTAGTAGAAGGTGACCTCTTTGAATTACGTGATGAGGTCTTCCATGCACGCGTGGTATTTTTGCAAGTCTGGGTCTATTATTTTCCAATTGTTGGAAACTTGATTGATGATCAGGGCTGAGTCCCCGTAGACCTCGAGTTTCTGGACGTTCCTTTCAAGTGCAGCCTCTAGTTCGGCGGCGCAAGCTTCGTATTCGGCGGCATTGTTGGTTACCTCAAAATTTAGCTTTATGGCGATTGGGGTGTGCTCATCCTTTGGGTCGACCAAGAGCATACCAATGTCATTTCCTCTTTTGTTGGCTGCTCCGTCGAAGAACAGCTGCCATCGGTTTTCTTCTTCAAGTGTGAAGATTCCTTCGTCTGGAAATTGTGGTTCGGGACCTTGAGCTTCGTCGGTTGGGAAGTCGGCAAGTTGTTCAGCCATTACCTGTCCCTTAATTGACTTCTAGTTCACGTACTTGATGTCAACTCCGCTAGGAAGAAAGACCATTTGGCCAGCTTCATTGACAGTGGTGGTTTGTCGAAGAGGTGCTTGACTGGGTCCATTTTGGAGACCAGGTGCACTGTGTGCGACTGCATGTAGTGTCGTAATTTTACGACAACCCATACTAGAGCTGCGCAGGTTTTCTCGAGGGCTGAGTAGTTGAGTTCTCTGCCTTGGAACTTTTGACTACCGAAGTAGATGGCGTTCTCGACTCGTGATTCTTTCTTTTCTTGACAGAGCATGGCTCCAACTGCGGTGTCGGTCACAGTTAGGTATAGCAAAAGTGGCCTCCTAAAGGCATCTCTGCATTCCGGGTTCCATTCGATGTCTGCATTTTTCTTTATTAGTCGAAAGATTGGCTCGCACATGGAGGTCAACTGGTTGACGAAACGGCTAATGTACTGCAGGCGGCCCATGAAGCTTTTTACCTCTGTTTGGGTTTGCGGTGGTCTCATTTCGATGATGGACTTGATCTTTTGAGGATCAACTTCGATGCCTTGCTCAGTGACCATGTATCCCAAGACTTTGCCTCGGATGACTCCAAATGTGCATTTGGCAGGGTTTAACCTCATTGAGTGTTTTCGAAGGCGATTGAAGAACTTTCTTAGGTCAATGAGGTGTTGTCCGTCTTATCCCTTTGAGTGGATGATCATGTCGTCGACGTACACTTCGATCTCTTTGTGGATCATGTCATGGAAGAGGGCAGTTGCTGCCCGTTGGTAAGTAGCCCCAGCGTTCTTTAGTCCGAACGGCATCAGTGTGTAGTAGTAGGTTCCCAATGGGGTTGTGAAGTTTGTTTTTTCTTGGTCTTCTTCGGCCATCTTTATTTGATTGTAGCCGGCGAACCCATCCATGGAGGACTTAACCTCAAAATTGGTCGTAGTGTCTACCAACATGTCGATGTTTGGTAGTGGAAAGTCATCCTTGGGACTTGCTTTGTTGAGATCTCGGAAGTCCACGTAGCAGCGTACTTTTCCGTTAGCCTTGGTGACCGTGACTATGTTGGAGAGCCATGTCGGGTATTCGATCACCCTTATGAAGCCGACGCGGAGCATCTTTTCGATCTCTTCCTTGACTTGTAAAGACCACTTCGGCGTAGCTTTTGCTTGATGGGCTTAGCCTCGGGATTCAAGGGAATCTAATGTTCCACTATGGCTGGATCTAAGTCGGGCATGTCTCGGTAAGACTAAGAGAACACGTCCACAAATTCTTTAAGCAGTGCAGTTAATGCGTTTTGCTCAGTGCCGGTGAAGAAGCTTCCTATTTGCATCTCCTTTGGCTCTTAAACAGTCCCCAAATTCAGTTTGGTTAAAACCTCCTCGGCAGCTTGGGCCCGGTTTTTCTCTCGTTTGACAACATGCTTAAAGATGTGTTTAATGTATTGTTCGTTTAATGTGTCTTCTTCTTTATCAAGTGAATCGTTATTAACTGTTTGTGTTTTAGTTAATTTATCAGTTGTTAAAGATGCAATGAGGGGATACTCGAAAAGGTCGAAACTTTCATTAAGAGCATATAGGAATACATTATTGGCTATGAGTTTGTAATATTCCGGCGTAAGGCCATCGGATGACTCGAGAACTAAAATTCAAAGATAATGGACTCAAAATGTGTTTTGACTCTGGACTCTAGGACGCGAGGGGTTATACCAAGTTGTTCGATCATTTCCTTCTTGCTGGCGGGGGGGGGGGGTCCAGAGAAGGTGGTCCAGTTCTTGAGTGGCAATGTTGATGAGCTTAAAAGGAGGCGAGGGTCGAAAGGCTTCGCACTGCCGTTCCCAATCATGGCTACCATGGAGTTATCAGAAACAAAATCGATTAGGTCTGGCACCTCGATTTCTTTGCTGAAAAGTTATTGTAGCAATGGCTCGTTCTAGGCGTTGTCTGCGGAGTCTTCCATCTTTGTCTTGGGCATTGCTAGTTCGAATGCAGACTCGTCCCGCTCGTTTGTGGCATGGATGTTGACAGAGAGTTTTTCGAGTTCTTCCGCCAAAGAGGGGGTTTTCCCAAACCAAAATTCATTGTGATTAGTGGTGGTAGTGGGTTCCGGTAGAGTTGGTGCATTGAGGAATGCTCTTCTGACGGGGTTTGGCTTGAGGCCTCTGAACCATTCAAGGCTTTGTTGGATCTTGTCCATTACTGTCGGACAGTTTTGTTTGGCGTTGATCAGCTCTGTCCCCTTTTATGTATCTTCATTCAAACTGTCGGCTTTCTTTGTGAAGTATCGGGCCATGTCGAAGCTGTAAGGGCGGAGGTCGGAGATTGCGTGCAAGCCTCTTTTGTCAGTAGCGGAGCATTTTCGTGCAGCTTTTCTGTTTTCCACAGCGTCTTTGGGAGTGAGAACGTATCCTAGGCCATGGCGGGTATTTTGTTCCTTGACCTCGATGATTTGTTGGGTACCTTGATGGAGTTTTCCCAAACCAAGCCCCGGGATGTAGTTCATGAGCTTCATCATCTTCATGGTAGGAGGGATCCGGTCCCAAGTCAAGGGCAGGTCTATGTGGCATACCTGGGCTTTTGGGCTTTATTTGTGAACCTGTCAGCATCATGCCGTCGTTGTCGTGTTTGATTTCCAGGATTGGGATGTCGTTTGTGTTGGTCCCCTCAGTAGTTATGCTATCGTCATAGATGATGGTGAGATCAATTCCTTGGACGAACTTTACGCACTGGTGTAGGGTGGATGCTACCCCATTGATCTGGTGTAGCCAAGGGCATCCCAAGATGGCAGTGAATGTGATCGGGATGTCGATGACCTGGAAGTCCGTCGGGATCATCTGCTTTCCGAACCACAAGTTCAGAGTGGCTATCCCCAAGACTGAGAGAGACGTCGAGTCGTATGCTTTGATCGTCTGAGTTGAAGGTTTTAGATCAGTTGGCTTGATCCCTAGCAAGTCCATCATTTTGGATGGAAGGACATTCATGGCTGATCCTTCGTCTACCAAGACCCGAGGGAGGCGGCGCTCATCAAGTTGAACTGTTATGTAGAGAGGCTCGTTATGGTCAGCCCCAAATTTTGGGAGGTCGAGCTCCGTGAAAGTGATGATGTTGTTGTAGTGAACATTGCCGATCATCTGAACCACTTCATCTGGTGTCACGTTGATAGGTACCATGGTCTGGGCCAAGCTTTCCTCCAACTTGAGTTTGTGCGGGTAAGAGGAAGTGAGTAAGGACCAGAGGGATATGTTAGCCTGGGTGCGTTTGAGCTGAGTTAAGATTGGATCTTCAGCCTTTGGGTCGAGAGTTTCAGCTTCTTTGGCATAGAGGCCCTTTTCGGTTCGAGGCTCATGTGCGGCTGGCCTTTTGTCTATCCATGGAGGATTCACAGGGATTTGGCCGGAAAGCGTCAGTACGTTCACTTTTGGCTTCACTGCTTTGCTTGTTTCTCCCACTTCTGTCACGGGAGGGCCTTGGTTGGCGTAGGGCCATGCTTCGCATTTAAGTTCATTCACTGTTATTGCTTTTGTTGAAGCGTCAACGGTGGCTTTGATGTCTTCCCAAGATAAGGGTTGGGGTGTCTGGACCCTTGGGCCGTTGGTGGCTGTACGGAGCTCGTCCCAGCTAATCATGGAGCAGAAGTTGTCGTGGTCTTGCGTAGAGCTAGGCTGAGGAGATTTGCTGGAGTAGATGACGTAGTAGTCAAACTTTCCTGACGGTTCTCCGAGGGTTCCGATTGTGAGATCACCGGCTTCGTATCTCTTTTTCAGTTTTTGTTGACAAGAGAGTTTCTTCTTTCTTGGAGGGCGATCCTCGTTTATTTCGTCTTGGAAGTCCCTTTCCAGACAAGTGGTGCAATCGCAGACGTCCCACCAGATATATTCATCATTTTTGCGGTGGTATTGGGACCTCGGAATGTTGACTGGGCACGTCTTTCCCTTGGGGGTCTTGTGGCTTTATGTCGTAGCTGCAGGGCTCGTACGAGGTCAAAGGATTGTATCCCGGGGGACAATGAGAGACGTTAGGAGCTGCGGGAGCGGGTACGTCCTTGGGAGCCCCAGGTGGTTGGGGGTGGCTAATGTTCCGAAATGGTGCATGGCACCTTCGATCCAGGCCTGTTGCTCGCCTTGGCATTTTTCGAGGGCTATGACAGCTTGCCAAACTTCCTCCATCGTTGGGAAATTTCTCGGGGGTAAGATCCCGTTTTCCTCGTTGTTATCTACCGACCTGGCCATGGGAAGTTGATGGATTGCCCTGGTGACTGTACTTGGGGAAGGATGTGGGACCTTGCGGCTTTGACATTGGAAGAACAGTTCCCGGGTACTCTCAACCACTCTCGGTTCACTGGAGGGGTGACGGGTAAGGTTTAGACATGGGAAGGTCTTTTTGGATAAAGGGGGGAAAGCTCATGTGACATGCAGTTTTCGTTATTTATTTATGATTTTTTTTTGTTGTTTTAATTTACTTAAAACAGTGTTTTCTCAGAATCCTAGGTAGGTTGGAAAAGATTGCTCTTCTTTTTCGCAACTATGCTAGATCCTGCGGACAGAGCTTCGGCGTGCCTCGGGATTGTCAGGTGTGTACTCGGGCAGAGTTTCGGCGTGCGTTGGGATCGCAGGGATCGTTGACTGGACTCAGGCAGAAGTCCGGCGTGCGTCGGGATCGTTGGTTGTGCTCGGCCAGAGTTCTGGTTTGCTTCGAAACGGACCGGGATTGTCCGACAGGGCTTCGGGATGGACCGAAATGCCTCGGGATGGACCGGCAAGGCTTCTGGATGCCTCGGGAGTGCCTCGAGGCGTCTCGGGAGCGCTCGGCAGGGCTTCGGAGTACCACGAGGGGCCTTGGAATGCCCCGGAGGGAACCGAAAGGGACCGGGATTGCCCCGAAGGGTCTTAGAAGGGGAGGCTGGGGGAGAGAGATAAGAGAGGAGGTGTGAAAAATATGAGGGGGGGGGAGCCCTCTATTTATAGGAGTGAAAAAATTGCAAAGTGGTCCACACGGACCATGTTTGCAAAACCAAATTTTTTGTTTTCCCGGATTTAAGGGAATATTGTGGACTTTAAGAGGATTTTGTGATAATTATATCTGGAAGCAAAGTGGTCCGCACAGACTGTCCTTGCTTTTCCAAATTTTCCAAAAATTCCTTTTGTGCTTTTTTATCCCAGAAAGGCCCCAGCGTTCTTGAGACCAAACGGCATGACCGTGCAGCAGAACGTTCCCCAAGGTGTGGTGAATGCTGTTTTGTGCTGATCTTCCTCTGCCATTAGGATTTGGTTATACCCTGCGAAACCGTCGACGAATGAGCGGACTTCGTATGCAGCTGTAGCATCGACCAACATGTCTATGTTCGGTAGCGGGAAATCATCTTTAGGGGATGCCTTGTTCAAGTCTCTGAAATCAACACAGACTCGTATCTTCCCATTCGACTTGGCTACTTGTACTGTGTTTGCTAGCGATTCAGGATATTCAATCACTTTGATGAACCCTACATTCAAGAGCTTCATGATTTCCTCTTTCACTTGCATTGACCATTCCGGCTTGATTCTGCGTAGTTTCTGCTTGACTGGCTTGGCATCGGGTAGCAGCGGTATCTTGTGCTCTACAACTGACTGATTCAACCCAGGCATATCTTTGTAGGACCAAGCGAAGACGTCGACATATTCTCTGAGGAGCTGCGTCAAGGTTTCTCTGTCTTCCCCCTTGAAGAAGCTGTCGATCTTTGTTTCTCTGGGGTCTTCCGTTGTCCCAAGATTAACCGTTTGCATTTCCTCGTCGTCAACGGGGCCATTCTTTCCACAACGACCTACTTGCTTAGCTAATTCTTTTAAGATTTGTTCGTTTTCTTGATCTATCTCATCGTATGATTCATTATTAACGTGTTCGTTATATTGATTATTATTAGTTAATTCATCATTCACGATGTTAGCAACTCAGGGTACTCGGAAAGATCAAAGTTTTCATTAAGGAAGTAAGGGATACATGTTCAGCCACTGCCTCGATTTCCTCTTGAGTGAGTTCATCGGAGGTGGAGCCTGCCTCTAATGTAAAAGCTACGGGGCCTATCTTCCTGCGGGGATGGGGAGTGCAACCAAGCTCTTTGATCATGAAGTCTTCATCAACAACTGGTCCTCCGGTGACGTGCCAGTTTAGAATTGGCTCATCACATTTCTGTATCAGTCTTGTGTAGTCAGTAGTTGGAGCGTCCCCCTTGGATATTGCATGGATCTTGTTGTCTTCTAACCGGCACAGGTCTTGGAACTATCGCAGCATGTCTTCTCCCAACACAAAGTCCCATTTACTTGTCATTTCTGTCTTCGTGACCCACAAATCATTAGGGATTAGTGGGACGGATTCTGTTTCACTTGGAGAAGCATCGCAGTCGCTGAAGATTTCAAAGCCCGGTTGGCGCTTTCCTTTATCGTCAGTCCATGGTTCTGAAAAGATAAAGTAGGGAATACTTTCTCCTTCTCGAACAAAGTAGCCATTGAGTGTCTTTCGATATGGCTTGAGGTTGCCATTCTTGGGCTTTGGGTCGTCGCAGCCTTTGTAGGTGGTTCCTTCCCACTTGATTTGAGTGAAGCCCCACTCTTCTTCGTCATCTTCATCGTGGATGGAGATGATGTATCCTAGGCCATGCTTTGTGTGAGGCGGGGGGACCGGTGGCGGTTCTGTTATCCCTTGTAAGTGCTTTCCAAGCCCCAATCCAGGAAAGTACCCTTTTGCTATCATCATTCTCCAGACAGGAAGGCTTCCGGAAAACCAAAGTTCCTTGGAGTGGTCTTTGTCGTTGCAAGTTTCTATGACACTCACAGTGCTTTCTTTCTTGCTCAAAGAATCAATCAGAATTAAAAAGGGAAATACTGACTAACTATTATTGAAAAGCAAACTTGATACTCTTGCCCACAAATGAGGATTTTAGGCAAGTAGTACCCAACTAAGCTAAACTAGACTATTAATTGTTTCTCTTGCAACTAAAAGTAACTAACTGAAAAGAAAAGAGATTCTTCATTTGCTTGAACTCATCCAAACTATTCCACCACTCGGACAAACTCTGATGGCGTCGTTGTCAATCAAGTCTTGGAGTGCATTCTTCAGGTTGAAACAATCATTGGTGTGATGGCCATAGCATTGATGGTAGAAGCAGTATAGGTGCGGAGATCGGCCTTCCCTCTTAGGTTGGTAACCTTCCATTGGCTTTAGCTTTCCTTCTTTGTGAAGACTTCTGAAGAGATGACCGAGAGTGATGTTTCCAATGTCGGAGAAGACTCTACCCTTCCTTCGCTTAGCCATTTGATTGTGGAGGTCTCGGATATGGTTCTCGTAGTGTTGCACGAAGACGTTGTGGCGAGACTGATATTCTTCCTCCATTTTCTCTTTGAGGTCACGGTAGAGAGTGTTGAGGAAATACTTGACCCTCTCATCAATGTCATCCTCGACGTGAGCTTCAAGGTTGATGCACTTTTGGGTCATGGTCTCGAGTTCACTCTTGACTTCCTCGAGCTCTTCAATCAGCATCTTTGTCTTTTCAGCTTGGATGGATTCTTCCATGTGATGCCACGAGTCATTGTCATTAATTTGCTTTGCGGGGCTTTGGCAAGTTGAGTTTTGATATCACTTAGCTCCTCTTGCACGGACGATCGTCCACTTTGTCGGAGTCACTCTCCATTTTCCGGAAATCCCTAGCAATGCGGGTAGAAGGCAAATCAAAGGCTTCTCTCCAACCTCCTACATGTTCCATTTCGACAAGGGCCTTGGTCAAGTCTTGCAAAGTGTGTTGTTCAAGGCATTCCTTGGTCATGACGTGCTTTCCGGTAGACATTGTGTTGGGAGTCTTGAAGTTGAGTAGCTTCAGAAAACTGACAGAAGAGATGCAGATATCAGGATCTAGCCCCAACGAGTCGGAAGCAGGCTCAAAGTGGCTCAGGCTCAAATTCAGCAAACAGAAGCATTATCCCGCGCGAGATATGTTGTCCCGCGCGAGATAACCACACGGAAAGTCGATTTTTATTTAGACCTAATTTTTGGTCGGAACGGAGAGTCCGTTTTGAGGGGTTTCTAAGGCCTTTATCAGAACCTAACGACTAAGCAATCAATCCGATTTTTGTAAAACAAAGCCATGTAAGATCGTTTTTCGAAGGATTATACATATATGTATTTTTTTTCAAAGGGACATCCGAAAGGGTCATTCCGAAGGAACTTTTTCCGAAGGAACTTTTCCGAAGGGACTTTTCTGAATCCTTCTTTATTGTCAATTTTGCATGGCTTTGTTTTGGTCAAAAACAAGAAAAGATCACCGAGTCAAAACCGACCGGTCACGGAGTGATCCTAAAAGGACAATCTACATGAGTATGTGGCGATGCAGGGCTGGAAGGCTAGGCTCCCCGCGATATGACAATCTAGGTGGATTGAATACGCGGAGTGGGATTGTCCAACTTCGGAGAGATCGGCGACTAGGTGGTTACCGTCATCCGTCCTTAGTGTGGGTTCCGGGTTTATAGAGGGTATGAAGTGCAATGACAGTTATAATATGGGTGCACGTGTGTGATAGTCAATCTAGGTGATAGAGTAAAATAGAGAGTTTTTTTTTGAAAAAAATCAAAAGGAAAACAGATAGTGGCCGCACCAAGTGGTT
This sequence comes from Adenophora triphylla var. japonica, assembly GCA_022495995.1. Classification (NCBI taxonomy): domain Eukaryota; kingdom Viridiplantae; phylum Streptophyta; class Magnoliopsida; order Asterales; family Campanulaceae; genus Adenophora; species Adenophora triphylla. The sequence continues at coordinate 120,568 of JAFEMH010002876.1, forward strand.
GCCTACGTTTCTCCCAAATTAGGAAGACTCAGGCCATCGTAGTTCCACATAAAGAGAGAGAAAGAGAGATAAATAATTCAATTTACAACTCCCGAATCCCCAATGGACCGGACTTTAATTAAATAAAACCCAATCGCACGCAGTTTATAAATAATAATCAATTATTTAAAGGAAACGAAGGTTCGAGTTCTACACCTTAAGGGAGGCCTTAAGATGCGGGAACTCTGCAGATAATGAATGCTGGGATCCCCCTTGCATGTTCGGCTCTCGTCTTGGACTATGAGACAAATGGGAGAAACCAGAAAACAACCAGATTGCCGAAGCAATATCTCGCGCGAGATATTATACCTCGCTGCGAGACATGCCTCATCTGAGAGCAAAAAATTCGAATTTAAATTTTTTTTGAAAACCTCTCTTTTAATTTTGACGCAAGTTTAAGCCTCTTAATTTTAAATCCCTAGCGGAGTCGCCACTGTAGCGTTGTGAGGAAAAAGAGAATTTTTATCCTTTTAGTTTTGAGTCGCCACCTATATTATTCGATTGGAGAAAATAGGAAAACCATTTTGAAAGAGATTTGGGTTCGGGGCTTAGGTTATGAAATGGGTAGGTCAAGGAGCATCCATTTCACCCAATCCGGAGATCGGTCTTGCTAAAGAAAAGAGAGGTTTTCAAAAGAAGAGAAAAACGATTTTAAATATTATAAACAAAGGTCCATTTAACGGGGTTAAACGGAATGTAGGATCAATTGCTTCGAGACCGTCTCTATGATTTGGAGAGGCTCTAGGCCGATCCTAGATTCTATGGACTTATATCACTCTAACAATCAATTAGAAAGGGATTTAGGGGTTACCTTGCGTGAGGTGATTTGGGCAGAGTTTCGACTCAAGTTTAGAATCGACTCTTGACAAGGACAGAGCTTCGCCTCGGTCCTTAATTTGGAGCTTGATGTTTGTTTATCAACAAGGTTGACAAACAAACTATGAGGTGAGTTTTTAGGGTGATTTTGTAGGGTTCTTTCAGGGAAAGAAGCCAACAAAATGTGTGTGTGTTGTGAGAATTTGCGGTCGATTCCGGGGGGTTCTCCTCTCTTGAACCTTGGAAGTCACCAAGTATTTATAGAGGATGGATAGGAAGAAGTGGAGAGGTAAAACCCTATCAGATGGTTCTAGACCCCAAATCCTATTGGTTGGCCGGAGAGATAAAGTTTTATCCCGAAAAGAGGTTGAAATCGACGAGGGAACTGTCGTCTGCAATCTGCAGAGGGAGGATATCTCGCGCGAGACACGCCATCTCGCGGCGAGATATTGCTCCTGTGGACAGTTTTTTCCTTTCCTCGTTATCTCGTATGCAGTTTAGTCCCAAACTAACGGTGGTTAGTCAAAACTTAACGAAACATGACGAAATGGTGGATTTCTAATTCTTGACTCAAAGCGAGACTTAGAGTGGTATAAGTATGTTCCGATGTGTTCAGAATGGGGTGTCTACATCACCACACCGTGGGGAACGTACTGCTATACTGTGATGCCATTTGGGCTTAAGAACGTCGGGGCTACATATCAGAGGTCAGCGACCGCACTCTTTCATGACATGATCCACAAGGAGATTGAGGTCTATGTCGATGACATGATAATCCACTCCAAAGGTGAGGATGGACATCACTTTGTCGACCTAAGAAAGTTCTTCGAGAGGCTGAGACAGCATTCCATGAGACTGAACCTTGCCAAATGCACCTTTGGAGTGACAAGGGGAAAAGTGCTTGGGTATATGGTCACGGAATGCGGTATTGAAGTCGATCCTCGAAAGATCAAGGCCATTATGGACATGAGGCCACCTCAAACCCAGACAGAAGTCAAAAGCTTTATGGGCAAACTACAGTACATCAGTCGTTTTGTCAACCAGCTGACTACCATGTGCGAGCCCATCTTCAAGCTTATGAAGAAGAATGCAGACACCGAATGGACCGAGGAATGCCAGGATGCCTTTGACCAAATCAAAGCATACCTAGTACATCCTCCGGTGCTATGTCCCCCTCATAGACAGAAACCTCTTCTGCTCTATCTCACTGTCACTGATATGGCAGTTAGGGCTATGCTTGCTCAAGAGAAGAAGAACTCTCGGGTAGAAAATGCCATTTACTTTGTCAGCTCAATTACTCAGCGTGTGAAAAGACTTATGCAGGACTGGTCTAGGTAGTCGGTAAGCTAAAAGCATTATATGCAAGCCCACTCTGTGAACTTGGTCTCGAAAATGGACCCCATCAAGTACATCTTCGACAAGCCTTCCCTTTCAATGCGTCTAGCAAAGTGGTCGTTCTTCTTAGATGAGTATGACATCAACTATGTGACGAGAAAGGCCATTAAGGGTCAAGCGTTGTCAGACCATCTGGAAAACTTCCCTAGCAATGAGGACCGCGGGCCTGAACCCCAATTCCCAGATGAAGGGATCTTTATAGTTGAGCCTGAGAACCGATGGCAGCTATTCTTTGACGGAGCTGCTAACAAAAGAGGAAACGGCGTAGGAATGCTACTGGTCAATCCGAAAGATGAGCGCACGCCAATAGCCCTCAAGTTGAACTTCCCTGTCACGAACAATGTCGCCGAGTATGAAGCTTGCATTGCTGGTTTAGAGGCTGCCTTAGAAAGGAATGTTAAGGAACTCGAGGTCTATGGAGACTCAGCCCTGATCATCAACCAGGTCTCCAACAAGTGGAAGACTGTGGATCCTAACCTTCAGAGGTATCATTCCTACATGGAAGAGTTGACAGAGCAGTTCAGAGAAGTGACCTTCCATTACCTGCCAAGGGATAAGAACAGATTCGCAGATGTTTTATCCACTCTAGCCTCATTGGTAGAGATCCCCGAGGGAAAGGCCATAAAACCATTCAGAGTGGGTAGAAGAGAAGCCCCGGCTTTCTGTTGTGAAATAGACTTGGGACCCGAGCCTGTCAAGGAACCCTGGTACAGTCAGATTTATCAGTTCCTCAAGGATGGGGAATCAGCTTTCAGAGACGAAGAAGGTAGACCGAGGGAAGGCATCAAGGCCAAGAGCTTGCAAGCCCTGAAACGGTTGGCCTCCGATTATGTTATTCTAGGGGGCGGCCTGTACAAGAAACGGTACCAAGGACCACTCCTCCTGTGCGCCACCCAAGAGAGGACCAGAGAGTTAATGACAGAAGTCCACAATGGTCCCTGTGGTCCTCATATGAATGCCAGAGCATTGATGCAAGTGATCCTCAGAATGGGTTACTATTGATTTCCATGGAAACAGACTGTGTCCAGCATGTCCGAGTGTGCGACAAATGCCAACGGTTTGCCAACCTCAATCATCTTCCGCCTCATGACCTGTACTGCATGACGACTCCTTGGCCGTTTGCAACTTGGGGTATTGACGTGATAGGGAAGATAGCCCGGCAGGAAGCAATGGGCATGAATTTGTGTTAGTGGCAGTCGACTACTTCACCAAGTGAGTAGAGGCCAAGTCCTACAAGGTCCTCACTTCCAAGAAGGTGGCCCAATTCGTCAAAGAAAGCATTATGTGCAGATATGGGGTGCCCAATGAGGTCATTTCAGATAACGGGTCGCACTTTGAAGGGGACTGCGATAGATTGCTATCAGAATTTAGAATCACTCGCCACAAGTCATCCCCATACAGACCTCAGACTAATGGAGTCGTAGAAGCTGCCAATAAGACGCTCGAGCGGATTATCCGGAAAATGGCCACCCGTAGTCGTGATTGGCCTGGGAAGCTGCACCTGGCACTCTGGGGCTATCGAACGTCTGTCAGAACAGCCACGGGAGAAACTTCCTTTGCCCTAACTTATGGGATGGAAGCAGTGTTACCAGTGGAGTTGGAAATTCCGTCACTAAGGGTCCTCCTGGAAAACAGTATCAATGAAGTAGAATGGTTGCGCAGCCGGCACGACGAGTTGGCCCTGCTCGATGAAAAAAGGCTAAAAGCCATGGAGCACACCCGAGCCTACCAGAGGCGAATGGCCAGGGCATTCGACAAAAAAAGTCAAAGCCAGGGACATCAAAGAGGGCGACCTAGTGTTGAAAGTGAAGCCCCCCACCAGAGACAACCCCCTGGGAAAATGGGAACCCGTTTGGATAAGCCCGTATGTGGTGCATAAGATACTATCGGGAGGAGCAATGAAGATTGCGGACCTGGACGGCAATCCATTTGTCCACCCAGTCAACGGTGATAAGCTCCGCAGGTACTATGTCTAAAAAAAATAATAAAATAATAAAAAAAAAGAAAAAAAATATACCTAGTGCAAAAAGAGTAATACCCAGCTAGGCTGAAAACCCAAAAAGGGCGGTCTAGGCAAAAGACAGGGTTGCACAAAAAAAAAAAAAAAGCAAATGAGTAATGTCCAGCTAGGCTGAAAACCCAAAAAGGGTGGTCTAGGCAAAAGACAGGGTTGCACATATATAAAAAAAAAAAGACAAAAAACAAAAATCCCGATAGTTCACCAGAATGAACTACGAAGACCTGAGCCCCTTAGTCTTTCTTGTAAAAGGGGAACGTAGGCAGCCAGCAATGGTTCGGTCTAAACAATAAATAAGACAATAAAGTTTCCATGAAATGTGTCTTATAAATTTCTAAGATAATATCTTTGTTAATTACAAGTCAAAAATTTCTTGATGAGTTCAAGCACGGTCTACTCTTGACTCTGTTAACCTGCTACGAAGATTTAAAATACAATAAAATACCTAATAAACTATTGTACTTGCAAAATGGCAATATGGGAATCCTAGGAAAAGATCTGTCAGTTGCCATTCACTGAGTCCTCCTTGGTCTTCTTCCCTTTACCTCGACCTCGTCGAGTGTTCTTCCTTTTCTTCTCTATGATGTCAGTCTCCCTCATCCCAATTTCTGGTATCCTCACTGGAGCCTCCATCAAACTCGTGTCAATAAGTGCCTTCTCAATCCTGGCACGAGCTCATATCTCCTCCCTCTAAGCCTCAGTCAGGGGAGCGACTTCCGAAAGCCTCTCATACCAGGCTTCCATATCCCTAAAGAGGTCACCCGACTGGTTATGAGAGCTAGCCTTAGCCTCAGTCTCCCTCAGAGTCCTGCTCGAGTCACAGTCATCCCCCAATAAAGCCTGACGTCTCTCTCCCAAAATGACCTGAGTCGCTCCCATCTCCTTCTCATACCAGTTCAAGTAGGCCGTGGTCAAGATGGTACTCTTCCTGCTCTTGAGAATGGCCCTGGGAGGGAAAGCAGCATAGTTCCAAGCCCTCGAGAAAAATGAGAAGTTGGTTGGATCCCTCATGTCCAAAGGCACCACCTCCGTGGTACGGATGTCCTCCCAATCGTCTAATGGCTCCTGCAATGTCCCAAATTTCCTGGATACTAAGCAGGGTATGTAGAAGGATGACCAAGAAAGCCCTGGAACCCTCACTATGTAGGACTCCTGAAACGTCCTCCGGGTCTTCAACCTCCAATGAGGCACCCACCAGTGAATGTCAGAGGTAGATAGCCGAGTCATCATCAGCTCCCAGTCACCCTGATCCTGCTGCCTAGGTGCACCTCTTCGGGAAATCACCCAAGGGCACTGAGTAGGTGAAGCCCCTGGCAAAGCCCCAAGCCTCTCCTGTAACCACAAAGTCAGCACCGCTGGGCTCCCAGACCTCATGAAATGGTCCCCCCTAGCCATCCTATCTATACCATGCAGAGTCTCACCCAAAACCAGTGGGATAATATCCTTCCCAGCCCTGTAATCCCTGACCATGTCCAAAAGGCCACCATGACAGACCCCTACGGACTCAGCAGTGAACAAAAATGAGAACACGCAGAGGACAAAGGCATCCATGGCCACTGGGGTCGTAGCCATATCCGGAGACCCAAACCTGTTTGGGATATCAGAGAGGTCGATCCTATCAGGGGCTACCATCATCCCCTCGGCCTCTTCCAGATAGATTTGCAGAAAAGATGCCAGCTTTACCATCATCGGCACGTCTCCGGTCAAAGGAATCGACACGACCTCAATTTCTGGACCCCCAATCAACGCCCGGAAGTCTTCAAAGGTTGAGACGAGTTCATCGTTGTAAGAGAAGCAGTAAACATGTCTCTGGACGTTCCAAAACCTCGCCGCAGCTCTCAAAAGGTCCCAATCGGGCAGGAGATCCTTCAAATGCCATAAAGATTTGATCTTGAAGGTGGTATCAAACAGCCTCTTGTTGGATTTGAAGTTTCGTCTCATCCAAGATTGAAGATCGGACAGAAAACGGTCCATTTTCCCCTTTTGCAATCTGATTGGTTTCTCCATCGACAGTGATCAAAGTTGATGACTTTTGGCCAAAAATGTGCTCTGGGATCAGTTGGGACAAGTCTAGGATGAAAATGAAATGAAGAGGCCAAGCCTTGATTTTATTTTGAAAAAAACCAGTTCAGACAGAACTTCCAGCCGCATGGTTTCATTTGCCCCAGGACCTGGTCGGACGGCTTCTTTTGCTTGCTGCAGAAAAAAATTTGCAGTAGCTCTTGCTGCTGCCCAAGTGGAGTTCTCACCCCACTTTCTCAATGAAACCTGCATAGAAACATATCCAAACACCATTCATGCAATCATATATCATCACAAACCATTTTGGCCCAGTTTCAGCCCCATTTCCAAGCAAAAAAGTTACCCCGAGGCTCAAGTAATATGCAAATTCATAAAGCATGAATAGAAAAAGCAAATAAAATACCAATACATTGTTTTCGCCTCCTTGGCGCCCAAATAAAATGAAAAATAGACAAAATATGCATAAAATTGTTCATTGTTTGTTTTCTTCCTCCTAGATAAATCCTAAAGAATCCTAAGCCTCCAACTCCTCGTCATTGCTGCTTATCTCGTAGAAGCTAGGATCCCTCATAAAGTCTTCACAATCACTCACGTTAGAAAGATTGACGTTCACATGCTCGTACTCCGCCAACTGCTCCAGAATGCTTGTGTTGGGCCCCTGTCCCCGAGGCATAGCGATGGTAGAGGAGGTCTGATACTCTGAGGCCGATGAGGCAGATGCTGTGCTCCCAACGTGCCTTCTCTTGTGAACGGGCTCCTGCACATTTGCCCCAACCCTGGAAACTCATGCCAACTTCCTCAGAAGGGACCGGCACACATCCTTCCAGTCCCTGTTCTGCCGTACCAAACCATCATAGGAACGAGTTGGAACCTGCGAGAAAAGAGAAGGAAAACTCAGAAAATCTCAAGAAATCTCAAAATCGCAGAAAGCAGAGAAATCCAAAAGGGAAGAGACCCTAGAGGTACTTACAGTGCTGTCAGGCGGCAAAGTATACCGAGGCTCCCTCGTATCAAGAACAGGTATCATAAACCTCCTTGGTACCCTGCTGACCACGTAGGAGAGATGAGCAGGAGGCATAGGCGGGTCAGTCGGCTCTGCTTCCCCGTATCCCTGAGTGACGGCAAGCTTCACTAGCTTCTGCGGCGTCCTCAACCGCTGCTCCACGAAGGTGGCATACGAGGTAGCCAAGTCAAAATATTCCTCAGCCGCCACGCCAACCTGATACCTCGCTATCTCATTCTCTGACCAGTCCCTGGGCTACAGCATAGGCGGTGGAGGATCGTGGGGAGTGACGGCATCCAAGGGAGGGACGTGGCTATGCTGCTTAGAGAAGCGGTCCCCCAAGTAAATGACATCGCAAGTCAGCCCCGTCAACCACCGCCTCCAAGGCATCCCCTAGCAAAACCTCCGGGTACCTCCCCCAAGGATAGAAGTCCACTCCCTCGTGTCCATCCCCGTTGATGATCGGTCTCACCATCTTGTAATCAAAAGTGATCCGGGTCTTCCCGGTGAACTTGTCTCTAGCCTCTCCCCTCCAGCGAATCATGGCAGGGAAGATCTCCGGATCACTCTGCTGGTTCCAAGGAAAGAACCCGATCACCTCACAAAACCAGACCTGCATGTTCAAGACAAAAGGGTCATTTCTCTCATAAAAATCTCAAGACAAAAAAGTGAGAGAGAGAAAAGAAGTTGTGAGTACCTCAAGTGCGAAAGAAAAGCAGTCCATCAAGGCAGCCTTATTCCGGCTATACATATCCAAAGAGAAATAAAGCTCAGCCAATCCGGCCTCACCCCAAGAGACCGCCCCAACCTCATCCAGGTTCTCCAAAGAGTCAAGCAGGCACAGCATAGACAACGTCCCATAGTTGGCAAATATGGTGATCGACAGCATCAACCACAAGAAAGCTCTCGCGAGCTGGTGGGCAGTCACCTCATTGGCGGCAAACCCCTGCATGCACTCCAGGACCGCCACCTCAACATTACTCATCTCCATCCCAAGCCCCTTAGGATGGAGGTTAAAACCAACCAAAGCTCTAAACTCTTCCACCGTAATGTGATCCCTCCAAGTCACGGGCCTCCCAGTAAACTGCAAGCCAGTGATAGCAGTGAAGTCGGCTGGAGTCATCGTGATCTCTCCCCAGCTGAGGTGAAAGCTGTGGGTAGTGTCCCACCAGAACTCTGAGAGGGCCTGGACTAGCCCCTTGCTCTTAGAGGTCACGTGGATACCTCTACCAATAGCGTCGATGAAAAGATCAAGGCCGGTCGCCATCACCATCTGCCTGGGGTTTACCCCATCTTTCTCAAAGTTGGGCATCCTGTCCCACAACTTCACAGCAACCTCAGACTTGTTCTCCTGTAGGAAAACACAACAAAAGATGTGTCAGTCCTTCATCTCATCTCAAAAGCATGCATATATTCAAAAGGTGCACATATTTTCAAAGAAAAGCATTCATAAGAGATTTCTAGCATCCTTTGCCTAGAAAACGTGTCTTTCATCATTTGAAGCACGTCATGTCGAGCACATTGCTCTCTCAAGAACAAAAATTCCAATTTTCAAAATTCTTTGCACATAAGCATTAATTTTTTCAAAATGGCATGCATGAATCCTTTTCATCGTCCAAAATCTTGTTTTCTCATTCATGATCAAGGATTGACCTAGTTCTAGCACATGCAAGAACTCCGTCACACTTTAGACATTATTTTTTCCTACTTTATTTTCAAAAAATGAGTCATTCTCATTATTTTCAAATAAATTGCACATGGATGTTCATTTATCTCCTTAGCCTCATAGGTTAACCATCAAAATTCCAAAATCATCAACGAAAATCATAGGAAAATTCGAAAAATTCCTAAAAATCGGGTCAAGCCCTAAATCAATCAAAATTCCAATCAAAATTGATAAAATCAAGCAAATCAAGAATGCTTACCCCAATAGATTGAGGTTTCGTAGATTTGTGCTCCCCCCTACCGGGATAGAGCTCAGATGGAGGCGTGTTGAAGTCATACTTCCTCTCTATTCAAATGAGCTCCCTCCTCCTCCTCCTAGCAGCTTTGGATAAGGTTCTTCGTGCTTGCCTAGGCACCATGTTTCCTTCCGGATCCATCTTGATCAGTAGAAGCAAAGGAATTGAAGGATTTTTGAAAATTCTCTCTCTCCTCTCTCTCTCTTCCTCGGCAGCAAGCAGGCGGCAATGGTGCCCAATGCCCGTTTCAATTCAGTTTAAATAATCTGGTGAAAATAAATTCAAAGCCGTACGGCTTCTTTTTCACCATCTCTCGTCTGGCGGCCTCATTCGCTCTGAGCTAAATTTACACTTTTGCCCCTGTACTTTCCACTTAGGCATACAATTCCTGTTATCTCTTAACCAGAGTAACACTATTTCCAAAGGATATCCGTTATCTCCAAGAAGAATAAACTTTCCTCCCGAGTCGCCTCCGTTACTTCCGTTATAACGGGATAAACGTTAGGTGACAACCTCCATTAATTGTCAATCAGGTGACAACCTCCATTAATTGTCAATCAGGTGACAACCTCCATTAATTGTCAACCAGGTGACAACCTTCATTAATTGTCAACCAGGTGACAACCTCCATTAATTGTCAATCAGGTGACAACCTCCATTAATTGTCAATCAGGTGACTCCTCCATTAATCGTCAAAATCTCAAGGATCCTAGACACTGTTCCTAACTATCTAGTGAGACTTGAACTACGACCAAGGCTTGATTCCTCCGGAATACATAGGTAGCCTTTCATAAAGGTCCAGCCATCCGACCGCAGTGGTCACCCTCTTCCTTCATCACTCCTCAGTGATGAGGCAGCCTTTCATAAAGATCCAGCCATCCGACCGCAGTGGTCACCCTCTTCCTTCATCACTCCTCAGTGGTAAGGCAACCTTTCATAAAGGTCCAGCCATCCGACGGCAGTGGTCACCCTCTTCCATCATCACTCCTCAGTGGTGAAATAGCCCCTCATAAGGTCCAAATATCCGACCACATTGGTCACTTCCTTGATCTAGCATATCCCCAGTAGGATCAGTCATTTGACCTCCTAGGTCACTTTCCTTCCATCTTCCTAGCAAGGGACCAGTTTCTCTTCGCCATTCCCTAGTGGATCCTGAACTACGGCCTGGCTTGATTCCTCCGGGATAGGTAGGTAGCCTACTTTAGGTTCAGCCAATTCATCACATATGACACCCCTTTCCCCAACAGATCTTTTTTGAACTACGACCTGGCTTGATTCCTTCGGGATACGTAGGTAGCCTTCCAAAGGTTCAGCCACTCGACCACCTTGGTCACCCGATCCGTCTCAGCAGTTCGCCAGATTGGATCCTTTTTTATCAACAACCCCACTCGCCCTGCAAGTGACGTTGCCGAGGGGCTTCTGTAAGTACCCAAATCTGGCTCATGCCTTCCGGTTAAGTTTCCCGACAATTCCCCGGACTTTCCTAAAGTTCAGGGGTAATTTGGGAACTTTTCCAAACCTTCCAAGGGGCGAAGGACTTGCTAGGAATTAAAATTCCACGTAGTCCTTCGCTGAAAAAGAGCTTCTAGAAGGCCACCTTGCATGGTTCTAGAAATAGGCTGAGTCACTAATGGATAAGACCGCACGGCTTCATTAGCTTGGGGTTACAGCCGCACGGCTTCTTTAGCCATCACCAGACTGCCTATAAATAGAGGCCTCCTTTATTCATTTTGAGATACAAAATTTTGGTACTGTTACTCAGCCAAAATACATCCACGAATTTACAGAGAACAAAAGCCTCCCAAAATCACCTCCCTCTTCTTCAAAACCTCTCCAAAGTTGATCCTTCTTTAGGCAATCTTCAAGGGAGATAGAGGAACACCACCATTGGTAACCTCTCCTCCTCTTCTCATTAAAATATACTTGTCATACTTGCTATATTGATCTTTGCTATTTTCTATTGCCATATACTTGTTTGATATTTTATCTATTGTTATAAAAAATCAAATCTTTAGTCATGTAGATCATAATACCCCCATTCCCCTATCATATGGGATTCATGGAAGATCCATCCCAAGAATGAACAATAAGACCTCAAATGGCTTGTTCTAGGGTGGATCTCTCACATGATGATGTGAAAATAGCATCCTTTGCATATAAAAATGTCATCTTTTTCATTAAAAATGTCATCTTTACTCATGAATGTCATTTCCCCTTCCCATAGACCTTGCTTCCAAGGACTGTCCACCTAAAAGGTTCATAAAGGACATAGGAAATCCATAAAGGTCCTCCCTTTTTCATTCCTAGTCCTAGCTTGCATCATGTTCATTACATATGTTAGTGTAAAAATGTCATCTTTACTTTAAAATGCATTCCCCATGCCTCATGGTTGGATCACTCTCCAAGGATTGCCTAGTGACCTTTATAAGGCACAAAAAGGCATAGAATGAGTATAAAGATCCAATCTTTATACCCCTCCCTTAGTCCCTTTGGTACTTGGAGCATCCCTTGGAGTGTAATGGTGTAAAGGTCCTATCTTTACATCATTTCCTCCACGTAAAGATGCCATAGATGGATTTTCCTTTAGAAAAGGATGAACTTGAGCCCCTACATCTCCGATCATCACTTGAGACGAGCATAAAGGTCCCGACTAAGCTCAAATCGTCTTAAGATGTAGGATTGATGGGCAAAGGTCATTCCTTTCTAAAGAGTCTCATCCTTGGACTATAAAAGAGGTGTCCCTATTCCGATCACATGTGACCTAAGGCCTCATAATGATGATCATAAGTCCAAGATGAGAATGGGATCAAAGTCCCTAACACATCAAAATCCAAGGTATCCTGAGCGATAACCAACTCATGGTTTATACGTCCGGAAGATAACTTGGTACATTCCCTTCTTTTTCAAAAAGCACATCTCACACACGAAAACACAAAGGCAAGCATGAAAATTGGATCTTGGAAGACTTGCTTCGGCAAGGCTCCTTGGGTGAACGTCGATCCGTTCTTCCCAAGGGGTAACTTAACCTCCGAACCCAAATTCTTTTTTTCAAAGTTTTGAGGAAATCAAAATGGCGTGGCGACTCCGTTTTTTCAATTTAAACTTGATGTCTTCAAACCGATGTGAGACGGTGATCCCCTTACACGAGAAAGCGGTTCCAGCATAAAAAATGAGGAAAGGAAAAACGGCAATCTTGGGCACCATATTCACAGGTCCGCACGGACCATGTTTGCAAAACCAAATTTTTGGTTTTCCCGGATTTAAGGGAATATTGTGGACTTTAAGAGGATTTTGTAATAATTGTGTCTGGAAGCAAAGTGGTCCGCACAGACTGTCCTTGCTTTTCCAAATTTTCCAAAATTCCCAAAGAAGTCCTTTTGTGCTATTTTATCCCAAAAAGGCCCCCTTTGGTTTGGTTGGTGGTTTTTGGGGTTTTTGAAGGCTACGGGTGTTCGAGATCACGTTTGTGTGAGTCTGCGGTGTTTCCCATGCGTCGGATGAGGAGTGATCCAGATTGGGGTACTTATAGAAGCCCCTCGACGATGTCACTTACGGAGTAAGTGGAGTCATCGATAAGATAAGGGTCCTGATCTGGATCGCGTACTGGGAGAGTAGGTGACCGTGTAGGTCAGTTTGTGAGGACGTGGCAGTGTTCTGCTATGATGTGACCGCTAAGGTCGGCTGTGAGGACGTGGTGGTGTCCTACTGTGTGACCATTTAGGTCGGTTTGCTGGACCCTTTGATAGGATTCCTATGTATCCCTAGCGGGAATCAAGCCTGATCGTAGTTCGTGTGAGTGGGTGGACGTGTCAGTGTCCTGTGGGCGATGTGATCGCTAAGGCCATCTATCAGGACGTGGTGGTATCCTAAGGTGACCATTTAGGTCAACTGTGAGGACGTGGTGGTGTCCTAAGGTAACCGTTGAGGTCTACTGTGAGAACGTGGTGGTGTCCTAAGGTAACCGTTGAGGTCGGCTGTGAGGACGTGGTGGTGTCCTAAGGTGACCGCTTGGGTCGGCTGTGAGGACGTGGTGGTGTCCTAAGGTGGCCGTTTGGGTCGGCTGGCTGGACCCTTTGATAGGATTCCTATGTATCCCTAGCGGGAATCAAGGCTGATCGTAGTTCAGAGGTGTGAAGTTGTCGTGAGTGTATGCGGGCGTGGTGGTGCCCTGAGGTGATGTGGTAAGCGGACGTGTCGGTGTCCATGAAGTGAAATGGTGAATGGATGTGTTGGTGTCCGTGAAGTGAAATGGTGAATGGACGTGTTGGTGTCCGTGAAGTGAAATGGTGAATGTGGAGGCGTTTGTGCCTTGGGATTCACGTTGGAAGGCGTTTGTGCCTTGGAGCTTGTTTGTGGGGGCGTACGATGACGGCCGGTGTTTATCCACTGGGAATGTGTGGTCTTGTACGGGTTTTCAAGAATTCCCGTTTGAGTTTTTGTTCGCTGGGGAAGGAATTTCGGGCTTACTTTGATGGCCGATTGACTTTTGTTGTTTTTTTTCGGAGGTGTTTTGTGCCTTTGAGATTTGTGTCCGAAGGCATTTTGTGCGCTTTGTGTTTATTTTGCCGTTTAGTGGGCAAGGCTCGGGCTTACAATGACGGCCGGTGTTAGTTTGGTTGGGTGAAGGACCAAACTGCATTGAATATGCTGAAAAAGGCCTTTGGACGGTTAGGGGCAAAGATTATAAGGGCAAAAGGGTAATCTTGCCTGAGATACAAAGTGGTCCGCATGTATCCACTCACCTTGCAAAGTGGTCCATGCGGATTGGTGGGGGATTTTAATTTCCCAAATCCAGATTCAGGTCTCAGCCACGGACAACAACTCCAATGTTCTCCTTCTGTTCGAACGAGAGAGAGAGAGAGAGAGAGAAATTTGGTTTTGGTCAAAAATTTCTTAAGGTATTTCTTCTGGGTTGCTTAAATTGCTACAATGGCGGAAAGAATCAGACGAGGTCGTTGCCAAAGGAGCCAAGAGGCCATGGAGAGGAGATTGGATCTCCAAAGGAATTGCTCTTCCTTCATGCCTTCGACAAGGAATCCGAATGTGTTGTATCCGGATTCGGAGGTGCACAACTTGCGGGGGAGGACCGTAAGGGAGGTAAGAAGTCAATTGTTGCTTTGATTCTTGTTTGAAATGTTGTATGCTAGAACTAGGTTTTAGTTTTTGCATATTTGGGGCTTTTGTTGTTGCCATGCTCATTTTGTGAAATTTATGGTGAATTGTTGAAATTGAGCATGTAAGAATTGTGGGTATGTAATTTTTGTGCAAAAATGTGGAGATTAGCTTTTATTTGTAAAAATAAAGTGCCTCTCTTTGAAATGCATGCTTTGGTGATTTGTACCTTATGCTATTTTCGTATGTATATTGTGAAAAAATTGCCGTGTAGGGACGGACTTTGTGTGAAAAGTGTAACGTGTGTCGTGTTTTTGTGACGGAATTTGTGTGGGAAATTTATGTGCAATGTGTGCTGTGTTTTTTGTGATGGACTTTTGTTTTGAAAATGTGACGTGTGTGCCGTGTTTTTGTGACGGGCTTTTGTTTTGAAAATGTGACGCGTGTGCCGTGTTTTTGTGATGGGCTCTTGTGTTTTGTAAAATTTCCGTGTAGAGACTATCTTTATTTGAAAGGTGTCACATGTGCCATGTTTTTGTGACGGTTTTCATGGGGAAATTTATGTGCAATGTGTGTCGTGTTTTTCGTGACGGACTTTTAAAAATGTGTCGTGTAGTGCGTGCTGAATTTTTGTGATGGGCTTTTGTTTTGAAAATGTGACGTGTGTGCCGTGTTTTTGTGATGGGCTCTTGTGTTTTGCCGTGTTGGGACGGACTTTTATGCTTTGTATTTTTTGTATATTTGTTTAAGTACTGTTATTAACGTACCTTTGTTGTGTTTACCTGCAGGATGAGGTGCCTAATTCTGGGAAGGCGAAGAAGATGAAGTCACGGGGGTCCCTTGAGGCCGTGGTTGAGATGTGGCAGAACTTGCCGGAGAACTATCGGGAGGGTAGACCAAGTCCTAAGAGGGTGGTCTTTGATTCTGGTTTGGGAGTGTTCGTGGAGAACTTGGTCGGGATAGCGGAGATGCAGAAGAACAAGGGTGTCTTCTTGGCTCTGTCTGAGTACTGGTGGGACACCATGCATACCTTCCACTTTAGCTGGGGAGAGGTGACGGTGACTCCTACCGATTTTGCGGCGATCACCGGGCTTTCCTTCAAGGGAGGGCTGGTGAGATGGCGGGACAGGATGTCCGATGGGGTGCTGGCTGAGTTGCTGGGATTTGCGCCCTATCCTCGTAAGGGCTTGGGCATGTTGTACAGCGATGTGGATGTGCAGATCACGGCTAACATCGGGGCTTATCATCGGGGCACTGGAGTAGTGACGGCTGAGCAGCTGGCTTGCTCTTTTCTGTGGTTTGCTCTTTTTGAGACTCTGTTCTCGAACCACGCCTCTTCCGCTCTTTTCCCTCTGTTGGAGAGTTTGGTGGACTTGGAGAGGGTTGGTAAGATTGCTTGGGGCGAGGCGGGCTTGGCCGAGCTCTACTTTGCTATGGACAGGTTTAGCTGGGGCGCGGCCAGTTCCCTGGGATGCTTTGATTTTGCACTGGAGGTATGAGTTTATTGTTGTTTGTGGTTTAGCAGTTTATCATTTCTCTGTCTTCTTTTTCTTTTGTTCTGAGCACTATCTGCTTTTTGTTGCAGGTGTGGTGCTATGAGATCTTTCGGTGCTAGCCGTGGGACCAGGAGGATGAGGCCATGGTGGCCTACCCTGCCATGATGTGCTGGGCTCGTTCTTTGAGGAAGAGGAGGACGAGCAGGGGAAAGGTCACTATTGTATATCAGGATGTACAGAAGTTCCTGGAGAGGGATAGCCCGACAGGGTTTGAGCTGTACCCTTGGACTCGGTATGGCGATGATGAGTTTGAGGGTGGTCCTGCGGTGACACGGCAGAGGAAGATGCTATGGGGCCTTACTTGCGATGTCGTGTATCTAGGGGAGAGGGTCTTCTGGCAGCATGGCGCAGGCGAGCCTCCTCTGGATCTAAGGGATCCGCCCTTCGGTATGATGAGTCCTTTTGATATGGATGTGTTGGAGTATGATAGGTACCGGGATGGCGTGAGCACCGAAGAGTTCATCCTGTATGGCGAGGAGTATGGGGCCTTTGTTAGGCGGAAGTTGAGGATGCCACAAGTATTGGCGAGGGAGAGGCAGGGTGGCCCGCCACGTCCCCCAGATGTTTCGGTGCCTGGGCCGGACTTCACGTATGTCCGCGGGGACTCTTCGAGGAGGAGGGTGTCGGTGCCCATCCCAGAGCAGGCTCCTGCTTATTATCAGGTTGACCCGGATGCTCCGGTGAGTGTGCTTACTCTTCTCCACCTTAGCATCTTTTCTGTATTTTTCTCTTTTGTCGAGTATGATTGTATCTCTTTAGCTGAGCATTTCTTTAGTTGTTTTCTTGCACAGGTCTCGGGGAGATCCTTTGATACGCTGACCCGTTGGTTTATGGGGATAAGGTCTTTCGCAAAGAAGCTCGCGGGGAAGCTGTCTTGCAGGTCTTCGCGGCGCGCGGCGGCGTTCGAGCCAATGCCTTCGAGGAGGTCTGTGGATACTCCTTCGCTGAGGGCTGAGCCAGGTCCACAGCCGAAGGTACCGGTTCGGGGGCGGCAGAGTCATGATGCAGGGACGTCTTCGGGGGCCCAGAGGCCGCAGACCCTTCATCAGTTCTTTCCTCCGCCGGACGCACAGGGTGAGGGTTCGTCCTCGCATCCCTTCTTTGATCCTTTCACCAGGTTTGATCCTTCGGAGTACTTCGAGTACTCGCCCGAGGAGGGGGTCCAGTATTCCGATGATGAGGGTGTGACTGGCGAGTTTGTCGAGATGGCGAATTTCTTATTTGTGGAGGTTGATGATGATGAGTTGGAGTAGGGCTCATTTGCTTTCCCTCTTTCCGTTGTTTATTTTTGTTTAGCAACATACATTTTGTACCTGTAATAAAACATTTGTATATGCACAACAAAGTATTTTATTTGAGATGTAATGCCATATTTTGTGATTCTCGGGGATTGACCTAGGAATTGTTGCTAGTTTATTATTTTTTTTGTGCATGTCACATGAGCTGGGAATGCATTTGTGGTTTGTGTATGGTGGCCGGAAAAGGCTTTGGCCAGGCTTTTGAGCAGTTTGGGGCAAGGTCCTGCCGAGAGTAGTAATTGTTTTGCAGTTTGCTGAAAAATGTGGGGCCAGGTGGCAATGTGGTCCGCGCGGACACACCCACCATGCAAAGTGGTCCGTGCGGACTTGCCTTTCTTTTGGGAAGGAAATAAGAGCCACAGAAAGTATGGACTTCCCCCACTTCCCATTTGCAGTCATTTCGAGCTTTCTTCCTCATTTTCTCTAGAAACCTCCATTTTTGCCATGGCTTCTTCATCCATTTCGAGAGTTTTGCCGAGGCTTTTGAAGGAGAGGCATGCATTATTCCTTGAGCGGCTTAAAATGTGGATGAGGCACCACATGAGGCACAATAAGCAGGCTTTCGAGATGAGGTTTCGACTCTGCTCGATTTGGTCCCTTAAGGAGTTAGTTCCTGATTGGGAATTGTTGCGGGCTGCCGCAAAGTTCTGGGATGTTAGGAGACACGTGTATAGCTTCTCCTACAATGAGGTCACGCCTACCTTTGAGGATTTTCAGGCTTTGGTTGGAGGACCGGAGGTGGAGGCCATCTCGCTTCCTTTGATTGGTGGTGTCGCCGTGAGCGTGAAGCTTGCATGCATTCTTCGGACTTCGTTGGAAGAAGTGCAGGGTATGACTTTTGATTCTGGTCATATTGACATTTCTGCGCTGCCAGATCGGTTTATGAGCGATGACGAGAGTGACGTCTCGTGGGATGCATTTGCTTTGAGCATGATAGCGACGCTTTTCATGGTCAGCTCCCTTGGGGTATGTGACGGTGCTTTGCTGGATGTGGTAGGGCATTGCCGAGCCGGGGAGGATATTGTTCCGTTGGTGTTGGGAGAGACCCTTCACGGTATTAATTATCTGGCGACTGGGAATAGGTTCATGAGAGGGGGAAGCCCTGCTTTGCTCACCTTGTGGTTGCGAGAGAGGCTTCAAGCCATGCCCGAGTATCCGGCGTCTTTTAGCCCATGGACGTTTGCTCCGCGACCTCTTATATTGGATATGGATCAGTCCGCCTGGGAGAGTTGGATGGCACAGCTTGGTACACATCAGATCCGTTGGTGGGTTCCTCACTGGGGGATTGAGACTAGGAGAGCCTTTCAGGAAGGTTCTTATGTTGTCAGAGTTCCAGGTTTATCTTGGTCCTCCTTCTATATTCCGTCGCTTGTTTCCCGGTAATTCGGGATGAGGCAGGAGCCTTTGCTGGGCTGGGATGACATCGCCACTGCGGAGGTGGCTTCTTTTTGTATGGCAGCTTTTGATGCTTTTCTGTATTTTTTGAGGGTATGGAAGTATTCCGCTTTCCCTCTTATGGTGCTCCTTCTGCATCGGGAGAGTGTTGTGTTGACCATCGAGTACCTGGATTGGTACGAGCAGCATGTCGGGCAGTCCCAAGTGGTTTTGGGAAGCAGGCGTGAAGCAATTCTGGGGCAAGGTTGCCGTCCTAGCTATAACTTTAGAAGTGCCGAAGCCTGGTCTAACCCTCAGAATGTGACAGGAGAGGTTTTATTTTACTATGAGACATGAGTTGACCGACTGACGGAGAGAGGTCCTCTTTTGCAGACTCGCAGGGAGGAGATCCGGGCCGAGGCACGGACGAATGAAGCTCTGCGAGCTGCTGGATTGTTTGACTCTACGGGGAGGACCCCTAATCTCGGAATGAGAGAGACGGAGTTGGCTCACGTGGAGCGAAAGAAGACTCACCAGGGATGAGGGAAGAATGGCGAGGGGACAAGCGCAGGGGCGCGGAATGACCTCCTAAGTATCCATTCATTGCATTGCAGACACATTATTTGTTAAATGTATAAAGCTGCCTTTTAGCATGTTGTGAACTTGAGAGTAGATCGTGCTTAAACTCATCAAGAAATGTTGTAACCGTTAGTGATTTGTGATTTACTTTTAAAGCTTTGTCGAGACGCAAGATCTCTTGTTCGCTTTTTATTTCTTTTGTGAGCCTTGGCGGCATCCAGCTTTGGACCTTTCTGTTGTGTTTGTGGACTGAAGCAGACTGAGCCTTGACGGCATCCTTTTTTGTTTGGATTTTGTGCTTGGATGGTGAGGCATGGGCCTCGAGGTGGTTCCTTGACAAGTCGTTTTTTACAGTCTTTTCAACGGTTCCCTTGCTTCTCGGTTGTCGGCGTTGGGTCCTCGGCCTCATTTTTTTGTGAAACTTCTGCTTGAGCTCCCCTTTTTTTTTCTTTTGAAAGCTTCTGCTTGAGCTCTTTTTATTTTAAAGCTTCTGCTTGAGCTCTTTTTTTTTGAAGCGCACGAGTGCGAAGGCTAGCCCCTAGCTTGTTGTTGACTTTGATGTTGAGTGACCTTTGGTGGTCCTTTAATGTTTCCGCCGTCGTTGACTTGGTCAAGGTGATGGTGGGGACATGTTCGGGAAAAGTGTATAGTTTGATGGAGGTCTTGGTTGACATTCAAACTTTTTTATTTTTGTGTGTTTTTAGACCGGACCAATTAAGGTTGCCTACGTTCCCCCCGGACTAGAGGGATCAGGTCTGCATAGTTCGACACTACAAGGAGTTCCAAGAGATGCACAATTGATCTTCTTTAGGCGAAGTATCTGCGAAGTTTGCTTCCGTTGACTGGATTCATGAAGGGATTTCCGTCTAGGTCTGTCAGCTTTATGGCACCTCCGAAGAAGATCTTTTGAACCACAAAAGGGTCGATCCATGTTAGTTCCCACTTTCCCAGTGGTTTGGTTCAAGTGGGAGGCTTTTCTTTGAGTACCAGATCACCTTTCCTGATGTCTCAGAACTTGACTTTCTTGTCGAAAGCTCTAGCTATTCTGCTGTGGTAGGCTCGGATGTGCTCCATGGCCTTTAGTCGGCGCTCGTCTAGCAGAGCCAGTTCGTCGTGTCGGCTTAGGAGCCATTCAACTTCGTTGATCTCGTTTTCCAGCAACATTCAGAGTGAGGGAATTTCTAATTCAACGGGCAGTACTGCTTCCATCCCGTATGTTAGGGCGAATGGAGTTTCACCCGTTGCTGTTCTGACTGATGTTCGGTAGCCCCAAAGTTCCAGGTGCAGCTTCTCGGGCAAATCTCGTCCTCGTGTGGTCATTTTTTGGATGATCCTTTCGAGGGTCTTGTTTGCTGCTTCTACTGCGACGTTAGTTTACGGCCTGTAGGGAGAGGACTTGGCGTGTGATCTTGAATTCGGCCAGCAGTCTGTCGCATTCTCCTTCGAAGTGTGAGCCATTGTCTGATATGACCTCGTTCGGGATGCCGTATCGGTATATGATGTTTTCCATGAGGAAATGTGCGACCTTCCTGGAAGTTAGAACCTTGTATGACTTGGCTTCGACCCATTTTGTGAAGTAGTCGATGGCTACCAAGACGAACTCGTGGCCGTTGCTGCCTGGCAGAGCAATTTTCCGATGATGTCAATTCCCCACGTGGCGAAGGGCCAGGGCGTAGTCATGCAGTAGAGATCGCGAGGAGGAAGATGATTGAGGTTGGAGAACCGTTGGCACTTGTCACAGCTTCGGACAAAGTGGATGCAGTCTGCCTCCATGGAGATCCAGTAGTAGCCCATTTGAAGAATGATCTGCATCAGGGCTCTGGCATTCATGTGGGGGCCGCAAGCCTCGTTTTGGACTTCGTTCATAAGCTCATTTTCTTTTTCCTGGCTGATGCAGCGTAGGAGCGGTCCTTGGTAGCGTTTTTTGTATAGCATGTCCCCAAGGATGACAAAATGAGAGGCAAGGCGTTTTAGGGCCATGATGCTCTTGGCTTTGATTCCTTCTTTGCGATGGCCTTCCTCGTTCATGAAGGCGGTTTCCCCATTCTTGAGGTATTGGAAGATTTGGTTGTACCATGGCTCATTGATGGGTTCGGGTTCTGGTTCGATCTCGCAGCAGTAGGCAGGAATTTCTTTTCTTCCCACTTTGAATGGCTTGATTGCCTTTCCTTCAGGGATTTCCACAAGTGAAGCCAAAGTGACTAAGGCATCTGCAAACCGGTTCCGGTCTCTTGGCAAGTAGTAGAAGGTGACCTCTTTGAATTGCGTGATGAGGTCTTCCATGCACGCGTGGTATTTTTGCAAGTCTGGGTCTATTATTTTCCAATTGTTGGAAACTTGATTGATGATCAGGGCTGAGTCCCCGTAGACCTCGAGTTTCTGGATGTTCCTTTCAAGTGCAGCCTCTAGTTCGGCGGCGCAAGCTTCGTATTCGGCGGCATTGTTAGTTACCTCGAAATTTAGTTTTATGGCGATTGGGGTGTGCTCGTCCTTTGGGTCGACCAAGAGCATACCAATGTCATTTCCTCTTTTGTTGGCTGCTCCGTCGAAGAACAGCTGCCATCGGTTTTCTTCTTCATGTGTGAAGATTCCTTCGTCTGGAAATTGTGGTTCGGGACCTTGAGCCTCTTCGGTTGGGAAGTCGGCTAGTTGTTCAGCCATTACCTGTCCCTTAATTGACTTCTAGTTCATGTACTTGATGTCAACTCCGCTAGGAAGAAAGACCATTTGGCCAGCCTCATTGACAGTGGTGGTTTGTCGAAGAGGTGCTTGACTGGGTCCATTTTGGAGACCAGGTGCACTGTGTGCGACTGCATGTAGTGTCGTAATTTTACGACAACCCATACTAGAGCTGCGCAGGTTTTCTCGAGGGCTGAGTAGTTGAGTTCTCTGCCTTGGAACTTTTGACTACCGAAGTAGATGGCGTTCTCGACTCGTGATTCTTTCTTTTCTTGACAGAGCATGGCTCCAACTGCGGTGTCGGTCACAGTTAGGTATAGCAAAAGTGGCCTCCTAAAGGCATCTCTGCATTCCGGGTTCCATTCGATGTCTGCATTTTTCTTTATTAGTCGGAAGATTGGCTCGCACATGGAGGTCAACTGGTTGACGAAACGGCTGATGTACTGCAGGCGGCCCATGAAGCTTTTTACCTCTGTTTGGGTTTGCGGTGGTCTCATTTCGATGATGGCCTTGATCTTTTGGGGATCAACTTCGATGCCTTGCTCAGTGACCATGTATCCCAAGACTTTGCCTCGGATGACTCCAAATGTGCATTTGGCAGGGTTTAACCTCATTGAGTGTTTTCGGAGGCGATTGAAGAACTTTCTCAGGTCAATGAGGTGTTGTCCGTCTTATCCCTTTGAGTGGATGATCATGTCGTCGACGTACACTTCGATCTCTTTATGGATCATGTCATGGAAGAGGGCGGTTGCTGCCCGTTGGTAAGTAGCCCCAGCGTTCTTTAGTCCGAACGGCATCAGTGTGTAGTAGTAGGTTCCCAATGGGG
This sequence comes from Adenophora triphylla var. japonica, assembly GCA_022495995.1. Taxonomy (NCBI): domain Eukaryota; kingdom Viridiplantae; phylum Streptophyta; class Magnoliopsida; order Asterales; family Campanulaceae; genus Adenophora; species Adenophora triphylla. The sequence continues at coordinate 143,245 of JAFEMH010002876.1, forward strand.
TTGTGAAGTTTGTTTTTTCTTGGTCTTCTTCGGCCATCTTGATTTGATTGTAGCCGGCGAACCCATCCACGGAGGACTTAACCTCAAAATTGGTCGTAGTGTCTACCAACATGTCGATGTTTGGTAGTGGAAAGTCGTCCTTGGGACTTGCTTTGTTGAGATCTCGGAAGTCCACGTAGCAGCGTACTTTTCCGTTAGCCTTGGTGACCATGACTATGTTGGAGAGCCATGTCATGTATTCGATCACCCTTATGAAGCCGACGCGGAGCATCTTTTCGATCTCTTCCTTGACTTGTAAAGACCACTTCGGCGTAGCTTTTGCTTGATGGGCTTAGCCTCGGGATTCAAGGGAATCTAATGTTCCACTATGGCTGGATCTAAGTCGGGCATGTCTTGGTAAGACTAAGAGAACACGTCCACAAATTCTTTGAGCAGTGCAGTTAATGCGTTTTGCTCAGTGCCGGTGAAGAAGCTTCCTATTTGCATCTCCTTTGGCTCTTAAACAGTCCCCAAATTCAGTTTGGTTAAAACCTCCTCGGCAGCTTGGGCCCGGTTTTTCTCTCGTTTGACAACATGCTTAAAGATGTGTTTAATGTATTGTTCGTTTAATGTGTCTTCTTCTTTATCAAGTGAATCGTTATTAACTGTTTGTGTTTTAGTTAATTTATCAGTTGTTAAAGATGCAATGAGGGGATACTCGAAAAGGTCGAAACTTTCATTAAGAGCATATAGGAATACATTATTGGCTATGAGTTTGTAATCTTCCGGCGTAAGGCCATCGGATGACTCGAGAACTAAAATTCAAAGATAATGGACTCAAAATGTGTTTTGACTCTGGACTCTAGGACGCGAGGGGTTATACCAAGTTGTTCGATCATTTCCTTCTTGCTGGCGGCGGGTCCAGAGAAGGTGGTCCAGTTCTTGAGTGGCAATGTTGATGAGCTTAAAAGGAGGCGAGGGTCGAAAGGCTTCGCGCTGCCGTTCCCAATCATGGCTACCATGGAGTTATCAGAAACAAAATCGATTAGGTCTGGCACCTCGATTTCTTTGCTGAAAAGTTATTGTAGCAATGGCTCGTTCCAGGCGCTGTCTGCGGAGTCTTCCATCTTTGTCTTGGGCATTGCTAGTTCGAATGCAGACTCGTCCCGCTCGTTTGTGGCAGGGATGTTGACAGAGAGTTTTTCGAGTTCTTCCGCCAAAGAGGGGGTTTTCCCAAACCAAAATTCATTGTGAATAGTGGTGGTAGTAGGTCCCGGTAGAGTTGGTGCATTGAGGAATGCTCTTCTGACGGGGTTTGGCTTGAGGCCTCTGAACCATTCAAGGCTTTGTTGGATCTTGTCCATTACTGTCGGCCAGTTTTGTTTGGCGTTGATCAGCTCTGTCCCCTTTTATGTATCTTCATTCAAACTGTCGGCATTCTTTGTGAAGTATCGGGCCATGTCTAAGCTGTAAGGGCGGAGGTCGAAGATTGCGTGCAAGCCTCTTTTGTCAGTAGCGGAGCGTTTTCGTGCAGCTTTTCTGTTTTCCACAGCGTCTTTGGGAGTGAGAACGTATCCTAGGCCATGGCGGGTATTTTGTTCCTTGACCTCGATGATTTGTTGGGTACCTTGATGGAGTTTTCCCAAACCAAGCCCCGGGATGTAGTTCATGAGCTTCATCATCTTCATGGTAGGAGGGATCCGATCCCAAGTCAAGGGCAGGTCTATGTGGCATACCTGGGCTTTTGGGCTTTCGACTGTGAACCCTGTCAGCATCATGCCGTCGTTGTCGTGTTTGATTTCCAGGATTGGGATGTCGTTTGTGTTGGTCCCCTCAGTAGTTATGCTATCGTCATAGATGATGGTGAGATCAATTCCTTGGATGAACTTTACGCACTGGTGTAGGGTGGATGCCACCCCATTGATCTGGTGTAGCCAAGGGCATCCCAAGATGGCAGTGAATGTGATCGAGATGTCGATGACCTGGAAGTCCGTCGGGATCATCTGCTTTCCGAACCACAGGTTCAGAGTGGCTATCCCCAAGACTGAGAGAGACGTCGAGTCGTATGCTTTGATCGTCTGAGTTGAAGGTTTTAGATCAGTTGGCTTGATCCCTAGCAAGTCCATCATTTTGGATGGAAGGACATTCATGGCTGATCCTTCGTCTACCAAGACCCGAGGGAGGCGGCGCTCATCAAGTTGAATTGTTATGTAGAGAGGCTCGTTGTGGTCAGCCCCAAATTTTGGGAGGTCGAGCTCCGTGAAAGTGATGATGTTGCTGTAGTGAACATTGCCGATCATCTGGACCGCTTCATCTGGTGTCACGTTGATAGGTACCAAGGTCTGGGCCAAGCTTTCCTCCAACTTGAGTTTGTGCGGGTAAGAGGAAGTGAGTAAGGACCAGAGGGATATGTTAGCCTGGGTGCGTTTGAGCTGAGTTAAGATTGGATCTTCAGCCTTTGGGTCGAGAGTTTCAGCTTCTTTGGCATAGAGGCCCTTTTCGGTTCGAGGCTCATGTGCGGCTGGCCTTTTGTCTGTCCATGGAGGATTCACAGGGATTTGGCCGAAAAGCGTCAGTACGTTCACTTCTGGCTTCACTGCTTTGCTTGTTTCTCCCACTTCTGTCACGGGAGGGCCTTAGTTGGCATAGGGCCATGCTTCGCATTTAAGTTCATTCACTGTTATTGCTTTTGTTGAAGCGTCAACGGTGGCTTTGATGTCTTCCCAAGATAAGGGTTGGGGTGTCTGGACCCTTGGGCCGTTGGTGGCTGTACGGAGCTCGTCCCAGCTAATCATGGAGCAGAAGTTGTCGTGGTCTTGCGTAGAGCTAGGCTGAGGAGATTTGCTGGAGTAGATGACGTAGTAGTCAAACTTTCCTGACGGTTCTCCGAGGGTTCCGATTGTGAGATCACCGGCTTCATATCTCTTTTTCAGTTTTCGTTGACAAGAGAGTTTCTTCTTTCTTGGAGGGCGATCCTCGTTTATTTCGTCTTGGAAGTCCCTTTCCAGACAAGTGGTTCAATCGCAGACGTCCCACCAGATATATTCATCATTTTGCGGTGGTATTGGGACCTCGGAATGTTGACTGGGCACGTCTTTCCCTGGGGGGGTCTTGTGGCTTTATGTCGTAGCTGCAGGGCTCGTACGAGGTCAAAGGATTGTATCCTGGGGGACAATGAGAGACGTTAGGAGCTGCGGGAGCGGGTACGTCCTTGGGAGCCCCAGGTGGTTGGGGGTGGCTAATGTTCCGAAATGGTGCATGGCACCTTCGATCCAGGCCTGTTGCTCGCCTTGGCATTTTTTGAGGGCTATGACAGCTTGCCAAACTTCCTCCATCGTTGGGAAATTTCTCGGGGGTAAGATCCCGTTTTCCTCGTTGTTATCTACCGACCTGGCCATGGGAAGTTGATGGATTGCCCTGGTGACTGTACTTGGGGAAGGATGTGTGACCTTGCGGCTTTGACATTGGAAGAACAGTTCCCAGGTACTCTCAACCACTCTTGGTTCACTGGAGGGGTGACGGGTAAGGTTTAGACATGGGAAGGTCTTTTTGGATAAAGGGGGGAAAGCTCATGTGACATGCAGTTTTCGTTATTTATTTATGATTTTGTTTTGTTGTTTTAATTTACTTAAAACAGTGTTTTCTCAGAATTCTAGGTAGGTTGGAAAAGATTGCTCTTCTTTTTCGCAACTATGCTAGATCCTGCGGACAGAGCTTCGGCGTGCCTCGGGATTGTCAGGTGTGTACTCGGGCAGAGTTTCGGCGTGCGTTGGGATCGCTGGGATCGTTGACTGGACTCAGGCAGAAGTCCGGCGTGCGTCGGGATCGTTGGTTGTGCTCGGGCAGAGTTCTGGTTTGCTTCGAAACGGACCGGGATTGTCCGACAGGGCTTCGGGATGGACAGAAATGCCTCTGGATGGACCGACAAAGCTTCTGGATGCCTCGGGAGTGCCTCGAGGCGTCTCGGGAGCGCTCGGCAGGGCTTCGGAGTACCACGAGGGGCCTTGGAATGCCCCGGAGGGAACCAAAAGGGACCGGGATTGCCCCGAAGGGTCTTAGAAGGGGGGCTGGGGGGAGAGAGATAAGAGAGGAAGTGTGAAAAATATGAGGGGGGGAGCCCTCTATTTATAGGAGTGAAAAAATTGCAAAGTGGTCCACACGGACCATGTTTGCAAAACCAAATTTTTTGTTTTCCCGAATTTAAGGGAATATTGTGGACTTTAAGAGGATTTTGTGATAATTATGTCTGGAAGCAAAGTGGTCCGCACAGACTGTCCTTGCTTTTCCAAATTTTCCAAAAATTCCTTTTGTGCTTTTTTATCCCAGAAAGGCCCCCCTTTGGTTTGGTTGGTGGTTTTTGGGGTTTTTGAAGGCTACGGGTGTTCGAGATCACGTTTGTGTGAGTCTGCGGTGTTTCCCGTGTGTCAGATGAGGAGTGATCCAGATTGGGGTACTTACAGCTATATCCGTGAAATGCTGGAAGAGGAACCTCTGGTCTTAGAAATTGCAGCTGACCAAGGCATTGTTCCGTCCGTCCCGGAGATGGATCATGTTCTCGTCAACGGCCAGAACTCGTGGGACAACCCTGACTTGAGGATAGTTGATCTGCCGGACATTGACGAACTGATGCAAGAGGAAGGCCTCGACGTAAATGACAATGAGGGTAGAAGACTTAGAGAAATCATTATTGAGTCCCTGGAATTTCGAGACGGTCAGGAAATGGAGCCTGTTTTGGACAAATTTCAACAATTAAACTTATCTTATCAAGAATGTTTGGGCACAAATGGAATATAATTCACAAAGCAAGATGATCACGAGGATGTAATGAGGAAAACCTTTGAACAAACGTTCATAGAGAAAAACCTAGGGAGGCTTTGGGAAAGCCTACCCAAACCAAAAAAGTCTTATTGATTGTTGTAGTTTCTGAGTACAAAGTGCAGTACAAGAGTGAGCAAGAGTGTGTAACGTGAATACATGTGCGTTCTAAGGGTAATATATAGACATGATCGTAACTGAAAAATAACAACTTGAATGACATGCTGATATTTCGCCTAGAATCTCGCCATATGTTGATGAGGATCAGCCGTTATCCCATAGGTTGGTAAATGGAGTTGTGATGTCGTCGTTTGACCAAGTCCAAAGGGTCATATGGTTGAATTATTTATTCATAATTTGGTTCCTGAAAAATAGGAAATATACAACAAACAGTTCCAAGGCGTTAGTCCAAGATGTAAGTCAAGACGTTACCACAAGGTGGAGGATCAAGATGTAGAACATGCTGAGTGGAAATTTTAGGGTGAAACAATTTCCCCCAAAATATTAAGGCTTTTCCATGCTGAAATACGGAAAGTCTTAATGTTTTGACAAGAATATCTTCGTGCAAGGAAGTTGCAGAGTCATGATAGAAATCAATAACTGTCATTCTCGGATAGCCCTAATATCAACAAATCTCTTCAAATCCCTTCCACACCGGTGTCTTCCCCTATATTATGGCAAGATCATCCTAGAGGGCGCAATGTTCTTCCATATTCACCAAATTCAAAGTGCAACATCTTTTCCCAAAAAGTGAGTTTGACTCATCGCATCATCAAATCAGTTTTCTCGAAAAGTTCATTCATATACATACTGACATATGTCTTTATTTGCAGTGACTCGATCCGGCTTTACGACGAACAATATTATGGCTAAGTATAAGGGCAAGAAGAAAGTGGAATGGAATCTACCTGAAACAGACGATAAGGTCACTTTGAAGAGGAAAAGAGAGGATCAAGATACAAACGTGGAGAAGCAAACTCGGAGTGAGGAGGTGTTAGAGAGTCAGGTAATGGGTCATTTGAATTTTTGCTTGGAGATCCTTTTTGCATATTGGGCAATATCACTTGTTTGTTGATAACAGGCCATATCGATTGCCAAGATGATGTCCAAAGAAATCAGAATGTGGAAAGTAAAATGTGACATCTTAGACATGGATAGAGATGAATATGAGAAGGATCTGAAGGATGCTTTTAAAATACTGAGAGAGAAGAGGTTAGAAGTCAAGGCTAAGGATGAAGAAATTTCAAAATGGAGATCCAGACTTGCCAGTGTTGACATGAGGCATGAGAGGGAGATGGAGATACTCCGTGATGACATGGTGAACGAGACTGTAAAGGCAGTTTTTGAAGAAAGAATCCAAATGATCAAAGAATACCGGGAAGGAGAGCACGTGAATTGGGATTTAGATGAGGAGAATGCAGCCTTGCAGAGGATCATTGATGAAAGTGCAAGTGAGGTTACCTTCAAGAAGATTGAACAGGTTGACGATGCTCAAGACAGTAATACTGAATGACTATAGGATGTTCTTTCTTTTTCTCTCAGAAACAATTCTATGAGGGTTTATCCTCATAAAGAGACCTTTTGATTTGTAAGGATTCATAAGAGTCAGTACATTAGCTTTTTTGGAGATGTTGGGTTGGTTCAACATCTTAGTTTCGCTGGGTGTTTTGCCTCTTTTCTTTGATATTTTAACCTTGGGATTGCTTCTTTGATTATGGACTTTTTGTTGTTCGTTGGTAACATGTGAATGTCACAACCACTTGACGGGGATAACATGTCAATGTTATAACCAAGTTGAAAAGACAACATGTAACAATGTTGTAACCAAGTTGAAAAGACAACATGTAACAATGTTGTAACCATTAGAATCTTAGTTCTCAAATGGTGAGAAAACGTGCGCACGGGCGGGGTTATGATAACCAATAGACTTAGAAAAGATGTAAAATCTTTTAGACCGTAGGAGGTGAAATACCTTTACGTGCGCATGAGGCAGGTTTACGATGATCAATAAACTTTAGAAAATGAATAACCATTTAATCTGTAGTAGATGTTTACCTTACAACTTGGAGATGTTGACAGGTTGCACAGTAGCACATGTTGACCATACAGTCATGCATATCGGACTATCGTAGTTTATATTGATATCTTGCAAAACAGCAATATGTTAGGGTTGGGTGTTAGCTTGGCTAACACCCCTCCGATACTTAAGTCAGTAGAGGTTATGATTTAAATAAAAAGGAAATAAAATTAAAAGAAGTTATTTTGAGAGAAAGCTCGTACGTGAGTGTAATTGTGATAAATTTCAACTTACATGTAATAATGCTTCAGGTGTAGGGAGTTCCAGCTTCTAGGTATTCTGATGCCATCTGGGGTAGATAACCAATATGCCCCCTTTCCAGCTTTAGCGTCAACGAGGTAGGGACCTTCCCACTTTGGAGCTAGTTTTCCCGCATGCAACTCTCTAGTATTTTGGAACACCTTTCTTAGCACCATGTCTCCAGCCTGAAAGCATCTTATTCTCACGTTCTTGTTGTATGACTTGGCAATTCTTTGTTGATAGGTAGCCATTCTTATTTGGCTATGTCCCTGAGTTCATCTACGGTATCTAAATCCTGAGCCAGAAGGTAATTGTTGTCTCCAGGAGTCAACAGCCCTTGTGGTTGGGACTGTTACCTCTACGGGGAGTACAGCTTCAGTGCCAAAGGCTAGAGAATATGGCGTCTGTCCCGTAGCATTTTTAGATGTCGTCCTGTCGGCCCATAATGCAAGTGGTAATTCATCAGCCCATGTTCCCCTTTTCTGATCCAAACATTTTTTCAAATTATTGATGATCAACTTGTTGCTTGACTCAGCTTGTCCGTTGGCTTGAGGATGCACAGGGGTTGATGTTATTAACTTGATTCCCCACCTTGCACAGAAATCCCGGGTCTTTTTGCTGATAAACTGAGAACCATTGTCACAAATGATTTCCGAAGGTACGCCAAATCTGCTTAAGATGTTTTTCTTTAAGAACGAGATGACCTCACTGTCTCGTACTTGTACATACGCCTCTGCTTCAATCCATTTGGAGAAATAGTCTGTCATGGCTAACATGAACACTCTTCCCCTGGAGCTTTTGGTAATTTTCCGACTATATCCATGCCTCATTGCATAAAAGTCCAAGATGAAAGTACAGGGTGTAGAGGTTTGGCGGGTTGATGCAAGATGTTACTGTGTCGTTGACATGCGTCACACTTTAAGACAAAATCCATTGTGTCTTGTCTCATAGTGGGCCAATAGTATCCCGTTCTAAGGGTTTTGGAAGATAACGACTTACCCCAAGAGTGATTCCCACACTCACCAGCATGTAGATCGTGTAGGACCTCGTCAACTTCTCTTGGCTCTAAACATCTCATGTATAGACCGATTGCAGATCTTCTAAACAATTTCTTATTAATTAAGGTGAATCTTGATACCTTCATCCTGAATGACCTTAGATTCTTGACATCCGGTGGAATGGTTCCATCTTGCAAATATTGTATAATAGGCTGGGATCCATGTTGATGACGCGCCCTGGCCCAGAAAAGATGCTTTCGATTGATCTAGAGTCACACACTCTTCAGTTTTATCAATGGATGGATGATGGACGTAGATGATTGGGATGTTGGTATTTATCATAGCCCCACACGCTGATCCTAGATTGGCCAAGGCGTCAGCTTCAGCATTTTCTTCGCGTGGTGCCTGTTCCAAGGAAAAACTAACAAAATGCGCTGCTAGCACTTTAACATGTTGGAGGTAAAGTGTCATTCTAGCGTTCTTAGCTGCATAAGACCTGTTAAAGTGATTAACTAATAACAAAGAATCGATAAAGACATTAAGATGAGTGAAATCTAAGCTAAGAGCAGTAGATAAACCCATGATCAGAGCTTCATATTCGGCTTCGTTATTTGTTGCTTGGAATTCACAAGAGACAGCCTGAGGGATTAACTCGCCTTGAGGCGATTTTAACAAGATGCCCAATCCTGCACCCCTTGAGTTAGATGTTTCATCTGTTAACAATGTCCAATACCTGGGAGAATCATTGCCTTCGAGATATTGGACCTCTAATTCCACCTCAGGTTGCAAGACATCACTGAAATCGGCTACAAAATCTGCAAGTGCTTGTGACTTGATTGTACTCCTGGGTTCATAAGAGATTTCATACGTGCTGAGCTTGACTGACCATTTGTCCATTCTCCCTGACATCTCAGGGGTTCTCATAACAGTCCTGATAGGATAGTTAGTTTTCACAATAATATGATGCGTTTCAAAGTAATGACGTAATTTAGTAGTGCAGTGATTAAAGCGAGAATAAGTTATTCTATATGGGAGTACCTGGTTTCCGCATCTAAAAGAGATTTACTTACATAGTAAACAGGCCGTTGATCTTCCTTTACCAGGACATCACTTACCGCACTCTCTGATACGACAAGGCATAAGTAGAGGGGTTCACCAGGCTCTGGTTTAGCGAGAAGAGGTAAGGACGTGAGATATTTTTTGAGGTTCAAGAAGGCTTCTTCGTGCTGCTCGGTCCACTGAAACAACTTGTTCTTCCTCAAGACGTCATAGAACAATTTGCACTTTTCAGAGGACTTAGAAATAAACCGATTTAAGGCCGCTACTCATCCTGTCAATCTTTGTACATCTTTGATGGTTTTAGGAGACTGCAGGTTGAGGATAGCATTGATTTGTTCTGGGCTGGGCTGGCCTTGATTCCCCTCTTAGTCACCATGTACCCCAAAAACTTCTCGGCTCTAACTCCAAAGTTACACTTGGAAGGGTTCAGCTTCATGTTGAAGGCTTCTAAGATGTTAAAGGCTTCTGCCAAGTGTTGCACATGATCTTCTATATTTTTGGACTTTACCACCATATCGTCTATGTATACTTCCATCGTTTTGCTGAGATGGTCCTTGAACATCTTGTTCACCAGTCTTTGATAGGTTGCCCCTGCATTTTTTAATCCAAATGGCATGGCAATATAACAGTATATACCTTCAGGGGTTATAAAGGCGGTATCTTCTTGATCGGAAGGCTCCATTTGGATTTGCTGATAACCTGAAAAAGTGTTCATGAAGGTCAACACGTCGTGACCAGCTGTTTCATCTACCAGAGAGTCAATATGGGGCAACGGGAACGGATCCTTGGGACATGCTCTGTTTAGGTCAGTGAAATCTACGCATACACGCCATTTCCTATTTTTCTTTTCAACCACCACCACATTGCTGAGCCACCTAGGGTACTGTACTTCCCTGATCATCTTGGATTTTAGAAGTCTCTCTACTTCCTCCTTGATGATTTGATTCCGCTCTTGAGCAAATTTTCTCCTCTTTTGATGGATCGGCTTGACGGTAGGATCGATATTCAACTTGTGAGTTATGATGCTTTTGTCTATCCCAGTCATATCTTCATGTTTCCAAGCGAAACACAACTTTCTACTTTTCAAAAAGTCGGTCAGTTCTTTCTTAATTTCAGGAGGTAAGTCAGCTCCAACTAGGACATGGGCATCAAGGTTGGAGGTGTCTACGGGCACTTTTTTTACGTCATACTCAGCAGCCTCCAAGATGTCCCTGATGCCTTTCTGTAATTGCTATGCTGGACGGGAAGTAAAACATGCTTTCATATATGTCTTATAGCATTCCTTGGCGGCTTGTTGGTCTCCTTTTACCTTGATTACGCCCCAAGGTGTTGGCATCTTGAGACATTGATGGTACGCCGACGAGACTGCCTTCATGCTATGGATCCAAGGTCTCCCTAAGATGAAGTTATAGGCTGAAGGACGATTAATTACGCAAAACTTTTCCATAGAGTTCTTCACAACTTGATTTCCCCTATGGTTTGCTTGGTCTCCCCACTGAATCCTACTAGAACGGAGGAGTTCTTCACAACTTCAGTTAAGGTAATTGACAATTCTTCTAAGGTGCTTTTCATGACTAAGTTGACTGAGATCCTGTTATCAACCAAGATACGTTTGACTTTACAGTTGGCAACCTACAAGGTGATAACTAACCCGTCATGATGAGGATCTAATATATTTTCTTTGTCGTCTTGATAAAAAATGATCTGCTGGCCCAAGGAGGCATCCAGACGCCGTGCTGGTAGCTCCATCTTGTCTTCCTTGGAATCTTTGGCATGATGTTTCGCTGCAGAGTACTTGGTGCCACAAATGTCTGATCCTCCTATGATAAAATTGACCACCTTAGTTGCAGGAGGAGGTGAAGATGGAGCGTCGGTTATAGCTTCCTTTGCTTCAGTCCGTCCCTTTCTCTTCCTGAGCAAATCTTTGAGGAGGCCCTTAGAGAGTAAGTGACTGATCTCTTTCCTCAAGGCGATGCAATTTTTGGTAGTGTGGCCAAAATCCTCATGGTAAGCGCACCATTTATATTTGTCCTTCCAAGGTGATGTTCTATCAGCTGCTTTTGGCCATCTCGCCTTGCTACCTAGATTGTCCATTGCATGTAGGAGTCCTGAAACTTCAACAGAAAAACAATAGTCACTAATCTTGGGATAAATTTTATCATCTTCAATACCATCATCTTCTACGAAATTAATTTTATAAGTGTCAGTTTTAGAGTAGGGTTTTCCCCTATTAGATCGATAATGAGAGGAGTCCGCCTTTCTGTCGGGATTTTCATATGTTGACGTCTTTTTTGACGCCTTGCCATGAATCATCTCATCTTCTTCCAGCCGATGAAATGAACGGACCTCGTCCTAACTTCTTCTAAACTTCTAGACGGGAACATGACAAGATCTTGATAGAATGGTGATTCTCTCTTCAGGCCCATCCTGAAAGCTTCTGTTGCAGTCGACACGTCAATGTGAGGAATGCTTACAGCCTCCTTGTTGAACCTGAAAACATAATCCTTTAAGGTTTCGTCAGGCTGTTGTACAATCCTGTAAAGGTCACTTGTTAATTTTTCAAACACACGATTGCAAGAGAATTGATTAAGAAATATGTTAATTAATTGAGAATAAGATGAGATGGAATTCATAGTCTGATTAGTCAGCCACATTAAGGCGGGACCAGATAAGGTGGACCCAAAGACCTTGTACAAGCAAACTTCTTTAAGGTGTGGGGGAATGCTAATAATATCCATCTTGTCTTGGTTTAAGGCTGTGCTCAGCAGGATCAGTCGTGCCATCGTATTGCTTCATTGGAGGTACTTGGAATCTTTTAGGGATCTCTACCCCAGCTATGACAGGAACAAAATGTGAATCATGATGGCTGGTTGGAGATGCCTGGTTGAAGGGCAAGGTAACTCCTGGAACCTTCAAGAGGATGTCTTTGAGCTGCTGCACCTCCCTTGCAAGGGCGGTGTCTGCAACAGGGTTAGTGGCAACAAAGGGATTGAAAGGAGTATTGAAAGTGTTAAAACTCCCTATTTGCCCCACAGGAGGTGGGGTTGCAAAAGTAAAGCATGATGACAGCGGCATCGAATTGGACGTAACGGTAGTGCTCTCCGTCTGGGCAGCGCTGAACATGGACATGCTGCCTCGACCACCTTGCGCACTCGTCCCAACTTCTGAGAAAAGAGTCCTAGGCTGCAAAGGCGAGGTCTCCGGTATGCTGACTATAGGGATGTTACGTCCTGAGGCTAAAAAATCATGCCGTAGTCTGTCAAGGTGAGTGAAGATCATTTGATTAGTCTGCTGCTGTCCATCGAGCTGGTCCTTCAACTGCTGAATCATATTCATCATGGCAGTCACAACTTCTAGAGAAATTCCCGGCAGCGTCATGGATGAAGATCCACCCGGATTGAGCCCTAGGTTTTGAGGTGTGACAGTGGCAGAGCAAATAGGTGAATGCATGATGGACGTCATAGGCAAGCTTGACGTATTATTTCTTGCCCCAGTCGCAACGACGGGGGTAGACATTGCTGAAGTAGGGTTGCTCATCTTGATTGGAATCTAAAAAAACAAAGTTCCCACAGACGGTGCCAAATTATTTTGGACAAATTTCAACAATTAAATTTATCTTATCAAGGATGTTTGGGCACAAATGGAATATAATTCATAAAGCAAGATGAACACGAGGATGTAACGAGGAAAACCTTTGAACAAACGTTCGCAGGGAAAAACCTCGGGAGGCTTTTGGAAAGCCTACCTAAACCAAAAAAGTCTTATTGATTTTTGTAGTTTCTGAGTACAAAGTGCATTACAAGAGTGAGCGAGAGTGTGTAACGTGAATACATGTGCGTTCTAAGGGTAATATATAGACATGATCGTAACTGAAAAATAACAACTTGAATGACATGCTGATATTTCGCCTAGAATCTCGCCATTTGTTGATGAGGATCCGCCGTTATCCCATAGGTTGGTAAATGGAGTTGTGATGTCATCATTTGACAAAGTCCAAACGGTCATATGGTTGAATTATTTATTCATAATTCGGTTCCTGAAAAATAAGAAATATACAACAAATAGTTCCAATGCATTAGTCCAAGATGTAAGTCAAGACGTTACCTCAAGGTGGAGGACCAAGATGTAGAACATGCTGAGTGGAAATTTTAGGGTGAAACATAGCCCGTGGATGAGTTAGAAGAGGTAATCATCTACCCTGACTACCCCAAGCAAAAAATCAAACTCGGGGGCCAACTATCCCCGGAAGAGAAGGAAGAAATCATCTCCCTCTTGAAAAAAAGTCTTGACGTCTTTGCTTGGAGAGTTGAAGACATGAGGGGGATCAATGAAGAAGTAGTCCTCCATCGCCTAGAAGTTGATCTATTGGAAAAAACCATCTCGCAGACAAGGAGGATTTTTGCAAGGGATAAGGAGGAAGCTATCAAGGAAGAGGTGCAAAAATTACTTAGCGCCGGAATCATTCGAGAAGTAAAATACCCCGTTTGGTTGGCCAACGTGGTAATGGTGAAAAAGCAAAATGGGAAGTGGCAAATGTGCATAGACTTCACTAATCTTAACAAAGCCTGCCCTAAGGACAGTTATCCACTCCCCAGAATTGATAAGTTAGTTGACTCCATAGCTGGACACCGAACTCTCAGTTTTTTAGATTCCTATTCGGGCTATCACCAAATCAAAATGGCGGAAGAGGACATTGAGAAGACGGCCTTCCAAACATCGGGGGGGAAACTATTGTTATGTCATGATACCCTTTAGACTTAAAAATGTGGGTGCTACGTACCAACGCATGGTAAATGAAGTATTTGGAAAACAAATAGGTCATAACATGGAAGCCTACATTGATGACTTGGTCATAAAGACCAAGGAGGGCAGTCACGCCCCTGACCTGGAGGAAGCTATAAACAATCTCCGAGCTAACAACATGAAGCTAAACCCATGTAAATATGTGTTTGGGGTGACAGTTGGAAAGTTTCTAGGCTTCAAGGCATCGCAAAAGGGAATAGAGGCGAACCCTGAAAAAATCAAAGCCCTGATTGACATGAAGGAACCTACCAACATCAAGGAGGTTCAGAGATTGAATGGAAGAATAGCGACACTTGGAAGATTCATTGCCAAATCTGCCGAAAAATCACTGTCGTTCTTCAAGGTATTGAAGGGTACCAAGAGATTCTCCTGGACTCCCGAATGCTGAGAAGCATTCCTCCGGTTGAAGAAGTACTTGGGTTCCCCTCCCTTGCTTAGCAATCCGATTACTGGCGAGATGTTGTATGTCTTCCTAGCTGCCACAGATCATGCAGTCACAGTTGTTCTTGTAAGGAATGATGAAGGAACTCAGAAACCAGTCTACTATGTCTCTAAGGCATTGTCAAACGTGGAAAGCACATATTTCAACGTAGAAAAGATAGCGTACGCACAAGTTATTGCATTAAGGAAACTACGTGCCTACTTTTCTGCACATCCCATCACTGTGCATACCAATGAACCATTGAAGAAAATTCTGAATAAATTGGATGGCTCCGGACGTCTCCTAAATTGGTCTATCAATCTTACTGAGTTTGATATCACTTACCAACCAAGGAATACCCTCCTGGCACAGCCTCTGGTTGACTTCATGGTTGAGACTGCCTTCATGGGTGAACACGTCCCCACTTCCCGTAAGCATTACACAACAGAAGAAAAAGAGTCTCCCATTGAACTCCCATCCAACTGTTGGGTCTTGTACACTGATGGATCAGCTACGAAGGAGAGAAGCGGAGCTGGAGTTCTACTAGCAAGCCCGGAAGGAGAGTACACCATGCAAGACATCATCCGATTTAAGTTCCCTGCCTCCAACAACCAAGCTGAATATGAGGCTCTGATATTTGGTATCGAGTTGGCTTCCTTCTATGGAGCAACTAATGTAGCGGCATTCTGTGACTCCCAACTTGTTGTCAAACAAGTAAAGGGAGAATATAACACCCAAAACCCCGTACTTACCAAGTATAGAGACCTGGTCCTAGACATGATGAAGAAGATGGAGTTCTTCGAGATCAAGCAAATAGGCAGGGAAGATAACCAAATTGCGAATGTTCTATCTAAACTAGCGACTATGGATGTGTATGAGTCCAACTCCAATCCATACGTAGTTTTTGCTGAAGAACCCCGCATATGAAAGACTACAAATAATGCTCCTAGATGGAGAGGAGAGATGTTGGATTGATGACTACATAGACTACATCGAGAAAAGCAAACTCCCAGAAGATGAAACGCAAGCTAAACTTATCAAGAAGAGGTCACCAAGGTTCATTGTGATGAACGGAATCCTATACCGAAGATCTTTTACTAAGCCCCTGCTGAGGTGTGTCTATCCCAAGGAAATTGTGAATCTCTTGGCTGAAGTACATGAAGGCATTTGCGGCGGACACACGAGGGCCAGAACCTTAGCTGATAAGATCATCTCGCTAGGTTATTATTGGCCAAACCTAAGGGAGGACGCGCAAGCCTATGTTCGAAAATGTGACAAGTGTCAGAGATTCTCCGACATTCCTGGACTCCCAACAATTGAGCAAACTCTTGTGATACCTATATAGCCATTTGATATGTGGGGGATCGACATCATCAGACCCTTCCCACCCGCCCGTGGTAATTGCAAGTATGTGATAGTAGCAGTCGACTACTTCTCCAAATGGATAGAAATGAAAGCATTGCCAAAGATAAGGGAAGAGAATGCAATCAACTTCATCCATGACCACATCTGGTGTCGTTTTGGTCTCCCACACACAATTATTTTGGATCATGGACTCCAATTCTCTACGACATTCACAACAGAGTTGAATACAGTAAGAGTTCATCGTGCCAAGTCATCAGTTAGCAGACCTCAAGGCAACGGACAAGCGGAGGCTGCTAACAAATTGGTCCTAACAGCCCTTACTAAGAACCTTGAAGGACGCGAAGGCAGATGGTTGGACGAACTTCCCCTAGCCTTATGGGTTGTTCGCACAACCACCCGGGGGCCAACCGGGGAAACCCCATTTGCATTAACCTTCGGTTCTGAGGCTATGGTACCAGTTGAAATGGCTATCCCTACTATGAGAAATTCCCATTATGATGAGCAAGTCAACAAGGTTAATAGGATCCTAGACCTAGACCTGATAGATGAGAAACGACTAGTCGCATAGATGAAGATGGTGGATTATAAGCAAAGGACCAAGGCGTACCACGACAAGAGGGTCAACAGAAGAGTATTCCAAGTAGGTGATTGGGTACTTAGAAAAATTGAAGCAATTGGTCGAAAGGCAGATTAAAACAAGCTCTCCCTAAATTGGGAAGGTCCCTACATCATAACTCAAGTCATTCGAGAAGGAACCTACTGATTGAAGACTAAGGAGGGGCATCCGTGGCATTCTGACAATCTCCGAAAATACTATCATTAGTGTTAGTTTATTTTTTGTAATAGATTAGTTTTCAATTATTAGTCTTTTACCTTTTAAGTATGGTAGGATTGCAGTTCGATGTAATCAGTTTCAGTTTATGGAATTTACTTCTTTAATATGCAAGGCAACTACCAACTGCTGACACAATACTGAAAGACGAGGATCATATCCTCGACTCTTCAAAAAACATGTCAAACGTCTAGCCTACCTCGGCATAAACGACTAAATGTCCAACATCTAAAACCTACGTACGAGTCACCTTCCTCGACGTAAGGAGATGAAAAAGAATGAAGCCTAACGTCTTGACGAGGAAACCCCTCGACTCAAATGACTACAGGCAAGACCATCTGAAACCTGTGTGCGAGTCATCTTCCTCGGCATAGGATGATGAAAAAGAAGAAAAAACCTAACAGTCAAGACTGAGGACCCCTCCTCGGCCTGATGACTTGCCTCACGTCAAGACAAGGAAACACCTCATCATAAAATGACTACAGGCATTCCACGTCCAAAACCTATGTGCGAGTCATCTTCCTCGGCATAAGGAGACACAAAAGAAGAAAATACCCCAACAGTCAAGACCGAGGAACCACCCTCGGCATAATGACTTGAGGTTAAATAGTCAAGATCGAAGAACCCCACCTCGGCCTAATGACTTGATAGGAAAAATTGCCACAACCCTCGAGTGAGCTAGTCTCCTTGTCTTATACAAAAGGGTGAAGAACGAGGAACCTTCCTCGGCTCCCCCTAAAGCAGACTTGTACTTGTGCAAAGCCCACAAACAAGCATTCAAACAAACAGTTCATAATGACAATGACGACATGAATTGAAAGGAAAGGACATTTCATTTATATTTAAAGGAATTACAAAGGTCCTAGCCTATTACATCAAAAAAGAAAAATCTCTTAAGGCTTCTTTTTCTGAGGGATCTCCCCAAAGAAAGCTCGATCCTCGGTACTGGCATTCAGCTCGGATACGAGGTTAGTGGTAATGGTGACATGCTCAGTTTGAACATTAGTTTGAGCCTCATCATTTGTCTCTTCAGCAGCACCCACCTCGTCCTCAATCTTTTCTATTAAAGCATTGAGGTTGTCAGGATCGACAAATGGAGGAACCCAGGCTTCTTTGCCAGCACGAGCATCCATCCTGGCTATCACTCCCAAATTATTCACAGAAAAAGGAACGAGGTGGTGAAGAGCCCTAGCTGCTTCATCATACGCGTCCTGGCTGATAAGCCGAGCAATGGCATTCAGATCCAGTCCATGAGAGGGGTCAGCCATAAGACGACGTGCGAAATAAAGATAGCCATCTTGAAATATGGTGTCTGTCTTGTCATTTACAGCATCTTTGAAGGTCTGGTTGCCCTTAAAATGAGCAATAGCCTCCTCTTCCTTAGAGGGAATGACGGCCTCCAGATCTCGGCATTTAGCCTCAGCCTCCTCAGCCCTCTTCAGCATCTCGGCTTTGAGCTTGGCCATCTCAGCATTTTAGCCGGAGGGTTGCCTCGGCTTTCGGCCTGGCCTCCTCGGCCTTCTTCACCTCTTCCTCATCTTTCTTTGCCACCCCCTCGACCTCAGCCTTAGCCGCCTTCTCGGCCTTAATCTCAGCATCCCTGGTCTTTAACAGCTCGACGGCTGCAGCAGTCTCGGACTCTCCCTTCCTAAGGCTGGCCCTGAGCTTGGCCATTTGCTTGTCCACGTTCTTATAAAGCACATTCTCATAGTCCGAGATGGTGGCAAGCTGAAATATTGATAAACGTCAGAAATTATACAAGTACAAAGTTCAAGAAGCAAAAAGTACGAGATAGTCACCTCGAAGATCAACAGCCCTTTCCGGCCGGGCAAGTTTTCTTTGCTAGGCTTATCTCAAACCAGCTTCTTATAAGCCTCCTCGTCCAGGGCCCTTTGGATAGGAGCTCGGCCTGGCCTCACATGAGCGCCCTCCCTGGTAAGTAAAGGGAGGCCTCTTAGGGGTCTTGGAGTAACAGTGAACTGCCTAGCAAGCTCCTCGGCATCATTATAAGACTTGATTGTTTGGATGGTGAGGGCTAGAGGAGTTGAGACGTCAGCAACCCGTTTAGAAGGGGGCTCCTCGGCAGAACCAGATTGAGGCATCTTTTGGCTCGAGTGCCTTTGAACGAGATTCGTCTCCTCGGTAGACGGGATATCAGTTTCCATCTCGGTCCCAGCAGTTGCAACATGGGGGGCTATGCCCCTCGGTTGTTGGTTGTTTATCTTGGCTTCCTGAGGTCTCCTCCTCGACATCAACAGCCTCCCCTATTGGCTTGATGGGCAAGGCAACATCCCCCTTTGTAGCCAGGAGGAGATGACGAGTAGTTGCCTCATTCTTCCTCTGAGTGACGGCCAAGGTTTTAGCCAATCGCCTCCTCATCTTGATGAGCTCCTTGGGGTCGACTCCTTCATCTGAGGCCATCTCGGCTTCTTGTTCAGGTGTTAGATCTGCAAATATGAAGAAGAGATAGTTATAACAGAGATAAAACAAGCATTAATTCACAAGTATCACAAACGAGGAAAGAGTAATTACAGCCTACGATGCCTTCCTCTCTAAGGCATTGATCCGGGGGGTCAAGTTTGCAACGAGCACAGACAGCATGAAAGACTAGACCGGGATGGACCTTCCAGTCGTTAAACCTCCTTCCCCTATGGACGAGGACGAGACGCCATCCCTCAGTCCCGGCAGCAACCCAGCTTGAATATAATAACTATCATCGGCTTCCAATACCGACCATTCGAGCATACCTTTCTTGGAAAAATCAGTAAGCCGCTTGATCAAGTCCGAGGTCCATTCAGCTCGGGTTACTTTCTTGGGGACATCAGGCTCATCAGTAGGAGAGGGGAACTCCCAGCCTTGCCAGCTCTCTACCTAAATAGCATGGTTCTCCCAACCTGACACCTTGCTAGACACAGGGAGGATGATCTTCGGTTTTTTGGAGTTACTCCTTATCACTATCAACCTGGTATCTTTGGTGTAGCTGATGTTGAAGAAATGGCGAAAGGCAGCTTAGGTAGGCTCAAAACCTAGACTACAGCATAAAACAACAAAGCTTACGAGGACCCTAGACCCGTTGGCTCACAGCATTGCCGGGACGGCTCTCATATCTCCTAAGAACTCATTGATGAAAGGATCTAAAGGGAGACGAAGTCCCTGTTGAAATTGCTTAAAGTAGAAATGAACGTGGCTATCATTATAATAAAACTCGTCTTTCTCTCCCTCGGTCTCAAAAGTGGGGCGACTGACGTAAGTTAATCTGTACTCACTCCTATCTACTCCATACTTGGAGTATAACGCCTCCAACTTGGGATCCCCGACCCTGACTGGCTTAGCTCTAGGGGTAGCTCTACCTCGGCCTCCTCTACCTTGGCCACCTATCCCTCGTCCTCGTCCTCGTCCCTCTACCTGCTCTCCTTCGACGAAGGCATCTACAATTTGGGTGGACGTGGAGGCTTCACTCCCTCTTCCCGTCATATCTGCAAAAGGCCGAGGAACAAGAATTAGTTAAATCGTCCAAGGCTGATGTCAAGACGGGGAAGAGGAATGCCCCTCCTCGTCGTTTACAATAAGGCCGAGGAGGGAGCCTTACCACTCAAACGAAGACGATCAAGTTGATCTGAAGCCGGGTAAAACAAATTGATGTGCTCAATCATCTCGGCTCTACTCTCAAACAACACTGAGGGACAACTAGTCGACTCTATCTATCCTCGTATTGTCCAGATACTGGATGTACCTCCTCATACATCCATACCTCATCAACATGTCTCCTATCTCTGCCAAGTTCACCAGCAACCATGGTCCTCTCTCTCTCTCTCTCTCTCTCTCTCTCTCTCTCCGGTAAACCCTCAGGTTGCTCTTGTGGTACCTATAAAGGAATCGAGGGGTATGGTCCCAAGAACATGCCATTTCTAAACGAAGGGTTTAAGAACTTTTATCAAGGCAAGGAATTCAAGAAAAGCTTCAAAAGGGGCAACAATGGCGGTTTCTAACAATCAAGTTCGAATAAAACCCAAGAAATTGCACATTAAAACATAGATTCAAGAAAATCAAAAACAAGCTCCAAGGGTTCAACAATGGCGGGTTCGAAAATCAAAACCCCACCAAAACCCTAGAAAATGTGAAGAAATTGCAAAATCGAAGATAAAAATCATAAAGGGAGAGGAAATATACATGTTTTTGTGAAGATGAGTGAAATCGAACGGTGAATCAAGCTTGTTGACGAAACTAGGCAACTGGAAAACTCAAGAACACGAAGAACACGAAGGGGTTTTTTAAAACCTTGGGGTTTCGCTCTCAAATGCCTGGGTTGGTAAAAAGTAAAATTCAAAATGAGAACGTTGTTTATATAACTCACAAAAGTGGGTTAAACCCGAATTAGAAACGGGTCAGCCGGTATGGCGCCCCCAGCATTAAATGTGGTGGTGGTTTCCAAGGCGCATGTCAGAGCATAGTGGACCATGCCTCATCACTGTACTGAATAACCGGCGGATAATGGAACGACATATTTGAAGCAACGTTGACACGTGGCAACCTGTTCGTATACTCATAGCCAAGGACGAGATCACTTTCTCCTCTTCATAGCCGAGCTAGAAAGTCGGGGGCCACTTAACAGTATAAACCGAGATATGAACATGGGCTTGTCCGGGTCAGGCCCAAATGGATTAGGCTATAAACATAATCCATCAAATATCAAGTTACGAGGTAAGACATAGGCTTCTTCGTCATTCTACCCCGGCATCAACAAGGCCGACCAAGGCCCAACAAGCAAGCGTAAATGAAGCCCAACTCAAAGGGCCGATGAGACCTCCCTCGTAGGCCGAGACCATCATCCCCTTGAGGATGAGGTGCCTCCCTCGGCCTTGATGTTGACACGACGGGCCCCACTTATTTCTCATCCCTTCCCCGGCTCATCATGGACCGAGATGGCCATGTATGACGAGGAGAGGAATATTTGCATCTCGGCGTACCGGCGTATGACGAAATAAGGAATTTCTGTGTCTCGGCTTTCCGGCAGAGCAGTCCTTGCAATCCTATTCAAACAAGGACTAAGCAGTTATAATCTTATCAGAATTGTAACCACCTCCTATATCAATTCAAGTCAAATAAGGACTCTCCAACAGATATAATCCTCCTAGGATTATATCTTATCTCTTTACAGTCCAAGTTCAACATGGATTCTACCAATCCATCTCTATAAATACAATCCATTATTTCCTTATTCTGGTACGTTAATTCTTTGACTCGAAACTCTGTCAAATTATTTTCTCTCTCTACAAACCGTGAACTTACTCTCATGCCGGAGGGACTTCGCCGGTGAAGCCCCAGCTTAGTTTACGTATTTTGTCTTATTTTTAGGCTAAGCAATCGCCGGAGTACAACTGATCGCTTGGATTTGGGCTGATTCGACTTTTTGGCGTCATCAGAGGTGTAGACTCCTGAATCCAACATCTCCCATAGATGTTCTCACACACAACCCACATCTAATTAATTTCACAAACAACTGAGTATAATATAAGTTTAATAATTTACTATAAAAAAGAACCTGCTCTATAAAAGAAAAAGAGAGTTTGTTTATTCGAAATATATATATACATAAATTTTGACAACTTTTCATTAATTTTTTTTTAATCATTTTAAGTTTAAGTAATAATTTTTTGAAAAAATACATAATGCAAGTATAAATTAAAATATGACAAAAATAAATTGATAAAAATCATTTATGAAGTCATTATAGAACGAAAAAGGTCATTCACTTTAGAACAAAAAAGGTAATTTATTTTGGGAGGAAGACAGTAGTAATAAATATTTTTTTAAAGAAAGCAGATAATTCATCAACTCTCCACGTTTCTCTTGTAAGATTGGGAAAAACCTGATTTTCTTTATTCACAACTTGTAAATATATAGTACAATAAATAGAGTCCTATTCTAAACGCAATATTGAGTTTTCTAATCTAAATACAATATTTAGTTTTCTATTCTAAATACAAAAGGATATTTAGAATATTTACAAGAATCCTAATCAAATACAATGATTGAGTAACTTTAGAAAACCTTAGGAGGAGATGTATCCTTAATATGCTCCCACAAGCTGGACGATCCTTGGAGAAGACCAAGCTTGGAAATAAGTTATTGAAAGCGGATACGGGGAAGAGGTTTTTTCAGAACATCAGCTGATCGTTGCCAGAAATGTGTTTCACACGGAGAGAGCCAGACTGAACTTGTTCACGAACAAAGTGGAATGAGAGAGCCTCATGCTTCATTCGAAAGTGGAATACTGGGTTTGCTGAATAAGTTGTAGCACCGAGGTTGTCACAATAAATAACTGGTGTAGAAGGTAGAGAAATCTCGAGCTGAGTAAGCAAGCTCCGAGTAAGCACATCAGTGGTGTCAGCAATCGCACGAAATTTGGCCTTAGTAGTAGACCGAGCAAGGGCACGTTGTTTGCGGGAGGACCAAATAACCGCGTTGCGTCCAAGATAAACAAAGAACCCAGAGGTGGACACAAAATCATCTTTGTCACCAGCCCAATCCGCATCACAGAAGGCGTGAAGCGAAGGTGGAGACGTGGAAAAAATCTGAAGACCCAAGTGCATAGTGCCATGAAGGTAGCGGAGTAGACACTTGAGGGCAACCCAGTGAGTGGGTTGGGGGTTTTGCATGAACTGAGCAAGCTTGTTTACAAAAAATGCAATATCGGGACGGTTGAAGGACAAGTACTGAAGACCACCAACAATGGCATGAAAGGATGTGGGGTTTACTGCAGGAGTGGTGGTGGATCGAGTGAGAGGCGGTGATGTGATCATAGGAGTGGGAAGTGGTTTACAATCTATCATGTTGTTACGGGTGAGGAGATCATGAATATATTTTGTTTGGGAGAGAAGGAGCCCATTTCGGTTCGGGATGACTTCAACACCCAAAAAAAAAAGATAAAGGACTGAGATCCTTAAGGGAAATACAATTGGACAAGCTGATGATAAAGGACTGAAGAACAGAAGGTGATGGTCCAGTAACAATGATATCATCAACATAAACCAAAAGATAGATTAGGGATGGAGTTTAATTAAGTATAAAGAGAGAGAGGGATCGGCTAAAGAGGGGTGAAAGCCATATGTGGTGAGATAGGTTTTGAGTTCCTGAAACTAAGCACGGGGTGCCTGTTTAAGACCATAGATGGCCTTAGAGAGACGACGGACAAAGGAAGGATTGGAGGATTCCTCAAACCTGGGGGGTTGGGTCATAAACACAGTTTTCGAGAGAGTACCTTGAAGAAAAGCATTGTTGATATCAAGTTGGCGATGGGGCCAATGTTTGGTGGTGGCAAGAGAAAGAAGGAGCCTGACAGTAGCGGGTTTGACAACGGGACCGAAGGTTTCGGTGTAGTCAACACCGGGTTGTTGGTGAAAGACCTTGGCTACAAGTTGAGCCTTGTATTTTTGAATTGTGTTGTCGGGGTTGTACTTGATGCGAAAGACCCATTTACATTCGACAATGTTGTGAGTTGTGGCAGGGGAACCAGGTTCCAGGTATTGTTCCGAGCTAGTGAGAGCCTAAAATTCTTCAATCATGGCAGTACGCCAGTGGGGAATAGATAGAGCTTGTTTTATGGTGGTGGGAAGGCTTGTGGGGGAGGTGAGTAGAGAGAGGTTAGCATATTTGGGGTTAGGTTTAGTGATGCCATGGGATAACCAGATTGTGATAGTACGGGCAGGGGGAATGGCGTTGCTGGATAAAGGGGACGACCGCGCGGTTGAGGGGGCGCGATCGCGCTCATTCTCTGAACAAAGGTGGTGATCGCGCGGTTCAGGGGGGTGATCGCGCTCAGTTTTTGGAAAAATGGGGCTATCACGCGGTTCTAGGGGACGATCGCGCAGGTCTGCTGTATGGGTTGTTTCAGGCAATGTTGTGGGTATTGGTTGGTTGGTTAATGTAGGGTTTGGAAGGGGAGGGGTAGGGGTATGGGGAGGGGTGGGGTGGGGGCATGAGGGTGGTGTTTAGAATGGGAATGAATAGGGTGTGCCAGTCAGAGGGAGGGGGAGCGGAAGGGGTGGGAGGAGTGGAGGTGAGGGAGTTGTAGGGGAATATGCTTTCAATGAAACTGACATGGCGGGAGGTGTAGGCCCAATGGGAGGTGGGGTCAAGGCAGTAATACGCACTTTGCGTGGGTGTGTAACCAACAAAGATGCAGGGTATAGACTTTGGGGCTAGTTTGTGGGGAGCATATGGGCGAAGCCAGGGATAGAAGAGGCAACCAAAGCTACGTAATTTGGTGTAGTTTGGAGGGGAGCGGAATAGGCGAAGGTAGGGGGAATCATTGTTGAGGGTGGGGGTAGACATTCTGTTTATTAGGTAGGTAGCAGTGGTGAGAGCATAGGGCTAGAAGGTAAGGGGTAGGTTGGCATGGGAAAGGAGGGTGAGACGCGTTTCAACAATGTGACGGTGACGACATTCGGCATACCCATTGTGTTCAGGAGTGTGAGGGGGGTGGTAAGATGGGTGATGCCATTTTGAGCTAGAGTGGGTGTGAGTTTGAGGTATTCACCCCCGTTGTCGGAGTAGATCTGAATGATGGGACGTTGGAAGTATTTTTCGACTAGTGTTTTGAAATGAAGGAAGGTGTTGTAAGTGTCAGATTTGTGTTTTAGGTGGTAGAACCAGATGTATTTTGTATAGTGGTCGACAAAAATGACATAGTATTTAAATTTATTGATGGAATGAACGGGAGAGGTCCATACATCAAAAAAAGTGGAGCATACGAAATAAGAGAAGAAGATGCAAAAGGCAGTTTGTGACTTTTATTAATAAACAAGAATTACATGGAGATAAACTAGAAGAAATAGATAAACGAAACTTGCTACATAGTAAGCTAAGAACAGGGGGAGCGGGATGTCCTAATCTATGATGCCACACTGCGAAGAAATAATGCTTGAGTGAGCTTGAATGGGCGGAGGGAGCCAGATGTAGACACCATCCTCAAGGTTTCCATGGATAAGAGTTTGACTCGTTGCTTTGTCCTTAATGAGAAAGGAAGAGTGTGAGAATTCAATGATAGCATTATTGTCACGACAGATTTGAGACACGGAGAGAATGTTACGGGTGATAAGAGGAACATGTAAAACATTATTGAAATTAAGAGAGGAAGAGGGTGTGGAGAGAGAGAATGAACCTATGTGAGATATAGGAAGAGAAGAACCGTCTCCGATAATGACGTCGTCACTGTCATTGTAGGGTGTATGTTAGGCAAGGTTGGAGAGCTCATTAGTAATGTGGTTGGTTGCACCACTGTCGATGAGCCAAGAGGGAGGGGGATGGGGGCTGTGGTAGGCGACAGTGTGGGCTTGGGGGTTAGGGTTTGGGTTTCGATTTTGGTGAGGGAGTGGGGTAAAGTTTACGGTGGGGTAGGCACGTTTAAATTGGCGACATCGGGAGATGACATGACCAAAGTTGCGACAGTATTGGCATTTACCCTTAAAGGGGAGTGGTGTGGAATTCGAGCTAGAGGGAGAGGAGGGATTGGTGGTACGGTAGGGGTCGTGGTTGGGTTCGGCGACGTTAGGAATGGTGGAGGAGGACCGACCATTGCTAGGATGGGGGGGGGGGAATTTCAGAGGTTAGGGTGGGGGGGGCTGCCGAAAATTTTAGAGGTTTAGGGTTTTTGGGGTTTTGGATCTTACTTGCTCTGATACCATGTAAGATTGGGAAAAACCTAATTTTCTTTATTCACAACTTGTAAATATATAGTACAAGAAATAGAGTCCTATTCTAAACACAATATTGAGTTTCCTAATCTAAATATAATATTTAGTTTCCTATTCTAAATACAAAAGGATATTTAGAATATTTACAAGAATCCTAATCAAATACAATTATTGAGTAACTTTAGGAAACCTTAGGAGGAGATGTATCCTTAATTTCTCTATCTTATTATATAACACTCTTTTTATATGAGTATATATAGTGTAGATATGATTTTTAGTTTTGTTTTATATGAAGTCATATTTATTCTACTTAAAAAAAGTCATATTTCTTCTATCATGCTTTTTTTTATCTTACCAAAATAAACACGATCATGTTTTATGCGATTTTATCTAGAAAATTTATTATCTTAAAAATTATAATTTTTATCTTCGTCTATAATTTTTACATAGATAACTGCTTAAAATAGCTTTGTTTGAAATATTTTTTTGCCTGTACATTTAACGCACGGGGCGGATCTAGTATGTAATTCAAGTGGGCTCCAGCCCACCTCAGAATTTTGATTTTTTTTTTACCTAAGTCACCGATTATATGTAACTTTTTTATATATTAGGTTATTTTTCACTGTTATTATTGTTTACAATATTTTTTAAATATTAAGCCCACGTGATTTCAAAATCCTGGATCAGAAAATTTTGGGAAAACCTGTTTTTCCATAAGTTATAAAAAGTCCTGTTTTTAAATATATCGACTTGGTGTTTTAAAGCCTAAACTCACTGTTTTAAGGCCTAAACTCGCTATTTTATTTTCTAGCTTAAACTCACTGTTTTAATGCCTAAACTCACTATTTTATTTTCTAGGTATTTTAAGGCCTAAACTCAATGTTTTAAGGTTTAAACTCGATATTTTTAAGGACAAAAAGTGGACTTTTTATAATTGATGTAGCGAAAGCAACGAAGAACATTGCAACCACGAAGAAACAGGGAGGCGTGCGACAAACATGGACAGACGACACTGTTAGTCGTGCGACATACTTGGACACAGGGCACGACTCGTGCTTTCAAGCATGACTCGTGAAGAGAACCTGCACGAGTGATTTAGTTGTCACGCCTCGTACCACGAATGAAGACTTGGGGCACGACTCGTGACGTATAGGACGAGTCGTGATAGGCGACGGATTTTCAGCAGACGTATTTCTTTTCAGTTTTTAAAAGGGATTTTGTAAGGGCATTTTGGTACTTTGTTTAATTTCGTTTTCCTTAGGGTTTTAGGCTTTTGTTGGGAGTATAAATACTCTTTTAGGGATTTTGTTTGAGTAGGTTAAATTTTGATAAATTATTTTGATTGCTTTGCAATTGTGAGTCTTTCTTGACTTATTGAAGGTGGATTCCTTCGAGTGGGTGGATTCCTTCTGTTATTCGGGATTCTCATCTTTTAGGTGTTAATCTTGCCAAACCCTAATTCCTGAATTCGTGGATTACATCAGTTGGTATCTGATAACGGACGATCCAAGGAGTGAGATGGCCAATAATCAAGCAAACCCGGGTGATTTGACTGCTATGCTAGAACGATTCCGACAAGATTTGGAGCAACGCGAAGCAGAGCGTGTTGAACGCGAAGAGCAAAGAGAGGCGAAATGCGCTGAAAGGGATAGATTGTTGACAGAGGCTTTGCAGGCTTTGCAAGTTGGTATTGGCAATCTTGGGCAAAGGCCAGATCGACATGAAGAACGTGTCGAATGCGGGGCTTTTAATCGTCGTGGTCAGCCAGTCGGAGGTAATCCTATTTATGAACAATCCCCTAAAATTAAAGCTGATTTGCCTTTCTTTACTGATGAATTAGATATGATTGAGTTTTCTGATTGGCTTGAGGAAGTAGAAAAATATTTTACTTTAATGAATATTCCTGCGAAATGACAAGTTCCTTATGTGACTTATAAATTGAGGGGTGGTGCATCTGCTTGGTGGAAGCAATTACGCACCCAAAATATTCGTAACAACCGACCTATGATTACTGAGTGGCCTGTGATGAAACAAGCCTTGAGGCAATGTTTTTTACCCGCTGATTTTGAACAAAAACTATATCGGAAATTTTTGGAGTGTGTACAGGGTACTAAATCTGTTGGTGCTTACACGAATGAATTTCACTCTTCGTCTGCATGTAATGATTTGTGTGAGTCGGATTCACAATTAACTGCTAGGTTTATTTCTGGGCTTCGTGTTGACATTCGTAATCAGGTTGAGTTAACACCTGTTCACTTTTTGGATGAGGCTATTGATCGGGCTTCAACAGTTGAACGTCAGCTTACTACTCTTGGGAGCGCTGTTTCTTACTCTTCTGTTGGTAATGCGATTGTGGCCAAAGAGCCAACACAAGGTGTGGGTTCTAAGTCCGTTGTAGCCGGTCACACTAATCCGATTGTTGTTTCGGCTAAGAAGCCCGCTGCTCCTGCTGCTGGTGGTCAACATAACGCAAATCTTTATGCCAAAAACTATGGCACCAAGTGATTTAAATGTGGAGATGCAGGCCATATTTCCAGTGGTTGTCCTCTTAGAAAGAATGTGAATATGGTGGCTCGTGAGGATGGTGATGATGATGGTAATGGTGAGATCGTTCATATCGATCCTAATGAGGATGATGATGAATGCGGGGACCATGAATCGTATGTGGTTCGTAAACTTTTGTTGCCTACTCCCGTGGAAGAGGTTAATCCTGCTCGACATGATATATTCCGTACAATGGGTAAGGTCAATGATATGGCAGTACACATTATTATTGATAGTGGAAGCAGTGAGAACTTGGTCGCACGTGGTTTAGTAAATAAGCTCAAGCTTGAGGTGCGTAACCATCCATCTCCTTATTTTGTTGGGTGGATCAATGCTATGGGCTCTTTGAAGGTGATGCATCAGTGTATCATTCCTTTTGCTATTGGCAGTTATATGGATATGATTACTTGTGACATAGTGGATATGAGCGCTTGCCAGTTGTTGTTCGATAGACCTTGGCATTTTGATGTTGATTCTACTCATAATGGGCGGACTAATGTGATAAGCTTTATGAAGGATGGTGTCAAGTTTAATCTTAGCCCATTGAAAGCTAAAGGAGCACACGGTAGTAAAGGGGCCATGAAAGGGATTACTTCCTTGTATGTTCCCAAATCTTTTCTTTCAGGTACTGCTGCATGTGGAGCTAAGAAACACAATACTACTCGGGTAGAACCATCAGTTCATAAAAAGGCACCGGTTAAGGAGGCGAGAAGTCCCAAGAAGGAAGTTGCATGCTCAAGATATATGACGTTTCTGCCCAAGAGACGTGTTCCTTTTTTAGTACATGATTCAAGGACGAATCATTTTAAAGAAGGGGTGTATGATGTAGCGAAAGCAACGAAGAACATTGCAGCCAAGACGAAACAGGGAGGCGTGCGATGGACAGACGATACTGTTAGTCGTGGGACATACTTGGACACAAGGCACGACTCGTGCTTTCAAGCACGACTCGTGAAGAGAACCTGCACGAGTGATTTAGTTGTCACGCCTCGTACCACGAATGAAGACTTGGGGCACGACTCGTGACGTATAGGACGAGTCGTGATAGGCGACGGATTTTCAGCAGACGTATTTCTTTTCAGTTTTTAAAAGGGATTTTGTAAGGGTATTTTGCTACTTTGTTTAATTTCGTTTTTCTTAGGGTTTTAGGTTTTTGTTGGGAGTATAAATACTCTTTTAGGGATTTTGTTTGAGTGGGTTGAATTTTGATAAATTATTTTGATTGCTTTGCAATTGTGAGTCTTTCTTGATTTGTTGAAGGTGGATTCCTTCGAGAGGGTGGATTCCTTCTGTCATTCGGGATTCTCATCTTTTAGGTGTTAATCTTGCCAAACCCTAATTCGTGGATTCGAATTGGGTCAATTGATCGTTGTTTCGATTAATTACCTATCTGGTTACTATTTCTTTTATTCCGCTGCAACACATTATATCAATAACTTATGGAGAAACATGCTTTTCCTAAAACTTACTCTCCAGGATTCGCCCCTGAAAAGCACGGGTGGTGTAGCACTAGTTAAAAATAAAATAAAAGCGATTGTTTGTTAAATGAAATTTTTGTTTTAATTTTCTTATATCGAGTGCCAAAACACACTGAGGGGAAAAATACTTGCACATTCGGTAGGTTACTGAAGAGAGTAAACCACAGGTGAAAAAGAACATGGCGCCAAAGGGAAGCAAAAAACGGTCTACACCGCCTGATCCCGACGGAATGTTCACCGGAATGGTAGTCTTCTTGGTCGAAGACGGTGTCCAGAGTCGCCGGTTACAGGTTCTTCTTTCCTAATTTAGTAATTTCTTCTAAATTTCCCACTCCAATTTTATGTTACTCTCCCATTTGCAATTTCGATCTCTTTTAAGTCAAAAGCTGGTTCAAATTATACAGAAAATGCCCACCATCATTCTCTATACACTGAAATTTTAGACTTTGTGCAGAATATGTTTTAGGGTGCTGTAATTGTAGTGTACCTCAAATCTTTGTATCAATCGTTTTTCTCTCTCCTACAAGCTACTAAAATCACATTTTAAACTATAGTGTCTTCACTAAGTTTATTTAAGAAACTGGAAATGAATCTTGGATAGGGATGGAGGGAAAAAAGAAAAGATAATGAAATATTTTATGGACTAAAGAACTAATCTTTCATTCCCCACCCTTTTTTTTTTTTCAGATATTAAGAAATTTGACTTTTAAGTTCTTTTATTCTTGCATAATCACTGCTTATGAAAATTTAGCCACTGACAAATTAGAACATAATACTAACTCCTTCCGTCCCAAAAGAAATTGACCAGTCAAATTTTATTTTCTTTTGGGGATTATCCTCTACTTTCTCGCCCCTTCTTGAAATTACCCTATATTTTTTACTTATTACTGAATTATGTATTCCGGAACATATAAAGAAAGGGAAAGTAAGATGATATTTCAGTGGGAGTAGTTTATAAAGTGACTATAGTGACTTCACTATAATATAGACATGCATTTAGGATCACTTTTGTTTTTATATTGTTGCTAAAAAAATATTTGAATTGACTTTGAAAAGTTAAAATATTGAGTTTTATTTGGGGAAAAAGGAAGTAGTTGCAGCTGATTAATTTTCAATCTGGTGCTGCTCTAGATATGGAAGCAGAAGCTAGCACAGATGGGGGCCATGGTAGAAGCGAGCATGTCGAAGAGTGTCACTCACATCTTCGCTATGAATTTGGACTCACTTATCAAGCAGTTTACTAGCCAGAGATTACAACGCTTTAAGGGAGTAAGTATACCTAGAAATCATTTAGTACACATGTTATCAGTTTCATCTGCCATTGTAATGCACTTGTTATATAATTCTGTAATTTTATCTTTATCTTACCTAGTCTAATCAACATGCTTTTTTAGTTAGTACCTAAAATTGGTACGGTTATAGCTTAAATAAGATTCTATAGGGTTTATTTTCTTCTGTAAAGTATGTTTTAAATACAATGGGAATACCAAATGAACATCTTGTGTTTAAGCATTTTGCCTGCATGTTCTCGGTAGTAGTAATCAAAAGACAACCCAATTTCAAAGTTCGAAGCCTTTAAATAATGCATCTGGAGTTTCATAATTTTCTTTTGATTTGCACAAAGAGTACCTCCTCGTATTCCTGTTTGTACGACATAAAGATGACGGTCATGATTTTGAAATGCATGAAAAGTTTTTTTTTTTTTTTTTGTTTTTGTTTTTAAACATTTAGGAATGGGCTCTTTTCTATAAGAAACTAAAAGGGAAAGTATACTTTTTTAACTGGGAGGAGGATGTATACGAAATAATTGTGAGATATGTATGTATTCTTTTCTAATTGTGAGTATGGTAAATTTTTGATACACGAGTGGCCACTTAATGTTTAATTGATGGAAAATATAAGAATTTTTTTTTATTGATTTTATGAGATTCGAGGGTTCGGGGGTTAAGTTGTGGAATTTGAAGGTCGTGGAGCACCAAGTCTATCCAATCTTAGGATTGGTCTTGCTTCTAGGTATTATCAACTTGTTCATATAAATAAAAAGCAAATAATTATACAAAACAAATTAGTTTTATTAATTAGTT
Source organism: Adenophora triphylla var. japonica (assembly GCA_022495995.1). Classification (NCBI taxonomy): domain Eukaryota; kingdom Viridiplantae; phylum Streptophyta; class Magnoliopsida; order Asterales; family Campanulaceae; genus Adenophora; species Adenophora triphylla. The sequence continues at coordinate 175,635 of JAFEMH010002876.1, forward strand.
TGAAATGCTGATTAATGTGCTTCGAGACCGTCTCCATGGATTGGATAGGCTCTAAGCTTAATCCTTAGTTTAATGGGATTACACTACTTTAAAAACAATAGAGAGAATGAGAAGAGAGGATAAACATGTTTATGAAGTTTACCTTGGAAGATCTTGAGGTTTCAAGTGATAGCCTTGACAAAGGCTTGAGATCCGTAGCAGAGAGATTGAGGACGAATTTGAGAGAGATTTTGAGAGTTTTTGTGTGTTCTTTCGGAGAGAGAACTCAGCAAAACGTGGGTATGAGGCGTAGTGAAAACAAGGAGGAACCCTTGTATTTATACTTGTTTAAGACTTGATGACCAAGAAAGGAGAGTCTCAATCAAGGTAAGAGTCAAAGAATTGATTTGGGAGATGTTGATTTGGAAGCCAAGGTTCTAGGAAGTCACAATTTTAGGCAAATCTCGGATTAGGAGAATAGAGGTCAAGAAAGAGATCAAGACGGAGAAGGATAGTGAATCATATCACATTATGGAGAGGTTGTCTCGTACGAGACACGTTGTCGCATTGCAGTTTTACTGCTTTGCCCTCTCTAGCTGTTCCGTTAGTCAGTTAAGTCCAAAACTAACAAAGTTAGTCAGAAACCTAACGAAACATGACGAAACTAATGAGTTTTCATCAAAACACAAAGGCGAGACCAAGAGTAGTGTAATCATTTATAATGAATTCATAATGGGGTGTCTACACTACTCCATTGGCCAATGTATCTTAAGATACATTATTTTGTCCTACGATTCAATAAGATATACTTAGGATTGATCAATAAAGCTGTAGGCTCTATATAAGAAACTCAATGTGCTTTCTCCCAACAGTTTAGAAACTTATACACCCTAGTGGACCTTTCAGGGCGAGTTTCAAGGTTTGGGATGACTATACAATGGACATCAATTATCACTTATTTAATTTCCTCCTAACTAGTAATAATCCTCCCTCCGTCCCAAGAAAAAGACTTTTTTTTGGTACAAAGAAGTTTCATCTCTCATGATTTTACATGATATCGGTGAATAAACTCAATATGCAATCATCATCAACATTTTTGTGTGATTTCTTGATGCTATAGCTTGACATACTGCTATGTGCTCCGTAGCATCCCACAATGCCCAAAACATACCCAGAAATAAGAGAAACGATCCCAACCCCCTAAAAGTAAGTAACAAATAATGATTGTTAAAAATAAATAATGAAACAAGAAAGAAACCTAATACACCTCTTGTCTTGTGCATACATGAGCATTTCAGATTGTAGATCTCGGTTATTATTGCTTCTTAATTATGATTGCTGTTGTGTATGATCTGTTACAGACCATTCTCATATATCAGTGGCTAGAGGACAGCTTGAAATTAGGAGAAAAAGTGCCAGCGGATTCATACGTTGTAAGATTAGACCCAGAGAGATATTCACCAAAAAGATCTTCTGAGGAGAATGCTCTCATACCTGCTAATGGGAAGACGTCCAGTGGTAATCAACCATTTTGTAGCAAAAAGATTAAGCCTTCAATTGAGACTTCCAAAGACGCAAGTGCAGAATTAAGGGACGATGCTAGAAGCACTGTCTTTAAAGAATCTTCTCACTCTTCAAGTCCTTCAATCACCCATGACGATCAAGATGAGGCTGTAAGACTAATTGATTCATATGTTGAATTACTCAACAAAAGTTGTGGTTCAGTTTGAATATCTTGCATGTGTTATCTATTACTTTTTTGTTCTTTTCCCTAAGAATCAGTGTAGATAACTTTGTCTTCAGTATGTTCTTTTGTGCAACTTGAGAACAAGTCTTATAATTTGTGAGTTCCTAATATGAGGATATTTCTATGCTTGTGAATCAGGTCAGTTCATCAGATGCATCCTTACCGTACAGCCCTCCTGACTTAAACAGGAACTAGTACTTCCTACCCGTGCCAATGGCACGGTAACAGTACAACATAAATATAATGTATTTGAGATCAGGACCCTAGTAAGTCTAGTATCTATCATCACACTGTAAATTATCAAACAACAAAAGAATGGCAAATCTACTAAACTCTTAAAATTTTCATTTGATTGAAAGAACAACAATATTTATGATCCCTTACATAAATAATACTTCCTAATTGCAATTGAACATTTTCATAATAAATCTGTCTCTTAGGTATTTGTTACAGAGAAAAACAAAAATAGAAAGTAAAATCGTCTTCCACAATATAGCCAAAATAAGATTGACATAAAAAATTCTGGAAAAAAAAAAAGTAATGTAATTATTGTAATATATAGGTATTGGAGAACAAAAATCAAAATTTGAATATAGAAAAAAAAATCTACTACAAAATGTATTGAATGCATCATGTCCAACTATATTTCATTGTCCCCCTTGCTTCGTAGCTTCTTCACTGCCGCCTTTCTACAAGTAAACAACCATCGGATAATTATCAACATATTAGCATATTCCAAATAACCTCAATATTTCTTATTTTAGTTCCATTTAACTTTTACATCCCCATTGAGAATTCATTCAGTTTGAATATCTTGCATGTGTTATCTATTACTTTTTTGTTCTTTTCCCTAAGAATCAGTATAGATAACTTTGTCTTCAGTATGTTCTTTTGTGCAACTTGAGAACAAGTCTTATAATTTGTGAGTTCCTAATATGAGGATATTTCTATGCTTGTGAATCAGGTCAGTTCATCAGATGCATCCTTACCGTACAGCCCTCCTGACTTAAACAGGAATATTACTGAGATATTTGGCAAGCTCATCAACATATATAGAGGTGGAATTTTATTGGCATGTATTTTATTGTTTGTGCTTCCGAGCAGTGCATTCATTTTCATTTGAAGGGTCAGATGGTTAAACCAACTTTTTCTTTGATAGCTCTTGGAGATGACCGGAGGTCCTTTAGCTATTACAAGGCAATTCCCGTTATTGAAAAGTTGCCCTTCAAAATTGAAAGCGTGGATCAGGTCAAGCACCTACCTGCAGTTGGAAAGTCCATGCAGGAGCATGCAAGTGAGCAGGTCTATGTACAATATGAATAAACTGTTTTGCTTACGCAAGCATTGGTTGCTTTTGTGCCTTCCATACTCTCTTTAAGCATGATCTAGCTATTTTATCCCCCTTATGGCTCTACACAAAAAAGAGAAAAGGTTATTTGTTATATGTGTTTTTAACTGTACACTAATATGTTAACCAACTTGCCAAATCTGTGTAGTTTTGTTATACTAACGGCACAAATGAATAGGTCGCAGACTGCACACTTCCTATTATTGGAATAGAATCACATTTCATTTCTAAGGGTATTATGGTGAATTTGCTTATTTTACGATTTCTTACGTTAGGTGTACGCTTCCTATTCACAGCATAGGCCATGAAAGGAGTTTCATACTATCAACAACAACGACAACAAGGCCTTAGTCCCAAAATGATTTGGCGTCGGTTAACATGAATTGTCATATGTGATCGTCAAAGAAAAGATATGAGGGAAACAAAAAAAGCTAAGAGAAGTACTCCCTCCGTCTTTTTAATGAATGTCCAAATTTCAATTAGGAGACATTCCGAAAATGTTTACTTTCTATACAATCAACTGGCAAAGATGCATAAATACTATCGACTTTCAACGTCTAGTTTTGCAAGTATAAAATGACTAGTTTATTTTTCTGGTAAAAACATTTATTGACAAAGTTTTTTACAAAAAAGACAATTCATATTGGGACAATTTTTTTTTTTTTGAAAATGGACATTGATTTAGGGACGGACGGAGGGAGTAGTTTAAAAGAAGAAATAGGTGGGAAGAAAATTTTGGATAAAAAAGAGAATATAAAATGAAAGGAAAGAAAAAAAAATGAGAAAAATAAGTAAAATAAATAACAAAACAAAAAAGGTAAGCTAAGAAGAAATTGAAAAGAAGAAATACGAGGGAAGAAATTTTTGGAAAAAACATAAAAATCAAAATTCAAACCCCATCATTAATGAATCTTTGCCCTCAACTCCACTCTCTTCAACCCCATATTTTCATACAATCCATGCAAACTCAAAAATATTTTTTGGGTCTTCTCCTACTCCTCACTATCTTATCACTTTTCACTCTTTAGGTCTCCATACTATGTAAAAAAGGAAGAAAAAACCCACGAATGCGTCGGTTACCACTTATTTTTTTCCTACAATTTCTCTGTTATTAATCGGTAGTGTTCGAATATCAGCCCATAATCTTTCAAAAAGAGATGTCTGTCAAATCAAAACCGCTTACATACAGATAGATACTACGCTCGAATACGCTCCAAAATGAGGATTTGGGACAGGGGCCGTTCGACTGCATAGCTGTCGAGGGAGCTCAGACACAAAATGTTAAAATCAAAGGACGAGATGTAAGCGGGTGGAAATGATCGAAATAACCCCAACATGAGTTACATGTTATAATAGACTAGTTGCACGTTATAATAGATGAGTTACTCCCTCTGTCCCAAATAAATGTCCAAATTTACTCTTGATCAAGAATAAATTTGGATATTCATTTTGAGATGAAGGGAGTACAATTTAGGATTGGCTAATTCGACTATCCCGGATTCCAAAAGGACGAGAAGGAGATATAAAGGTCCCAGTAAAAAGAAGAAAAGTGGCATGTGTGGGGGCCAGAGGTGCTAGCTAAGCAGATTTATTTGGCAATAAAAAACTGTTCCCTTCTATAGTGGAAGGATGACCCAAGTTCCTAACTGTAGCGATGCGTGAATTTTTTAACATCTTGGAGTCGCCACTTATTATTTATTTATGAAAAACAATAAGAAAAACCTTTTTGATTTTAAAGAGATTTGAGGGTTCGGGGGTTAAGTTATGGAATGGGAAGGTCGAGGAGCACCCATTCCACCCAATCCGAAGATCGGTCTTGCCAATTGAGTATTATCAATCTTTTCAATAAAATAAGAACAAGAAAACCCTAATCAATTTCTTGATTAGGAATGTCGGATTATATGCTTCGAGATCGCCTCCATAGATTGAAGGGACTCTAGGCTAATCCTTTTGATGGGATTACACTACTCTAAAAGCCAATAGAGAGAGATTGAGAAGAAGAAAGTAAAAGTATAGGAGTTTACCTAGTTTATGGAGTATTTGATTTAGAACGTGGTTCTAAGATGGATTCTCGGTCGAGAAGTGATTTGGGCAGAGTTTCGACTCAATATGAGAGTCAAATCTTGATGCGGACAGAGCTTCGCCTCAATCCTTGATTCGGGCTTTGATGTTTTTTGATCAACAGGGTTGATAAACAAACTTTAGGTGATTTTGGGGTATTTTGTAGGAATCTTTCAGGGAGAGAAACCAACAAAATGTGTGTGTTGTGTGTGTTTTCGATCGTGGATCGGGGACCTCTAAAATAGTGAAAGCCATCAAGTATTTATAGGGGTTTAAGAGGTAAAGGTGGAGAGGTAAAAACAACCTAGGAAGGTTCCAGAACTTATATATGATTGGAGAACCGGATGGGATAATGTTTATCAAGAAAAGAGTTTGAAACGGAGAAGGATTGTGATTCTGCACATCCTGCAGAGGGGTTGTCTCGTGCGAGACACGTATGTCTCGTGCGAGACACGTATGTCTCGTGCGAGACAACTAGTCGGTTGACTATTTTGTCCTCTTCAGTTATTCCGTTAGTCAGTTAGGTCCAAAACTAACGAGGTTAGTTAGAAACTTAACGAAACGTGACAAAATTAATATGCTTTTATCAAAACACAAAAGAGAGACGAAGAGTAGTGTAATCATGAATTATTGGTTCAGAATGAGGTGTCTACAGAGCCCCTCGCGACAAGACTCATGGAAGAAGTCATGTCGTCGATAGAAAAGACATCATTCTGAACATTGGGATGGTCGTGCCGCACGGCTGCTTACGTATCTCTATCGGAGAATCAGACCAAAACGTAGTTCGACTCCAAAACACTAAAAGGCTATTTTAGGTATTTTGAAAAGCATTTTTGAAAATCGAAGAGGGATTTTTTTTTTGAAAAGGTAAAATCATACTGAGGAATCAAGGACTTGACCCAATTCTGAAGATACCTGGTTTGTTGATGAATTTGTTGAAGTGTGCCGCCCGAGGTTACTGACATTTCCATTGTTGCCAAGGTCACGGACTTTGTTGTCGTTGCCGAGGTCACGGACTTTGAAGTTTGCCGCGGTCGCAGACTTTGTTGTGGTTGCCGAGGTCACGGACTTGAAGTTTGCTGCCGTTACAGACTTTGTTGTTGATGTTGCCGAGGTCACGGACTTGAAGTTCGCTGCCGTCACAGACTTTGCTGTGTCGCCGAGGTCACGGACTTGAAGTTTGCTGTCGTCACAGACTTTGTTAGTGTTGTCGAGGTCACGGACTTGAAGTTTGTCGGTTGAGGTGGAGGTTCTGTCGGCTCCTGTAATGCAAGGATATATGCATGCTGGTCTCGGATGGACCCGAATGATTCTTACCTTTCTGCATTTGTCAGCACATAAAGATTCCAAATAGATTTCCAGATTTTAGTTGTTTAACTGGACTTATGTGGTGGTGTTCACGTCTGTTCGTGTAAATGGCCGGACGGTCATTTTGGTGGTGAGTTTATGTATGAGTGTATGGTATATGGAAATGTAGGGAGATTTGTATGGATTTATATTTGAGATGGGTGAACTGTATGAGAGAACTTGTGTTTGACAAGTTGGGACCAAGTCAGGTTTTGCAGAATCTGTTGCTAGTCAGCGAGGCTATATTGTTGTAGAATTTCGTTCGATGAGTATCCTTGTGTGAAGACATCTAGGTCTGTTGCGAATCTTCATTCTTAATTCTCCCTTGAGTCGTGTCTCTAGGAGGTGAACGACTATAAATCTGTCATGTCCAAGGCCTTTTGCTGTCTCAAGCCCCAAGTTGCTTGCAAGTGGTAGATGACTTTTTGAACAGGCTTGTGAGTCTGCTCTCTTGATTTGAAGATGATCGAAGAAGACTCTCCTTGTTGATTTGAAGAAGATCGAATGATGTTCGATGAAGAAGGCTGAAGAATACTCTCCCTTTGTCCTTCGAATTTTTTTTTAGTGACGCACCCTGGTTTTTGCCTAGACCGCCCTTTCGGGTTTTCAATCTAGCGGGCATCTCTTTTGCGTCTTTTTTTTGTGCTCTAACTTTTGCCTAGGCTGCTCTTTACGAGTTTTCAACCTAGCGAGCCATTTTTTTTTTGAAAAGTATGTGTACTCGAATTGGACTCAGTTGGAAGAATTTCATTAATGAGAAAGATGAGATCTCAAGTTTAGTTGAGGAGAGACGGACTCTATTCTTTGGAAGGTGATCCAAGCATTGACTTTTTGGAGAAGTGTATTCTCTGATGATGAGAGTGAGAAGCAAAGAGGAAAGCTCCTAATGCGAATTTGATTCTTTTGAAGAGTTGAAGTAGAGATTGACTAGGGGAGGAAAGGTTAGGAAGCCCCAGTTTTGATGCTTGGATTTCAAGAGTGTGTATAAGAGCGGCTAACAGGAAGCCCCTAGACTCGACAAGAAACGCTACTTGGCTCAAGGATCTAGAAAAGTTATTCTACCTTTTAATGAACCGTGCTCATTTAGAAGTTTCTAAATAGGTTTGAGGAGAAAGCCAATCATTAGTATGACTTAAGGGTAAACATTTTTCTTGATACTGAAAGTCTTCTTCACTTGATGTAGGAGGATATTGAGGAATCCTCTTTTCTTTTGTTGGTATCACTTGACTCCTCTTCTTGGTGGGAGAGTCCTTCATGCATTTGAATTTTCACCTTTGTTGTGGGGGTGATGAAAGCTTGAGAGTGTTTTTTTTTTTTTTTTTTTTTGTACTCTCAAAGCTTTAAATTGAGTAGCCCCACTCTTCTTTGGAATGAAGGTTCACAGCAGCACCTTTGACTTTCTTTGTTTGTTGACTTTCGACTTTCAGTAGGGGTAATGTTTAGCCCTTAAGCTTCCTAAGGATAACTTTCTTCTTAAACTCGCTTAGAAGTCTCTATTTTTGCGATGATTTTGGGATGGAGGGTCCATTATTTTATATGAATTAAATGATATCCATGAGGTAGAACAACCTTAGTGAAAGTGTTTAGGAAAAAAAATTACTTTGATTAATTGAGAAATTTAAGGACAGACTCGATAGTTTAGAAGACACAAACTAGAGGAGGTGAGAAGTACTAGAAAGACAGAACGACTCTTCGATTTCATACTTGGAAATTTAAAACCTAATCTACTTCTATCAAAGGAGAAAGGGAGAGGATAGTTGTAGCCCCAAAGTGGTAAGTGCAGCTTTTTTTCTTGGAGCTTCATCTTCTTCATGGATTACGAGGGAGAGGATAGTTGATGACGTTGGGACGTTCTAGATCTCCATTGTCAAAGAGGTCTTGTATGATGTCCTTCAAGTGGTGACAAGTGTTGGTGTCGTGGCCGGTGAAGTTGTGATACTTGCAGAATAAGTGATGAGCGTGATTAGGACCCATATCCTTTGGAGGACCACCTTCCCTTGGTTTGATCTTTTCATTCTTGACAAGCACATCGAAGAGTTCTTCTTGAGTGATTTCTTCAATTTTGTCGTAGTGTCTCTTTTTCTTTTCAGGAGGAGGAACAGCAGAATACTTGTCGGTGTTGGGGCGGTTGAATGCAATAGCGTTGACTGAAGCATCCTTATTTGTGGTGGTTTTGTTGAAGCGGGAAGTGCTTTCCTTATTTTTGCTTTTTAGGAAGTCATCAATCCTAATTCCGGACTCGTGGAGTTCATTGAAACTAGGAAAGTAGTTGCCGGCGAGCTTCTCTTGAAATTCATCACGGAGGCATTGAAGGAAGATGTGGATTTGCTCTTTGAGGGTAGGTCTTTCGACAATTTCAGTGAGTTTGAGTCTCCATCTTCTAGCAAAATCAACAAAAGACTCATTGGCATGTTGCTTGGTTTGTTCAAGATCCCTCCTAGTAGGGCGATAAGTGGAGTTGTCTTCAAACTGCCTTTGAAAGACTAAACATGCAGACGACCAATCAAGCCTTGTAGTCGTAGGAAGAGACATGTACCAATCCCTTGCAGCACCTTCTAAAGTTTGAGGAAAGCATTGGGCCAAGATTGTGTTATCGACGCCCATTGGAAGCATGACCCAAGTGTAGGTCTCAACATGAGCTCGAGGACAGGTAGTACCATTGAACTTGGCGATGTCGGGTGTCTTGTACTTACGAGGAAACTAGGTGATGGATTGTTGAAGAGCATCGGGATCAAATGGAACATGGTCACCAAGTTTAGTGGTTTCACCATTGCATTCTTTCTTGGTTTTAGCACCCTTGGAGGCATGTTCCTCATCATCGGAGGAAGATGAGGAAGAGGAGGAATCAGATTCTTCCTTTTTCTTGCTTGATTTCTTGGGTTTCTTATTCTTTTGGGTGTAGGATTCCTCTTCATCGGAGGAGGATTCCTCTTTCTGCTTTTGCTTTCTGCCTTTCTTGACTTTCAAATCGTTGAGTTCTTTCATGAGGGCGGCCATTTGGGCATTTTGTTCCTCAATTTGCTTACTTTGTTCCTCAATTTGCTTACTTTGTTCATCCATCTTAAGCAGGGCTTGGATGAGTTGGTCCTTAGCTTCGTTGATTTCGGTCTCAGTGGTAGGAGGAGAAGTAGACATCGTGTCGAGCTTTGGCGAAGAACCTAGACGTGTAGCAACCGTGTTAAACCATGATCGAGTCCCAACAAGTCGGCTGAATAAGGTGTATGAAGGCTTGAAGGTTTGAAGGTTTTGGCCAAAACACGAAAAGACCGAACACTTATCTCGCACGGGACAAGTAGTCTCGCGCGAGACAACACCACGGAAAGTCACATTTTTTTTTTTTTTTTTTTCACGATGACATATGAGGATTCATGTTAGCCGACCCCAAATTATTTTGGGACTAAGGCTTTGTTGTTGTTGTTGTAATCCTAATTTTGGTCGGACGGGAAATCCGTTTTGGGGGTTTCTAACATTCGAAATCCCAACCTAGGAACCTAGGGGTCGAAGTCATCCCAAGTAACATCAAGTTTTGTGCAATAACTTTAGTGAGAAATTTTTCTCTTTTTAGGTGTAAATCCGAAGGGACAATCATAGGGACATTTTCGAAGGGACAATTCCGAAGCGACAATTTTTTGATTTCTTCTCCATGGTTTATTGCACAAAACGATCTTGACAAGAGATTACAAAGACTCCAAGATCAAACCGACCGGTCAAGGAGTGTCTTAAAAGGTCAATCTACATGATATGTGGCTATGCAGGGCTGGAAGGCTAGGCTCCCCGCGATATGACAATCTAGGTGGATTGAATACGCGGAGTGGGATGATCCAACTTCGGAGAGACCGGCGACTAGGTGGTTACCGTCATCCGTCCTTAGTGTGGGTCCCGGGTTAATTAGAGTATGTAGTGCAATGACAGATATAATATGAGTGCGTGTGTGTGATAGTTAATCTAGGTGATAGAGTAAAATAGAAAGTTTTATTTTTGAAAACTAAAGAAAAACAGATAGTGGCCGCACCAAGTGGTTGCCTACGTTTCTCCCAAATTAGGAAGACTCAGGCCGTCGTAGTTCCACTTAAAGGAGAGAGAAATAAATAAATTAATTAATTACAACTCCCAAATCCTCCATGGACTGGACTTTAAATCAAAAATCCAATCTCACGCAGGTATATAGTTTAAGTATAAATTAATTATTCTACTCTGCAAAACAAAGTTAGTACAAGCAAAATAGAAATAATAATTTATTTCGACTTTTCTGAATTTTTAAAACTTTTCTGTAAGTTTTGTTTTATGTTTTTTTTTTTTTACATGGTCAAACGGTACAGAAAAGTCAAACTGCCATTTTTTTTTCATGGTCAAATTTTGGAACAGTGACCTTTTTTTTTTTTTTTAATAAGGTTAATGTTGTCAACCTTTCAATGAAGAAAGTCAACTGTGCCATGTGCCAAGGGTTTTGTTATAATGGCGCCGCCAAACAGAGGTTTGTTTTTGCGAATATTAATCTCGCGCGGGATACTTTGTCCCGCGCTGGACAAGCTGTCGCAAAGTAATTTTTTTTTTTTGACGAAAACAGTATTCCAAAAAATTCAGAAAAATCAAATTTTTACAGAAAAATAAAAAGATTGATAATACTCAATTGTGCGCAAGTCTAACCCTCTTAATTAATTGTCCCCAGCGGAGTCGCCACTGTAGCGATGCGTGAATTTTTTAACATCTTGGAGTCGCCACTTATTATTTATTTATGGAAAACAATAAGAAAAACCTTTTTGATTTTAAAGAGATTTGAGGGTTCGGGGGTTAAGTTATGGAATGGGAAGGTCGAGGAGCACCCATTCCACCCAATCCGAAGATCGGTCTTGCCAATTGAGTATTATCAATCTTTTCAATAAAATAAGAACAAGAAAACCCTAATCAATTTCTTGATTAGGAATGTCGGATTATATGCTTCGAGATCGCCTCCATAGATTGAAGGGACTCTAGGCTAATTGATAGTCTTTATCGCATCACCTACAAATTGCTACAAGGACTCTTAATAATGCAGATAGTGAAAGTCCAGGATCGATCTCAGGGAACAGTTATTTGGTTGTGTAATTGCCACTTAGCAAGATTGGGAGATTTGTTTTGATTTGTTGTTGTAATTAAACTATAGCAAGAAAATAGATTTGTAGACAATAATTTAAAAGAAGACTTTGGATCATCGTTCTATCCCCATTCTATTTCTGAATATCATTGATTAAATCCCTTCCCTTATTCTCCTATTCACTCAATCACGAGATATATTTCAATCTCTATTTCTTTCTTTGATAGTAGTTAATAGCGGCGACACGCTCAACTAAGAACCCTAATTGATAATCAAACTAAGCCGACACGGTCAATAATTCAATTAAACAATTGATTTGATTTAAGAAATTAAGATTGAGAATAATCACTAATATACTTTCACTTAGATGATTATCTAGTTTTACCCAAATCATAAATCAAGATGACACATACAAGATTTGTGAAATTGCTACGATGAAAACCCTAATCCGACACGGTAGAAGAGATTTCTAGCGGTAATTAATCACAAGAATAAAGAAATTGATCAAGTTTCTTAAACCCTAGTAATCAATATAAATCAAGCAAAGCAAGTAAAACTATGAAATAGGGATAATAATTGGGAGAAGAACTCAAACCTCAATTCATTAAAAGAATGGTTCCAGAACCTTAATCCAAAGTGTAGAGTTTAGCCCTCCATGGAAATAATCAAAATTTGAATTCTTTCTAAGCCAATTTTGTATACCAATCATTCTCCTTGGACAATACAATAAAGAAAAGTCTCCCCCCTCTCTCTCTCAAAACCTAGGTTTAAAAAGGAATTCAAAAAAAAAGAAAATAAAATAAAACAAAATACCAAAATTAATTCCACACCCCGTCGCCTGTTAAGTCGCTGAGCCAAGCACTCACTGCCTCTTGGTAGGACGACTCGTCCCCTCGCTCTCTCTCGTACTCGCCGTCCCCGTGTTGGGACGACTGTGGCTGATATGTGGACGACTGCCCCTATAGTAGTTCTTCCGCATTTCTTCACTTTCTTGCCCTCGACTCGATTTGATCCTCGCTTGATGTAGAATTGATGCCTTTGAGCTTCTTCACTTGATTGATGAATCGATTACAAGGTATAACTCAAATCTCCCCTCGAATTACATTGTTTCTCAATAATCCTCACAATACAAAATACTCTCAACATTACATCAAACCTATCTAAATACATGAAAATTGAATATAAAATAAACGGAAAACATAGAAATTACATAGTATGAAATACGCCACATCAAATACCCCCACGCTTGTATTGGCCATTACTCGCCCCCGAGTAATATCCTAAACCCCAATCTAACACCGGTCTAAAAACAGATGCATGGGAGGTAAATGATTCCTAGTCTCCTCTAATCCGCCAACACAAGTCAATGAAAAATAAAAACCATCGGAGTAATAGAAACTCCGTCTCCTTATAACACCAAAATATAAGCAATGATAATAATGACCTTAGCTTGATACCAACTCCCATAATATAACGGTATCCAAACTAAGGTCCACACGACAGCCAAGTGGGAACTAAATATGTCATATGTTTCCCCACGTCTTCACACTACATACACCCTCATAAAAAGAAATCCACAAGGTTGTCACATCCTTAAACAAAGATTTACCTCGTGAAAACACCAACACCCCTTATAACTCCAACAGCGAACGAGGTTTCTAATTCCTAGGCACCACTATCCAAACCTCCTACTCCACAATAATGGCCCTACCCGATACTCCAAACCTCCCTTATGTCTCCACTCCGGTGATATACGTATAGAAAATACTCATTCTCACCCGCTTGAGTGCCGCTTTTCACCTAGCCTCTCATTTTTTCTTTTTTTCATTTTTTTTCAAAACACACCTCTCCTTTGCCTAAGTGCCCTCTTGGGTTTTCATTTAGCCTCTCTTTTTGTTTGTTTTTGTGTTTTTTTTTTTTTTTTTTTTTTTTTTTTTTTTTTTTTTAAAAGCAAAAACAACGGAATTTACAATGATACAACCTCCCTATACCCCCTAAACTAGACATTGTCCCACTGATTAAACAATTAAAACAGAACAATAAAAACATGGGGGAAAGGGCACCAAGGACTAAATAAAGGACGGGAGGCTCCACCAACATGAGCCTCATCAATGTAAGGGATGAAAGTAATCTTCATTTACCTCTAGAAGATGTTTGGTTTCCACATGCCTCCCAGTTGGAGACCATTTCAGCTTCCCTTCTTCTTCTCCTTTGCTTTCTTCCTTGGTGGCTCTCCTTTCTTTTTCTCACTCTTTACTTGTGGAGACTCATCAATATCTACCGCACCTCCATCCTTGATACTCGGCTCCCTCAAGTCCACGGCACAAACTTTTCGAAAATTGTTCTTAGGAAAATTCTTCTCATCAAACATATCAAACCCAATTTTCTTCCCATCGAACTCCATCGTCACGTAACTACTAGCCACATCTAGCTTGGTATGAGAAGTAGACATAAACGGTCTACCAACAAAATAGGAGCCTTCAAAATCCGCCTCCATCTCAAGCACATAAAAATGCCGGGAAAATCAAGTCACCAACCCGACTTCAACATCTCTCACTACCCTCGGGTGCTGACTTGCCGCCAACCGTATAACCACTGTATCCTCCAAGTTACCCAATTTAAGGTCTTCAAACAATATGTATAAGGCATAACATTGTTTGAAGCCCCTAAATCGAGCATAGCTCTTCGCACCGAGCTACCCTCAACGAGACTGAACCACGAAACATGCCCGGATCACTACACTTTTTTGGGCATCTTTTCTCGATAAACCGCGCTAACATGTTCAATAACCTTAATTTTTCTCGACTTCTTAGCTTCGATTTCTCGTGGTGCACAATTCCTTCGTAAACTTAGATATCTCGGAACGGTCCCAAAGAAGGTCCAAGAATGGGATGTTCACCTCAAGCCTCTCAAAGTATCAAAAATAGCCTTGTCATGCTCCTTTCGAGGCGTCTCTCTTCAATGCTTGAGGGAACGGCACCTTCGGCTGGGCCAACATCGCGGTGGTACAGACCGATGTGGCCCTTTTCTTCCATAAATTCTGTCGGTTTCGTCTCAACCTCCAATTCCGGCTCAACATTCTTTTCAACCTTTTGTTGTTCCGGCTCTATGGGAAACCATCTGTCCGTCAACTCTCTTCTTCCGCCTCACATACACTGCGCTAACATTACGTCGGAGGTTTCTCATTTGAGGTGATGATTTTGCCGCCTCTAGCTTCCATTCTTACCACCGCCTCGTAATCTGTCCCCATTTGTTTCTCCAGTTAATACTAGCATCAGCCCTTCCTTATACCGTCATGAAGACTGCCGATACTCGTATCGGTCCTCTCGTCGATATCAGCGAAGACCGTGGATAAGGTGCTCATCTGAGCCAAACGACGGGATGTCATCTGCCAGATCACCGCTGCTGCCGCCGCTGCGCGTGGTTGCCCCTATCTAGCATTGGCCGATTACCCCATAGTTATACTCACTCGCCGCCGTAGGAACCCAACCGAATTCACATTCTCCCGACCTTCGTCCGACTCAACAAAGAATTGCTTCATCATACATTTCAACTCCTTGACATCGGACTCAAGCTTCTCATTCTCCCCACCGGCTTGCGCCCATGCGACTAACCCTGCTCGACACCGGATCTCCTCCTACGTGTTCGGGTTCTCCTTAGCTCCTCTAATTTCGAGCCTCTCAGCTGGTTTTGTTCGAATACTACCCCACAAGAGTCAACCAACCTCTTATCCCGATCGTAAAGTCCCCGTGAGAAAGTACATAATCAATCGCTTCTTCATCATACCCATGATAAGGACAACTCCTGGCAGAGTATGAAACCGGTTGTAATACTCGTAAAGGACTCATCCGCCTTCTCTTCCATGTTACCGATGTCCCTTTTCATGACATTTATCTCGATCTATCGGGAAGAACTCATCCAAAAGACTTCTTTCATCATCGCTGCGTGGTTATACCTGTTTGGGCTAGATGATAATACCACAATCTGCCTCCTTCAAAGTAAACGAAGGCTCGGAAGAAGAAGTCAAGCTCAATCGGAAGATTAGCATGCTTCATGTCACAGACTTGCACAACCGAGATACGCTGCGATTCGGTTTTCGGGTAGCCTATCAAATTTACTGAACCGGCACTGATTAAGTAATCCTTCAACTCGAATGCGACTCCCGCAGCAAAGCGGAAAAGCGACGTGCACGTGGTCACCCGCCCAATTTGGAGCCGCCTCAGCATGTTTGGTGCGCTATCACCCATCTCTTTCTTGCTAGTCCCTGGCCAATGCGGATCAAGAAGCTCAAGAGAATAATCGTGGAACGGGTAATGGACCAAACAATGATCCACACCACGAAGGACAAAGTGAAACTAATAAAGAGATAACAGACAAACAAATAAAATAAAATGACAAAAATTAAATAAGAACACAAACAAATAAACACCGTTCCCCTAAGAACGGCGCCAAAATTTGATAGGCTTTATCGCAACACCTACAAATTACTACAAGGACTCTTAATAATGCAAGATAAAGTGAAAGTCCAGGATCGATCTCAGAAACAGCTTATTTGGTTGTGCAGATTGCCACTTAGCAAGATTGGGAAATTTGTTTTGATTTGTCATTGTAATTAAACTATAGCAAGAAAATAGATTTGTAGACAATAATTTAAAAGAAGACTTTGGATCATCGCCTATCCCCATTCTATTTCTCGAATATCATTGATTAAATCCCTTCCCTTATTCCCCTATTCACTAATCACGAGATATATTTCAATCTCTATTTCTTTCTTTGATAGTAGTTAATAAGCGTGACACGCTCAACTAAGAACCCTAATTGATAATCAAACTAAGCCGACACGGTCAATAATTCAATTAAACAATTGATTTGATTTAAGAAATTAAGATTGAGAATAATCACTAATATACTTTCACTTAGATGATTATCTAGTTTTACCCAAATCATAAATCAAGATGACACATACAAGATTTGTGAAATTGCTACGATGAAAACCCTAATCCGACACGGTAGAAGAGATTTCTAGCGGTAATTAATCACAAGAATAAAGAAATTGATCAAGTTTCTTAAACCCTAGTAATCAATATAAATCAAGCAAAGCAAGTAAAACTATGAAATAGGGATAATAATTGGGAGAAGAAATCAAACCTCAATTCATTAAAAGAATGGTTCCAGAACCTTAATCCAAAGTGTAGAGTTTAGCCCTCCATGGAAATAATCAAAATTTGAATTCTTTCTAAGCCAATTTTGTTACAGCCGTCATTCTCCTTGGACAATACAATAAAGAAAAGTCTCCCCCCTCTCTCTCTCAAAACCTAGGTTTAAAAAGGAATTCAAAAAAAAAGAAAATAAAATAAAACAAAATACCAAAATTAATTCCACACCCCGTCGCCCGTGTAAGCGGCGAGTTGGGCACGACTGCGTCTTGGTAGGGGACGACTCGTCCCCTCGCTTTCCTCTCTCGTATTCGCCGTCCCCGCTATTGGGACGACTGTTGATATAGGGACGACTCGTCCCTATAGTAGTTCTTCCAGATTTCTTCACTTTCTCTTGCCTGCTTGACTCGATTTGATCCTCGTTTGATGTAGAATTGATGCCTTTGAGCTTCTTCACTTGATTGATGAATTGATTACAAGGTATAACTCTCTAAATCTCCCTCGAATTACATTGTTTCTCAATAATCCTCACAATACAAAATACTCTCAACATTACATCAAACCTATCTAAATACATGAAAATTGAATATAAAATAAACGGAAAACATAGGAATTACATAGTATGAAATACGCCACATCACTAATCCTTTTGATGGGATTACACTACTTTAAAAGCCAATAGAGAGAGATTGAGAAGAAGAAAGTAAAAGTATAGGAGTTTACCTAGTTTATGGAGTATTTGATTTAGAACGTGGTTCTAAGATGGATTCTCGGTCGAGAAGTGATTTGGACAGAGTTTCGACTCAATATGAGAGTCAAATCTTGATGCGGACAGAGCTTCGCCTCAATCCTTGATTCGGACTTTGATGTTTTTTGATCAACAGGAATGATAAACAAACTTTAGGTGATTTTGGGGTGATTTTGGGGTATTTTGTAGGAATCTTTTGGGGAGAGAAACCAACAAAATGTGTGTGTTGTGTGTGTTTTCGATCGTGGATCGGGGACCTCTAAAATAGTGAAAGTCATCAAGTATTTATAGGGGTTTAAGAGGTAAAGGTGGAGAGGTAAAAACAACCTAGGAAGGTTTCAGAACTCAGATATGATTGGAGAATCGGATGGGATGATGTTTATCAAGAAAAGAGTTTGAAACGGAGAAGGATTGTGATTCTGCACATCCTGCAGAGGGGTTGTCTCGTGCGAGACACGTATGTCTCGTGCGAGACAACTAGTCGGTTGACTATTTTGTCCTCTTCAGTTATTCCGTTAGTCAGTTAGGTCCAAAACTAACGAGGTTAGTTAGAAACTTAACGAAACGTGACGAAATTAATATGCTTTTATCAAAACACAAAAGAGAGACGAAGAGTAGTGTAATCATGAATTATTGGTTCAGAATGGGGTGTCTACACTAACTTCCTAATTAGCCTTTATTTTTTAAAGTGTCTTATTGCACCTGTTCTAGAAAGAAGATAAGAGACTTTACTCAGGCTGGGGTTGGAAAGAGTACGAGTGATTATCTTCTAAACAGTGGCGGATCCAGGATAAAATCAAAGTGGGTGCACAAACTAATACAACGATTTTAAGTAAGGGAAAAACAATACTAGTGGGAATGGAACAAGAGTCACCCAATTATTAGTCTATACCACTTACTAAATTACTACAACTTTAAGTACTTGGCTGCACAGGGATCCAATATATATTTTCTTGTTTCCACCTCTGCTTCTCAGCTGGAAGTCAGTTTAACGGCCAGGTGGGGATTTATGGATAGAAGGCTATAGTGGTTCAATGAACCTGAATTTAATAATGTGAATAAGAATAGATTTGTTTTTACCACTATAAGTTGGTTACTATACGGGCTTTATGTTATCTATAAAGTCCACAGGTGAATTTCCCCTCAGAGAAGCACACCTTAGTTAAACTTAGTAATTAATCAATCTATTTTGTTAGTATTGGTATTTTTTATAATCTCTTCATCGACGAGTCCATACATTAGCCGACCCCAAATCTTTTTGGGATGGTGGATTTTTTGTTGTATTTGGTGTTTTTTAATAATAAACCCTTATTATTGGTTATTTATTTATTTATTCTGTTTTATTACTGTGTCAGCACATTGCCATATCTTTGTCTGTGATCAGCAGGTTGTAAATGGACAACTGCACGTGTGTATGCCTCTAAACTATAGTCTAAGTAAATCTTGATACTCACGCTTTAGTATCTTAATTTTGGCTGGTAAATACTGGCACATGCAATCTTCACTCCTGTTTTTATTTCATTATCTCATTATAACACATAGTTTGTTGTCACGTAGAAGACTTTTTAGTTTACTGAGGATATTGAAATAAAATAAACTTGAAATGGGTGGTTAATTTTAAAAAGTTGGAGATACGTTGCGAGATGCCTAATAGAAGGACAGTCCTAATGAGGGACCAACCATATCCTGCTTATTATATAGCGTGTAGATTTGTTTGCCATATCATCCCTGACGCTACACGCTCTTTTTAGTTTGAACCTTGTTAAATGTAATGCTAGCTATTTAGTCTGTTTTCTTATGTTGATAAACATAATTTTCCTGATTATGAGCTGATTTGGTTTGCGTATACAATGATAAATGATTATGCTCATCTAAATGCAGATTCAGGAGATTGTAACTACAGGCAAGTTGTCCAAGTTAGATTACTTTGAGACTGACGAAAAGGTGTTGCAACAGTTCTTATTATTTTTTTCAAATTTGATTTCCTCATCATGGTTGCTTGTTATTTCA
Organism: Adenophora triphylla var. japonica; assembly: GCA_022495995.1. Classification (NCBI taxonomy): domain Eukaryota; kingdom Viridiplantae; phylum Streptophyta; class Magnoliopsida; order Asterales; family Campanulaceae; genus Adenophora; species Adenophora triphylla. The sequence goes on from JAFEMH010002876.1 coordinate 195,105, forward strand.
TTCTTTCTTTTTCCAAAATCCAGGTACGGACGATTAGCTTGTTTGGGGAGGTATGGGGCATTGGTCCAGCTACTGCACTGAAACTTTATGAAAAAGGTCACAGAACTCTAGATGATCTGAAGAGTGATGATTCATTGACAAATTCACAGAGGTTAGGGTTGAAATATTTTGATGATATCAGAACAAGGATTCGACGTGAAGAGGTTTGCTTTTGTGGTTCTCTAAAAACTCCACTGTTGGACTTTGTTGTTGTTGTTGTTAACTTAGTACAGCCATTTCACTATCCACTGATCACATAGGTTCAAGAGATGGAGTTGATTCTGCAGAAAGTTGGGGAAGATGTTTTGCCTGGGGTGAACACCGCAACCTTTTACAAGTGTTGTACAGTTGTTTCTTTTCGTGTTTGTACCACTTCACTTTGATATCATGTGGTTTCAGATTTTCATTTTTTTTTTTTTCTGATTGCCACCACAGCCATAGTTTTTCTATCATTGATATTTTCAGTATAGTTTGTTTCAAATCTCTGATAATATCTAATGGTATTATAAGAACTTTGCAGCACAAGCCATATTCAATGAAGAAAGTAAAAGAACTTTGGGCCAAATAACAATAAACTTCAGAAGAAACATAGTTACATGAGTATATGTAGACAAAGTTATTTTTGAGTATATATGGTTATGCATTTTATCCACGTATACTCAACCTTACCTATCTTGTTTTGAGCTGCGTCCATTGGAGATGGTCTATCAAGTTCAATACATGTCAGTTCATATATGTTTTTGCTTTGATTCAATATTGGAAATAGTGATATGAGTTGAAAGTAAAATCTTGCATATATTAAGAGCTATTAGTTAAGAGAAATTATCAAGAAGGGGAATAGAGGAGTAACTATTGAGATTATACTGATATGATCTTTAGTAGTTGGAGATTACAATTAGATGGATTCATTAATGTTGTTCGCCTTTGGACAATTCGGTTATATAAGAGTTCTTGGCATTGCATGTATGCACACCTTTCAGCACAGGGGATAGTCATATTTGATTGTGTCCCCCTCTTATTATGTGAGATCTGATTCAAGCAGAAGTGATAGTGCATCATTTGCAGAGCAGAGAAAGTTGACGTTATTATAAAATAGATGTCATAGATAGTCATTGGGTGGTGTACAAGCTTTACAGTAAATTCTAATGCGATTTTCTAAAATCAGGTCTTAAGTTTGTAAAATCTTTTAATGAGCTTGAATTTGTATCCTTCAAAAGAATCAGGTCTTAAATGCTGGAGCAATCCTCACTCGACAGCGTAGTCCTTGCTTAGGCAAGCTACGTGCGCTAATCCATTCAATAGCCCTATCTCTTTCTTGATCTGATCAGACGCTTGCTTTTCTCTATTATCGGGATAACTAGAAGCCTATTCGCCTTCAATTATTTCTTTATACCACTATATAGATAAAGATATAAAAAAGTTGATAATTAGACTGCTTTATTTAGATTTCATTTAGGCCTAGTTAAAGATTTTTCAGTTTCACTTGAAGCTTATTAATTTAGTCATTCTTTGTCACTCAAAATATATAGAAGTCTCCTCTCCACGTCAATAAACTGAAGTGCGTTTATTACAAACGTATGCCCTAGGTGGTGGTTATATGTGGAGGATCATTCAGACGTGGAAAGGCTACTTGTGGGGATATGGACATCATAATTACTCATCCTGATGGAAAAAGGTACTCCTTATTGTAAGTGTCTGTTGTAATTGAACATTATTGTTTTGCATGAATAATCATTGGCATGAGTTATCATTTTATATGGTTATGCTTGGAGAATGAGCTACTCCCTCTGTCCTAAATGAATGTCCAAATTCAAGAAATTTTTGTCCCAAAATGAATGTCTTTTTTGCAAAAAACTTTGTCCCTAAATGTTTTTTGCCAAATTGTTTTTGCTGATCATTTTATTATCGTAAAATCAGAAGTTTGGAAAGTGGATAACAAGAATATTTATGAATCTTTGCCATTAAAATTATAAAAGCACATATTTTCAATTGTCCCATGAAATGAAATTTGGACATTCAATTAGGGTGGAGGGAGTACTATTCATTATGGAGTATCAAATTACGTAGTTGGGTCCTTTCTAATAGCTTAAAAGCTTAAAGATGAGTTGGTAACTTAAACCTTCTATAAAGCTTTGGTCTACAACGCCTCTGGTCATGCCACCCAGCCTGCACTGTTCCTGGAATACTATGATTGCACATGTTGACACAAAGTTTGGTTTGTGATCTTGGTGAGGCATATATGTTTATTTCTCAAGTTTGTATGGCTCGTGAGGGAAGTGTTAAGCTGGATCTATATTGTCTGTCTAAAGACCCAAGTCTTAAAACCTGGTCCGCTATGCATGCACCACCTATTGGCCACTGAGCACCTGAGTCAACTAGGTCCACCCAAAAGATACTCCCTCCGTCCCAAAATGAATGTCCAAAGAAATTTCAAATTTGCTCTTGATCAAGAGCAAATTTGATTTTTTTTGGACATTCATTTTGGGACAGAGGTTGGAAAAGATATTGGTTCCCAGTGGAAGTAGGTAGACACTTCTAAGTCATACTCAACTTCCATATATATTCAATGTGGGATCGTAGTATTATAACCTCCCTCACTAAATCTTTGAAAGGTACCATATCTATTTGATATAAGAGAATTTCTTTGTATAGATCATTTTAAGTGTGCAGAGGATTTCATATGATTTTTTCTCACCCAGAATTCATGTGCATTATGCTGTTTTCTTAAAAATCACCAAGTCCTTGTCCTCCAATACATATATCAGTCTACCATCTATTTAGTCTCTGAACTTGTACAACAGTCTGTTTTTTACTGCTTAAGATATTTCTAAGCACTGAAAAGTTATATTTATTCTTCCAGTCATGTTGGCTTTCTACGAAAATATGCACAGCAACTGAAAGATATGAAGTTCTTAAGAGAGGATTTGGTATTTGGTTTACACAGTGAACAGGTAGCTTTCATCGCCTGTTCCTCTTTCATATTGTACTTCTTAATTTCATGAACAACAAAACAATAGAATCTTTAGTCACTCATTGTTGCAAGTATGGAACACATGGATGAGGGAGCTAGGTTTTGTTTGCAATGCATTTGGAATTACCATATGAGATGCACCAATATTTATCAAATCTGAGCAGCAGAGTTGGTAATCATATCTAGTTAAGTGTTATGGACCAGAACCGGATCAGCAAAGATTAAATTGTTGAGTTGATTCTGTACTTAAAAACCTAAAATCAAAGATTTTTCTCCTGATATATATATGTTAAATTTAATTGGGTGGTTATTTAGGGATTTTAAAGGATAAAATAAGAATAATGGTGGTGTATCTATTATTGAATGTTTAATTTTTTAGATAAACTTAATAGTGCGGGGGTATTTACTAATGTTTCGGGGGTGAATAACAATTTTCTTAACAGACGGACTACATAATACGCTAATTACAAACGTTAATGACCAAAACGAAAAAATTAATACTTGAGTGACTAAATGGAAAAAATGTGTATAGGTCAGGGATGAAATGAGTACTTTACTCCATCCACCTTTAATATAATTAAAGAACCAAATAACAAAAATAACTGGATTGGGGCAAGGTTTCATGTCCTCTTCACCCACCTTTAATATATAACTAAAAACCCATTTATTTTAGGAAACTTATGTTCTTTTTTTGTTAAGAGGGGGTGTGGCTTTGGTAGATGTATGTTTTTCCTTATAAACGTGAACATAATTTTAGTTGCACAATATAGGATAGAGGAGTTCATATTAGTAAGTTGAATGTTTACATATATGGGATAGTTCCTGTATAGCACAATTCTTTGAGTTTCTTCCAAGGTTAAAGATTACTCTGCAATGTGAAGTAGCGATAAATACTGCCTAGTGTTACTGGACATTCTCTTTTACCGAGTTAATATATATTGACAGGATACAGATTCTGGCGTTGACACATACTTTGGTCTTTGCACCTATCCTGGTCGAGAGCTGCGTCATCGAATTGATCTCAAGGTATTCTAATAATTTTCACTGATAAATAGAAGTACTCCCTCCGTCCCCAAATGAATGTCCAAATTTCATTTAGGTAACATTCTGAGAAAGATTACTTGTCAAATATGAGTAAATATTATAGTTATTCACTTTTCAAACATTTAGTTTATCAAGTTAATGTGACTAGTGAAAATTTTTGGTAAAATAAGCATTTAGGAACAATGTGTTTTCCAAAAATGACATTCATTTTGGGACAAAAATTTCTTGAAAATGGACATTCATTTGGGGACAGAAAAAGTAGCTTTTAATATATATTGACAGGATACAGATGAAGAGGAACACTACATGCGTCCCTCTCACCTCCTCATTAAACAAAACCCTACAGTACAAACCCCCCCCCCCTGAAGTTATGCTTGTTATGTGAATAAATAATTGGGTTTGGTATGCTTGATTATGCCTGCATTACTGCAGCATAAAGGAATTCTCTTATCCATATATGCGATGTCATAATGAGCAGAAGCATTTGTTTCCAGTTTCTGTAGTATCTTCATTACAAATTTGATTAATACGATAAAGCTTTACTCAAGTTCGTTAATCAACTTCTATCTACTGTTCAGAGAAGATTGGCCTAATTTCACGAACATAACCTACTGGTTGTTTGCTTCTGGAGATGTATGTTTAGGTTAAGCCCAAAAGTTCTCTGCTTTATTAAGTGAAACCCATTGTATAAATGAAAGTATAGCCATTGAGAAAAAATCATTCTGAACTGTGAAAATTTGTCCACTTGAGGTTGAACCAAGGGCAAAATGCAACTTAGTTACCCATGTTTTATCAATAGTTGCAATGTGGTTCCCAACAATGTATTTTTTGCAATCCCCTAGTTAATATTGTCAATTTGTTGCAAAATGTAAAATCAGTTAAAAACTAAATTTCGTTTATAATAAATATGTCATGTCCCTTGCACATGTCTTTTTTAAGGTTAAAAACGACATTTCACTTGGAATTTGATACACCTCTTAATCTTTCCAAAAAAAAAAAAAAACCCTCCCTTTCTCATTATTTTCTTCCTCCCTTTGTTATTTACATTTAAGTACATACATCCACCATCATCTCACCATCACCCTCCACCGCCACCTCCCCACCATCATTCATCTTCACTGATTTCACCCTAACATTCATTCAAAATCCCATGAAATTCAAAAATATAATCCTCAACATTTCAAAGAAACGAGCAATAACCACATAAAAATAGATTTCAAATTAGAATTGAATTCAAATCAGATTTGAATTCGAAAATCAAAAAAAAAAAAAAAAAAAAAAAAAAAAAAAAGCAAATCTAGAGATAACAATGGAGATGAGAGGTTTGCATATTGATGAAGACCGAAAAGAGAGAAAGAAATCAAAAAGCCATTGATATCAATTTCGTTGAAGAGGATGAAACTCAACTGGATTCAGATGGCGATGATGGTGGGTATGGAGAAGGGGTTCGCGACAATGGGGTTAATGGTGATAATGGTTGGCAGCTGGATAGGAAGAAGAAGATGGCGACAATGACCCATCTCCTTATTGATCTCTGTGTGGGGAGGAGGATGCGGCATGGTAGGTGGGAGGGTTTGGCCGGAGGAAAAGAGAAGGGCGGAGATAACAAATCTGCAATCGGGAAGGAGTGGGGAGGAGGAGGCATGGGAGGTGGACGAAACGGTTGTTGAAGATAGAGGTGGCGTGAGAATGTGGGAGCTGCTGGTGGAGGGTGGAGACAGGGTAGAGGAAGGAAGTAGTGATTGCGTTTTTTTTTTTTTGGAGCGGAGAAGTTCAGATACTGTGTTAAGGTAGGGGTTTTGGAACAAACTTTCACAATATCAACTATGAGAAAAGTCTATCTTGCCCACTTAAAAATCATGTGCAAAGCACATGATGTGTTTTTTAATGAAAGTTAGTTTTTAATTGATTTTTCATTGAATTGCAACGAAATGTCAATGCTGGGAAGGGAGTTGCAAAAAATACACTGTTGGGAAGCGCATTGCAACAATTGACCAAACATGGGTAACCAAATTGCAATTTGCCCTTGAACCAAGACTACTTGGATTAGCAACTACAAAAATAGTGTTAAAGATTTTATGAAAAATTTGCAGTTCTTGATTATGCATTGCTTAAGGTGGTTTGAACGCTATTCTTAAAATTAGAAAAGAAAGTTAATTTGGACACTTACATCATAGTTCCCCAAGTCCACCAATTAAGAAGTGTGGCTAGTGGTAGAATAGGGAAAGACCAAAACTCCTATAATTGGGTCTTACTCCCTCCGTCCCAAAATGAATGTCCATTTGAGATTTAAGGGCCGTTTTGAAAGATTGATTTTTAATAGAAAAAAATCATAAACATTCTTGCTATTCACTTTCAAAATTTTAGTTTTGCGAAAATATAATGAACTATGATTTTTTATTTTATTGGAAAAGAAGATTTAGGGACAAAGTTATTTGAAGGTAAAGTTTCAAAAGGTCATTCATTTTGGGACAAAACAAGACATTCAATTTGGGACGGAGGGAGTAGCAAGTTGATTGATTCTCAGAAACTGGAGAAAACAGAGTGACCCCAAACAAAAAAAAAAAAAAAAAAAAAAAAAGAAAAAAAGAAAAGAAAACTCATGTGGCTAACATGGGTAGTTTGGGCAGATGTTGATGTGACTTGATCTGAGTTGAAATTAATAATCTGTTGCATATTGTATATTCTTGTCTATATTAGATGCTATTTTTGACTGAGGGCCCAATAGTGCCAAACATTCTACTCCCTCCGTCCCAAAATGAATCTCCAGATTCTTTTCAAATTTGCTCTTGACGGTATTTGTAGCTTAAGGATTGCGTTATTAATTTGTTATGTGTATTTGCCTTTGTGGAACATTATATATAACATTGGCATTGTTATACATTGCTATCTATATTACAATCTTGCCTACGGGGAAATATGCACACCAAAAATAAAATAAATAAATTATACGCACTGTAGTTACAGAAATAGGTGGTATAATTTTCACCTCATTATTATCAGTGTTTGCATCTGGCATATTGCATCCAAAGGAAGGGAGAAAGAAGTGAGAATTTAATTGTCAGAATTCAAGTGATTTTGAGGTATCGGTGTTGCAAATTTGTTATTATTTCTGGTTGAGTGGTTGAGGACAGAGTAATCTAAGACACTATTAATGGTGATTATCCTTACAACTAAGAGAACAGTGATAGTGAATCTGCTGAGGTCTCTTTGAGCATATTTCATGTTACTTGCGTGTTTAGGTACATCTCACGGGACAGGGTCTCGGTGTTATTAGGTGTAGAAAAACAGTTGTTTAAGTGTTTTAATTATCTTATTTCTCAAATGTAGGTATATCCAAAGGAGATATATCCCTTTGGACTATTAGCATGGACAGGGAATGATGTTTTGAACCGGAGGTAAGATGATTTCTTTTGCATTTATGTACAGTGTTACATTAGATCAACTTGTTTGGTTATTATACTAACCCTGTACAACCATAAGAACCAACTCTGAATAATAATGAAATCCGGTGTCTGCCATGAACATATTTTGGTGCATCCATGATGAAAACCGACATATTTGTTCTTAAAGATGAATGACTCATAGTGCAAGTGGATTTAGTACACTAGGAACTTGCCCTTCCATAACTTAAAACTTCGCTTGGACAAAAGCTAAAAAGGGGAACACTATTCATGATCTAGCCAATTCTTGTTTGCTATAGACAATTATAAGCAGGATTCCTCTCCTAATTGAATGAGATTCCTATACTCCCTCTGTCCCATAACAAAGTACCATTTGCCATTTTGGTTGTCTCATTAGAAAGTCCCATTTTCTTAAAAAAGAAATTTTATAATGCTTCTTTATTAATGAGACCCATTTGTCATACTCACAAGTCACGGCAACTATCCACTTACTATTCCCCACCTCACTTTCTCTCTCCTACCCCACTTTCCATACAACACCTACTTTTATAACACTTTTCCTTAATTCCCGTTCCTAAAAGAAAATGGATACTTTGTTAAGGGATGGAGGGAGTATACGATATGAATCTCATTCCTTGACTTCTTCGTGATTAGTTAGATAAGTTTTTATTTCCTTAAGTATTACTCCCTTTGCCCGGAAAGATAGTCTCATTTTGATTTTGGTAATTGAACTTCCTTCAAAACTTTATGAAATATTGATAATCCTCATAAAATTTTAAAAATTGTTATTGATATACTTCAAAGAATACCATCAATAACAACCCTTAAAAATATGAGGATTATGAAATATTCATAAAACTTTGGTCAAAGTTCAATTAAGCTGATCATCAAAATCAAAGTGTGATTATATTCCCGAGAAGAAGGGAGCAATACTTTATTGGAAAGTATTACCTTTCTCAAGCAATCATTTTAAAGGAAAATTACATAGGAATCTTTGTACATGTGATGGGATTCCCACACTCCATCTCCATTCATGCCATCCAGACGAAACCTAAAGAAGTCAAATTGGACTTTTCAAAAATCCAGAGTGGATGGGATTGGGAAGGGGTTCAATGGAGCCTCATTATTTGTTGTATGGGGTCTGGCCCTACTTGGAATTCCTTAGCATATATAGATACAACTCTCTTCGTCTCAAAAAAATTCCATTTCTGAGTTTGAGACATTTTGAAAAAGTTCAGTTTTAAGCAATTTAGTGCAAATATATATAATGCCCTCACCTCATTCTAACATAGGCTTATAACATTACAAGTAAATAATGGGAAATGATTCCCCTTCCGTTCCATAGTAAATGTCGCATTTGACTTATCAACAATGATTTTGAGGAATGTGCTTAACTTAATTGCCCATTTGTTGTACAATTATAAAATTGAATTTTGATTATTTCCTTGTTTAAAAATGCGACATTTTTTTTGAGACGGATCAAAATGAAAAGTGCGACATTTAGTATGGGCAGAGGAAGTATATTTTTTAAGTTGATTGTAGTAATTTCCTTAAATACTCCCTCCGTCCCGCTACAAGCTGCACACTTTCCTCATTGGGCGTCCCATTACAAACTTCACACTTCCTAAAATGGCAAAGAATCTTTACTATTCCACCCACTAATTCTCTATCCTACTTTACTTTTATACTCACAACACCAATCAACTCACTATTTTCTACCCCACTTTCTCTCTCCAACCTCACTTTTCATACTCACAACACTTACTCCACTAACTTTTTCCTTAATTTGCGTGCAAACAGTAACTGTGAACTTTGTAGCTGGACGGAGGGAGTATGTAGAGTAATTTCTGGACAGTATTTGTTGAAAAATGGATATTCATTTTGGGAAAGACGGAGTATATGTTACTCAGCTTTCAATTAAGATGGTGTCAGATTGATCGCTTGATATATTTTCACCTATATAGATTTGTCTGCCAACTTTCAGATTTCATGATTAAGGTCACAAGCTTATAAAAAATACATGGACTTTTTATACTCCCTCCGTGTCAAAATGAATGTACAAATTTTTTTTTGTTGAACAATCTTTTCTAGTGTAATTACTAAGTTTATAATCTATTGTCAGTGCTAAGTGATTTGTGAATCTGATACTGAGAAATCATAAATTAAGATAGCTATTCAGATTGTCGCTCATGCTCGTTAGTAAAATGCATCTAATTTTTGTCCAAGTGGGTGCAGGCTAAGGATACTAGCAGAATCAAAGGGATTCAGACTTGACGATACAGGACTGTTTCCAGCAACTCAAGGGTCAGGAGGGAAACGGGTAATGAATTAGTTGAACTCTTCTCCTACCACTTTGAAGAACCATTTTTTTTTTTCTTGATCTTTAGCTATGTTTTTAAACTTGTTATGTGCGATTGGATGTTGCGCAGGTTAGCGCTAAAACGAGCTTGAAATTTGACACGGAAAAAGAGGTGTTTGATTTCCTTGGTTTTCCATGGCTTGAACCACACGAGCGCAATCTCTGAAGCCAGATGGGGACCTTGTATATATGTTTTGTAACTTGTCTAATCTAGGTTTGGATCTTTATATTCACTGTTTTTAGAGATGGCCATGCTGCTAATATGTATTGACGACAAAAGACTGCAATAAGGTCTTGTTTGTTGTCCGGTTAGATTTCTGAAAATATGTATAACTTTCGGGGTAATATGCAGTCTGAATTGTATGGTAGTCCTGTATATGTATGCATATGATGGTCTAAAATCCTTTATAAATAGGTGACTAGGTAATTTTTGTTTGAGGGGCAGAACATTGTAGTGTATGCTTCAAAACCTTTCAACAGCCACCATCGTTACAATCTGATGAAAGCAGTGAGTTTTGTTGATTCAATTAATGATTATGAGAAATCCAAAAAAATCCCTATTTCTTCTTCTTATAAAAAAATTAATAATTATATCATTAGTATAAGGAGCGAAGAACCGAGCATGAGCATGAGCATCAGCATGAGAAACTCAATGCGTGATGTATTCAGTATAATCATGGTAGAGGCCTAGTGTAACGGTTGACTTAATAGGCAGGGGTATTTTAGTACTTGAGATGTTATAGGGGGGGGGGGGTAGTTTGGTAATTGGTGGTGTACTAACCACGGGAAGAGCTCGTGAAGGGAATGGGACGCGTGTGGAGGATCGACCTCAGAATATAAGGCGCAGAGGGGTGTAGATGATGGGTGTGGATGAATTTGTTATTTTCTCTGTTCTTACTTCTTAGGAGTAGACGTAACCCTAGCTTTGTTTTAGTTCAATTAGCAGTAATTTTCCTTTAATTCTGTTGTTGTTCATCGCTGTTCTTTCCTGATCGATTCCAGTGATTAATACAAATTTCCTTATCAATTCCAAATGAATTCATGGTCTGTTACACAATCCCTAGTTTGTCTATATTCGGATTGCTCGGCTGTTACAAGTGGTATCAGAGCGGTTGTTTCACGGATAGCTTCTGTAACTATGGAGATCGGAGGTAGGTGGAATGAGATGGAAGCGATTCACAAATGAGTGGAAGGAATGGAAGGTAAGTTCGCAGAAACCAAGGCTGGGTTGGAGATTTCAGGTTCCTGGAGTAGTAATGGCAGGGCTGCAGGATACAACAACATCAATGGATTTGAAGCAAGGTATTCCACTTTTCCAATTCAATATAGTTCTTCTCCTTATCTGCATACACCCACACCAATAAACCCCCATAATTTCTATCCCAATCTACAAAATCAAACACTCATACAAAACCCACCAAATCAAGCCTATCATGCTCAAAACCAAACCAATATACCTCCATTGCAAAACCAATTCCAGCAACCACAACCCCACTTGACACCATCACAAACACATTTCCAAACAAACCAAAATCAATTCCAAAACATACCACCTAACCTACATCAGCCACAGCCTAACCTACAGCAAAATCACACACCACCCCAATTTGGTAATAGCATTCCAAACCATCCACTGTATCACCAATTCAACAACCAATTCACGTATTATCCTAACCAAAGTCACCCAAATTGGCACTGAGCTTGGAACCAACCTTATACACTCCCTCAACACTATCCATCCCAAAACCTAAACCACCAACCACAATACTATCCATACACTAATTATCAGGCGAATCGACCGAACGGGGAAACTATTCATGGTAACCCAAGCCTACAAATGCAGTGGCCAAACAACAATCTTTCGAAAATGGATTTTCCTCGTTTCGATGAAAGTGACCCCAATGGCTGGATTAAGTAAAGTAATCAGTACTTTGAAGTTTATCAAATGGATGATGTTGGGAAATCTAGATTTGCATCGGCTTACTTTGAGGGTCAAGCGAGTAGTTGGTATAAATGGTATAGTACGATAAGAGAAGGAATTTCATGGAGTGAGTTCACAAATGGTGTTTTAAGGTGGTTTAGACAAGCTGAAGTAGTGGCGGGGGAAGAGAGTATTGGAAGTGACAATATGATCGTTGATGAGGGGGGAGAGGAAACTAAGAATTCAAATATTGATGAATTGTCCTCAGAAGATGATAAAAAGGAAAATGAATTGTGTGTAGATGTTGATGGTGGCAGAGAATTGATTTTAGTATTTATTGATAAGGAGGTGAGTAATGGTTTCGTTGATTTGCACGTTCACGTGGAGAAACAGGAAATTGAGAGTTTGGATTTTAATAAAGTAATTGACGAGTTTGATGGGAATGGAAGTCCCTGTCTCAGCAATTTTCCCTTGCAGAATGAGAAAAATGAAACAAAGAGATTATTAGAGTCTGACGAAGGAGGGAAATATCAAATGGTTGAAAGAATTGAAGAAATGGTGAAAATGAACATTGTGAAGGGTTCATTAGAAGAATATGACGGTTTTTTACTATGGGGGAATTCGTTTGTTGATACTACCATCTGGTTCGAAAGGGGCATGACTGTTTTTTATGGAGGTGGAGTTTTTAGTTCAGTTATGGTGGCTTTAGAAGGGAGTAATATTATTCCAGGGGTGCAATGGTTGAAGTCCCACAACTTTATTATCCTAGAAAACAATAAGATGGAGATTACATTAATGTTTTTGGGAAAGAAGAAAGTGAAGTTGAAGGGGAACTTTATGGAACATGCTTGCAGATTCTGTGGGGTGCATAAACCAGTTGGTATTGTGAGGTGTAATATTCCGTTGAGTCAGGAAAGGGCATGCAATTCAGAGGTTAATGATTCTTGTCAATTGTTATACTTGAAGTCCTCTTTGGAGGTTATTTATTGGAATACAATCATGGTAGGGTACTCGCAATGTAAGAAGATGGATGTGGTGATGGAGTTGTTTAAAGCGGTGCCTTATAAGAATTTTAGTTCATGGAATACAATGGAAACTAAATGGGTGCCTTATGGTGACATTGCGCTTGCTAAGACTTTGTCTGATAAAATGTCGTGGTGAAATTGGATATCTTGGGCAGTAATTTATGCAGGTTATGCTCATTTGGGTCGTAGTGAGGAGGCTTTGCATTTTTTCATAGAGATGACTAGAGGAAACATTGCCGAGATAATTATTCGGTTGGGGTTGAATAATGAAAATGTTGTTGCAATAAACCGTGTGGGTTGTAACGACCCGAGCCCGAAGCCCGACCCGCTACGTAGGCCCCACACACTGACCCACTAAGCACCTCCTCAATTGGGTCAACCACAGCCCATCACAGGCCTCCAAAAGTCCAATGAATGATTTGATGCTTAGTTGTAGTGTATGGACCTTCTATATATCTCACCAAATTCCCACATATTTCCGATGTGGGATGGGGGATATCACAATCTCCCCCACTCAAACCCTTGCCGTCGGCCTGGCAAGGTCAATCAATACCCAAATCTTACCCCCGGGCTAGCTCGCAAGCCTTAAGGCCGGGGTTCTGCTCTGATACCATTTGTAACGACCCGAGCCCGAAGCCCGACCCGCTACGTAGGCACCACATACTGACCCACTAAGCACCTCCTCAATTGGGTCACCCACAACCCATCACAGGCCTCCAAAAGTCCAATGGATGATTTGATGCTTAGTTGTAGTGTATGGGCCTTCTATATATCTCACCAAATTCTCACATATTTTCGATGTGGGATGGTGGTAAATTGTTAAATTTTCACTTAGGCTTTTAGAGGGACTAATATTTATATTGAAGTCCTAGGAATATATTATTGGGATAGGATTATAGAAACCCTAGGGATATGTTGGTAAATCGAAAGGGGTTTATGGTTAATCTTTAGAGGAATTAAAAGAGAATCTTTTTGTATGATTGTAGATTCGTGCGCGTGAAGCTTTGTTGGAAGTACTAGGCAACGCTAAGGTAAGGGATAATACATCTTTAAGTTAATTCATTTCCGCTCCGTTTCATTATTTAGGCTTTCGCATATTTCTTGGCGATGTACGTTCCTTTGATACGTAAAAGCTGACCTCGCGTCAGTATTTGTTTTGACTCCCTCGTTTACCGTTATTTGCTAATCTTTTGCTATTCGTTTGCTAAATCGTTTGTTTGGTTTCGTAAATACAGAATTTTATTGTTATTGTGAAAGTTCGTATTCTATATAAAAAATGAGTTTTGATATGATATGATTTTTGTTCCATCAATGATCGCTAAGTTAGATAACCTGCTTCGGCGGAGTATATTTGATATTTGGCCTTCGGGCAAACTTAGTACACCGCTTCAAATTAGTGGTGGGGTGTTCCGGATACACTGTTTAGGACTCTGTGGAGTCAATTTTGTTCCCTTTATGGGATTTTGGTTTGATAAGGTCAGTAGACCACTTATGTGATCATGATGTCTGTGAATGATTTGATTATCTACAGCTGGTATGGGACGGTTGTAGATAACTAGATCATTCGAGTCAACTTTGTTCAGCTTATCAGTCCTTTGAATTTCCTTATAATATGTGAATGGTTTAGTTAGTTAAAACTGGTATGGGACGATTTTAATTAAGTAAATCATTCGAGTCAATTTGAATCGATTTCGTCATCATTTGAAACTCCAAAATATTTGTCAACTCAGTTTGCAAAACCGTTGAGATTTTGAAAAACATTTGGTTTGAGATTTGATAAATAACTATTTCGAATTTGTGTTCTGCTATGTCTTCGATTGTTACTTGAAATTTGTATTGCTCGATATTCCTTCAGGTCAACTCCTCCTTAGTAACCGGAGGGATTGTATATGAACTTACTGGGTATTGTTCGTTCACCCTTTCATCTTCTTTTCTTCCAGATTTCATATAGGAAGAATGTGAAACGGTTCGGGAGCACTTCATAAGGAGTTCAAGGATCGTTTTTAGCGTATTTCATTTTAGACTCCTTAGTCAGTTAATTCAGTTATTTGAGAGTTTGTAAGACTTTAAGGATTTTGTTGAGCTAGTGGATTGTACTAGCCGTTGAAATTGTTACCGTTATCCTCATTTAAGTTATTTCAAATTGTGGTTAGCGTTTGAATTATGGTTTTAGTAGCCGTTGGAGGTTATTTTATTATCAATTAAGTATTATTATTGTTGTGGAAATTCGGGGTCATTACATGGGTGGTAGAGAGAACACTACCAATTCCACTTGCCCTCGAAAGGAGAAGAGGTTAACTCATGTACTAAATGATTATGCTGGCACAAAGCATTATGCATGTTTAAACTGTTTATCTGGGTTGAAATCATCAGTACTAGATATGTCTAGTTCCATCTTCACTGGTTGTTGTGATGGCACGCTGAAGATATGGACGTTGACTGAGGAGGGTACTATCTGCTTTACTACATTTGAATCTCATGTTGAGTTGGTCGATGATACATTTATTGTTGTTGAGAAGACCCGTGTTTCTTGGTGCTCAGACACCACTTTTAAGGCATGGAATTGTTTTTATGGTGGAACCTGTAATAGTCCTCTTCGTCACCATGGTGTTTATGTTACTTGTATTGGAGTAGCAGATCAAAACAACATTATAGTTGTGTCTGGTATCCTTAGTGGCGAGGTCTTCATATGGAACCTAGAAGTTGCACTTGCTCCTGTCTCAAAATCTAGTAAGGCAGCGGATGATGACAGTTCATATTGCGATAATGACAGTTCAAGTTGGGTTCTTAGTCCTGAAAATGTCATTTTCTTTACCAGCCACTGTACTATCAACTCAAACAATATCAGATCATTGGACATGTTTCAATTGCAATGGTATACTCCCGGAAAATTGCATGAACCCAAAGAAGAAAATAGACAACTTACAGATTTGGAGCAACATAAGTCTGTTAGAAAAGTTATTGGGGGATATAGCTACGAGCTTTTTGGTGTTGATGGTGCGATAACATCTGGTAATTTCACTTTGGCGATGAGTACTCGAAAGGTTGGTCCTGCCCTTGTTTGTGGTAGTACCGTGATCATAAAACCTTCGAACTTTACACTTTTGATTGATTTCAGTGGAAACAAATTGAATAGGAAATTCAATACATTTGCTCGCCTCAACAAAGTAAGGCAAAAACAGATTGTAATCTGTTGTGATGGTATGAGAATTTCCAAGTTTGATAAGGTCTTTAATGAGGACATGAGCAGTTTGAAGAAATTGGATTTTGATGAAACGAGCCTGCTGTTGAACACTATGATGTTGAGCATTTTGATGGAAATGCTACTATTTATAAAAGAATCAAACAATACTTTAGTGGCTCTAGTCCAAGAGAAGGTGACAAGCAAGGATGCAACAAGTATAAATTCAAGGTTTCATAGACTTCCAGCCTTGAGGACAAGGCTGTTGTAAGGAGGGTGTATTGTAACGGTTGACTTAATTGGCAGGGGTATTTTAGTACTTGAGATGTTATAGGGGGGTAGTTTGGTAATTGGTGGTGTACTAACCACGTGAAGAGCTCGTGAAGGGAATGAGACGCGTGTGGAGGATCGACCTCAGAATATAAGGCGCAGAGTGGCGTAGATGACGGGTGTGGATGAATTTATTATTTTCTCTGTTCTTACATCTTAGGAGTAGACGTAACCCTAGCTTTGTTTTAGTTCAATTAGTAGTAATTTTCCTTTAATTCTGTTGTTGTTCATCGCTGTTCTTTCCTGATCGATTCCAGTGATTAATACAAATTTCCTTATCAATTCCAAATGAATTCATGGTCTGTTACACAATCCCTAGTTTGTCCATGTTCGGATTGCTCGGCTGTTACACCTAGTGTTTTATATTTGCTGAAAATACATATTGTTACATGATTTGATAATTAATCGTTGACTAATCTTCAACCACTTGTGAGTACATCCCAACCATGTGACTGAGATACCGTAGGTTGGCTCAAGGCAAGCGACACGGGTGACGGGTGAAAGATACAGCTTGCCAGAAAGTAAACCTTTTTGATATAGATCACAAACAAAGTGCAAGTCTATCTTGTTAGGATCGCTCACCCATACAAGAAATCCGCAACAAGAGAAATCAAACAACACATACACGAAATAAAGACAAAACACACAATATTTCGTGGTTCGACTAAAAGCCTACTCCACCCAAAATATAACTTCTATATATTTCTTGATATTACAAGAATGGAGACACCCCCTCTCTTAACACTCTTGAATATCCTCACCAATCGAATACAAGCGTACAATTTCTCTCTCTAAATTGTAAACCTATGCTAACTCTCTCAAGTTCTCTCCAATTATTAACTAGTGAAGCCTATTTATATAGGGGAGGCACACCCACTTTTCCCCTTTCCTAACCGATATGGGATTACTATTCCTTCTCTTAACCAATATGGGATAAGTAATATTTTCCTACTCATAATAGGATTTAGGCAATATTGGTCAAATTCCTAACAAATCTCCCCTTGACCAAAGTTTCCTAAAATTTCATCAACTCCAGAGAAGCGAACTCTTTTCTCAATCTTCTTCTCCTTTTTGTCATCACAAAAGGATCTTCCACGCAAGGATTGCCCCTCCAAGTAGCAAATATTCCTCGCACCTTTTCTCCCTTGAAGAATCAAGCGCTTCCTTTGTACACTTTGCACATCTGTCTTCTTCCAGCATATCGATACCCACGAGATGTCAAAACTCCTAGTGAAAGCAAATTCCCAGTCGCACCAGAAACATACTTCACATTAAAAGCAGTTTTCACAGATCCATCATAAAGCTTGAAGCGTACACTCCCAACACCTTCAATCTTCAATTTCTGCTCATTACCAACTTTGATTTCTCCAAAATTTTCCTCTGATCGCAAAGTGTCAAACATAGCTCGATCCTTACAAATATGAACTGAAGCAGCTGAATCTAGCACCCATTCAGACTTCTTCTCCTCAATCAAATCAGCAGCAGCTATAGTTTCTGTCAAAAGAAAATCTCCATTATCACTACCACTATCAATCGTGTTAACGTTCTCTTCGTCAACCTTTTTCTTTCCTTTCAAACCACGTAAACTTTTTAAATCATCACGAAATTGTGGGCAACGCATCTGCATATGACCAGTCTCTCCACAGTAGAAGCACTCAATCTTACTCATATCTCTATCTCCCCTAGATTGAGACCTTCCTCTTCCTTTTGTGCCACGACGATTATAATTTCTCCCTCTTTCAGGACCCTCCGCAACTAGTACTCTGTCACCAATGGAGAAGCTATCACTGCTCGTCATCCTTTCATTATCCCTCAACGCCTTAACCACATCATCAAGTTTTAAAGTAGTCCTGCCTGTCAACATCGTCTGCACAAAAGGCTTGTAGGACTTGGGTAATGAAGCCAACAATAACAAAGCTTGCTCCTCATCTTTTATTGTCTCATCAACATTAGACAATCGACATACTAGTTGACCGAATGAATTAATATGGTCATGCAAATTACCCCCTTCATCAAACTTCAAACAATATAAATCCATCTTTAAGAATAACCGATTAGTCAGCGACTTAGACGCATAAATACTAGCAAGTTTCTCCCAAATACCCCTCGATGTTGTCTCTTTCAAAACACTATATTTAACCTTATTGTACTCGAAGCCCTCTTCTGAATTTTGGCCCAATCTATGTCTTTCATCTCATCCGGCTTGTTCTCTTCCAAAGCTTCATCAAGTCCTTGTTGAATCAACACATCTTGGATTGTCATCTGCCACACCGTGAAATCCATCTTTCCATCGAAGGTCGGGACTTGATACTTCAATACCCCAATATCCATATTCCTCAAAATATGAATTTCTTCAAACTGCTGCTGCTGTACGGATACAATTCCCGATGATTGGGACCTTAAAATCCAATCTTCACCGTTCATATTTAAGATCTATTAGTCCCGAAGCTATTCATCAAAAATCAGCCCGATCCAACGGTAAACGAATGCTCTACATCAATTTTCCTATCACTGCACTGAAAAAAACGAACCAGAAACTGCAATTTCTTTCTTCAATTTTTTTTTTGCTCTCTTTTCTTGATGCAAATTCTTTTCTTCAACCAAAGCTTTGATACCACTTGCTAGGATCGCTCACCCATACAATAAATCCGCAAAAAGAGAAATCAAACAACACATACACGAAATAAAGACAAAACACAAAATATTTCGTGGTTCGACAAAAAGCCTACTCCACCCAAAATATAACTTCTATATATTTCTTGATATTACAAGAATGGAGACACCCTCTCTCTCAACACTCTTGAATATCCTCACCAATCGCATACAAGCATACAATTTCTCTCTCTAAATTGTAAACCTATGCTAACTCTCTCAAGTTCTCTCCAATTCTTAACTAGTGAAGCCTATTTATATAGGGGAGGCACACCCACTTTTCCCCTTTCCTAACCGATATGGGATTACTATTCCTTCTCCAAACCAATATGGAATAAGTAATATTTTCCTACTCATAATAGGATTTAGGCAATATTGGTCAAATTCCTAACATATCTCAATATGTCGAGTGCGTGTATGAAAAACTGGGTTACGCGCGCCACATGTGCAAGAGCTGAGGAGGTGCCAAGAACAATCCAAGTTCCCGAAAAAGAAAATAAAACCACCACAATTCTTCCGCAGTGGTGGCTAGTGCACAGTATTCAGTCTCAATACTTGAACGAGCCACTGTTTTTTGTTTCTTTGCAGTCCAAGCAACGTGATTCAGACCAATAAAAAATACAAGCTCCAGTGGTATATTTCCGATCATCAACTGACCCTGCCCAATCTGAGTCAGAATAAGCCTGTAGCGAGGTGTCCAAGGACCCAAAAAATCCAAGACCGAGCTGAATTGTACCCTTGATAAAATGCAGGATGCATTTCACTGCAACAAGATGTGTGGTACGAGGATTGTGCATGTATTGGCACACTTGATTTACTGCAAATGAG
Organism: Adenophora triphylla var. japonica; assembly: GCA_022495995.1. Classification (NCBI taxonomy): domain Eukaryota; kingdom Viridiplantae; phylum Streptophyta; class Magnoliopsida; order Asterales; family Campanulaceae; genus Adenophora; species Adenophora triphylla. The sequence goes on from JAFEMH010002876.1 coordinate 214,859, forward strand.
ATGTCGAGACGGGTTAAGGTTAGGTATTGCAAACCTCCTACCATGCTATGATAAGTAGTTGGATCCGGAAGAGGATCACCATCGTTAGAAGAGAGATGGGAACCAGGAACCAATGGAGTAGATGCTAACTTACATCCCTCCATTTTAAACTTGCGGATTAAATCTGAAGCATACCTTGCTTGGCTAAGAATGAGTGAGGTGTCGGAGCGATGTGTTTCTATCCCAAGAAATAAAAAAGAGTGGTCCAAGTTGGCGGCTTTCAAAAGTATTACAAATGCTATCAATGACTTTATTAACCTCAAGAAGAACCGGTAACGATAAAGTCATCAACCTATACTAGAATTAGAATAGCCACAATCGAGGAGCCTGAGTGACGGATAAAAAGAGAGTTATCTGCTCTACTATTAAAGAATCAGATGGACATGATAAATTCATGAAGTCGTTGAAACCATGCGTGAGGAGATTGCTTTAACCCGTAGATGGTATAAGGCGAGATTTGGGTGTATCATTGTATTTTAGATAGGAACGTATATTAAGTCTTGTGAATATTTGATTGCATAATTTTAGGCAAGTCTATATTTATATGTATTCTAGTACAACAATAACTCTAGGGCTATCTCTTGTATATATGGATTATGTAATCACGATATATGAATTCAGTTGAGAAATCATTCCTACTCGTCTCTCTTCCTTCTTCTCTATGCCGTGTTCATAATTCTACATGGTATCAGTCTAAACTCGATCCTTTTAGGCTTACCTCTCTTCTTCATTGTACTTTGGAGATATGTCTACTACTCCAGGTTCGGTTGAATCCAACCTTACTCATCATAATGCTTTCGCTGGTGCCCTCCCTGTGTTCTATAATCCGAACGCAATAATGGGACAAACTTTTCTTACTAAATAAAACTATGTTAACTGGAGTACCCTCTTCAAAACTCTCCTATGTACTCATGGTCTCGTATTTGTCATTGATCCGGAGCAGCCCTCTGCAACCCTTGCCGACGGAAAAGAGAATCCCCAACATGCGCTCTGGAAGAATGCTACAGATCTCGTGTGTGGGTGGATTAAAGGAACGGTAACTCCTGCAATTCAACCATACCTGAATTCATGTGATACAACACCGGATGCTTGGGCTGTGTTAGCAAAAAGGTTTGGTGCAACTTCGGCTCTCCAGATTGAAACTTTGAGAGAGAAGCTTCATGACCTTAAGAAGGCCACAGAAACATCTATTGCATATTATCTTCTGCGTGCTTCCTCTATTTTCGATGCTCTCACAGCCGCCAGCGCTCCAGTTGATGATGCAGTTCTCATTCAGCGGATTTTAGGAGGCCTTGGTCAGGAGTACAAGGAGTTTCTTACCTCTACCGCTGCTATTCATGCTAGGAATCCCCTCTCCCTTGATGACCTGACTGATCTTCTCTTAAAAGAGGAGATGTTGCTAGCAAAATTTGCAACGCCTGTTCAACAGGTCGCGGCCCTAGTGGCTGCCACTCCTTCTACCGTCACTTTGTCTGAGGCAAGAGTTAGAAATCAGCGTGGTGGTGGTAGTTAGAATCAAGGTAATGGTCGTGGGAGAAACCGTAAAAACAGAGGAAATCGTAACAACAGTGGGAACAATGGTTCGCGTGGTCAATGGAATGGGTCGTGGAACCAGTACAACCCCAATAATAATGGCTATGGACGGGGTAATGGAAACAGTCAAAGTCGTGGTAATGGGTCACAAAACCATGGTCAATTCTCTGGTCATATGGGTCGTGGTCTTCTCCAAACTCCGGAGATCACTTGTCAGTTGTGTTACAAAAGGGGTCATAGCGCACGGGACTGTCAGGATACTGGAGCATTCATGGCACAAGAGGATCCTTATATTCTTGACTCCGGAGCAACAAACCATATGACGGATGATCCGAACTCCTTCTCCGGCTCTCATTCATACTCAGGTAAAGATGTAGTTACTGTTGGTAATGGCTCTGAATTAAAAATTGCTCGCATTGGTAGTTCCTCCTTTCATCATAATAATCGTTCTTTTGTTCTTCATAATATGCTTTGTGTTCCACACATTCATAAACCTTTATTATCCATCAGTCAATTTTCTAAGGATAATGATTGCTTTTTTGAACTTGACTCATGTGGTTTTCGTGTTAAGGACAACCGGACCAAAGCGATTCTTCTTTCTGGCAGTAATGTTGGAGGCCTCTACAAGATTTCTTTCAACTCCGAGTCTCCCAGAAATCCTGTTGCTCTTCTTGGAGAACGTTCGAGTCAAGATACTTGGCATGCTCGCTTAGGTCATCCATCCACACCGATTTTTAAAGTTTTGTGTCAGAAATTTAGTTTACCTTTAAGTAGCAAGTTTAATGAACAACATTGTTGTCATTGGTGTCCTCTAGGAAAGTCTAGCAAGTTATATTTTTCTTATCAAACTTTTAATGCTTTGCATCCCCTTGACATGCTTCATTTAGATGTATGGGGCCCTGCCCCCGTTTATTCTATTAATGGTTTTCGCTATTATCTTTCCATTGTTGATGATTTTTCTAGGTTTGTGTGGTTGTTTCCTATGAATCATAAATCTAATGTGACGCAAATATTCTCCACGATTAAGTCACAAATTGAAAATCAACTTTCTCGTAAAATTTCCGCTATTCACACTGTTAAAACCATTCAAACAGATGGAGGGGGTGAGTTTACTAGTAAAGCTTTTGTCTCTTTTCTTCAACATGCTGGCATTAAACACCAACTTACTTGTCCCTACACTCCTAAACAAAATGGTGTAGTGGAACGTAAACATCGTCACAATGTGGAGATGGGTTTGTGTCTCATGGCAAAAGCCAAAGTCCCATATAATTTTTGGTTAGAGGCGTTCAATACTGCAGTGTATCTCATAAATCGCCTTCCTATGCGTCAACATAATTTTGTGTCTCCATATCAGAAACTTTGTAAACGAAAACCTGACTATCGCTTCCTTAAAGTTTTTGGTTGTTCTTGTTTTCCATACATCGTCCCTACCAATGCACATAAATTAATGCCAAAATCAACTCACTGCATCTTTCTTGGTTATGATAATGCTCGTAAAGGCTATCGTTGTATGGATTTGTCTAACAAAAAGGTTTATATATCAAGATGTGCTGTTTGACGAATCTCACTTTCCTTGGCAAGATACAGAGAAAAATAATTTATTAGCAGGTACAAGTTGGCTGCCACTTCCTGCTTCTTCTTTTTCGGATCATCATTTCGGCCATGTTACAGTTCCTGGACCAAATGTAGGGGCTGCCAGAGTCACCTGTGCTAATGGACCTCCTTCCAGACAGCCTCCACTACCCAGGCAGCCTACTGCCCAAAATCAATCCAGGCCAAATTTTCACAACTCACCGGTGCCCTTCGATTTACCGGCCTTGTTAGTAGAGCCCCTCCATTCTAGTTCAGCTGTCAATTCCACTCCTGGTACTGTTCGGCTGCCTTCTGCAGTCCCTATTCTTCCTGGTTCTACCATGCAGACCCCATATTCTTCTTCGAATACCTCATCTACACCCCCACTTCGTTATCGAGGCATAACGGATTTATTGGACACCACTTCTCCGGTATCCATTAACTATAGTCTAATTGCTTCTAAAGATGATCCGTTCTATGAACTGCGTACTTTCAAGCAAGCATCAAATGTTTATCATTGGCAGACAGCCATGTCGGACGAGATTAGTGCTCTCCATAAAAATCAAACCTGGTCCCTTGTTCCATATCAGACAGATATGAACGTTGTTGGGTGTCGATGGATCTATAAGGTCAAAAGGAAGGCTGATGGTTCAGTTGACAGGTATAAAGCTCGCTTAGTTGCTCAGGGTTTCACTCAACAAGCTGGACTAGATTTTGATGAGACATTCAGTCCGGTTGTAAAACCCTCAACTATCTGTACTATACTTAGCGTGGCTCATTCTAAAAACTGGGATATCAAGCAGCTTGATGTTCGCAATGCCTTTCTTAATGGCATTCTTCACGAGGAAGTTTATATGAAGCAACCTCCGGGTTTTATTGCTCCATCTGCTCCTGAACACGTGTGTAAGCTTCATAAGGCACTGTATGGATTGAAGCAATCCCCTCGTGCCTGGTTTCAACGATTACACGACTTTCTTATTCAACACGGTTTTTTCAACATCCGCTCTAATTCTTCTCTATTCATTCGGCATTCATCAGAAGCTACTGTTGTTCTTTTGGTCTATGTCGATGATATAATCTTCACCGACTCTTCTTCGGTAACCGTCTCGTCCGTTATTGATGAGATTTGTGCCACTTTTGATAGTCGTCTTCTGGGTGACTTGAGTTTCTTTCTGGGGCTTGAAGCAACTCATGTTGGTGATACTCTTAGGCTGTGTCAATCTCGGTATGCACATGATCTGCTCACTAGGTTTAACATGGCGCACTGCAAGTCTACCTCGACACCTACTCTCCCTCACACTCGACTCTCTGCTCTTGATGGAGACCCACTGTCAGATCCCACTATCTATCGAAGTCTTGTTGGCGGGCTAAAGTACCTTACTCTTACACGGCCTGACATAGCTTTTTTAGTTAATCAAGTGTGTCAATTTATGCATCAACCTCGTAGTACACACTTGGTGGCTGCCAAGCGCATCCTGCGTTTTGTTAAAGGGACAACTACTCTTGGGATTACTTTTCTTCATTCTCCAAACCACTCCATTCGTGCCTTTTCTGATGCCGATTGGGCTGGTGATCCTGATGATCGGTGTTCTACTACTGGAGCATGTATATTTGTAGGTCCAAATCTTGTTTCTTGGACTGCCAAGAAGCAAACTATAGTCTCTCGCTTCAGTAGCGAAGCCGAGTATCGTGCTCTTGCCACTACCACTGCAGAACTTAGGTGGTTCTCGTATCTATTTTGTGAACTCTGTCTTCCATTCACTCCTCCTTCCTTGTTCTGTGACAATCTCTCTGTGCTTCATATGGCTCGTAATCCAGTTTTTCATGCTCTCACTCGGCACATTGAGATTGACTACCATTTTATCCGCGAGTTAGTCACACGTGGCTTTCTAAGGTTACACTATGTTTCCACTAATGATCAACTCGCCGATATATTCACGAAAGGTCTGTCTAAACCCCGGTTTCAAGCACTTTCTGTCAAGCTGCAACTTCCGTATGGGCGTCTTGCTTGAGGGGGGGGGGTATAAGGCGAGATTTGGGTGTATCATTGTATTTTAGATAGGAACGTATATTAAGTCTTGTGAATATTTGATTGCATAATTTTAGGCAAGTCTATATTCATATGTATTCTAGCACAACAATAACTCTAGGGCTATCTCTTGTATATATGGATTATGTAATCACGGTATATGAATTCAGTTGAGAAATCATTCCTACTCGTCTCTCTTCCTTCTTCTCTATGCCGTGTTCATAATTCTACAGATGGAACGATGAAGACGACATAGGTGATTTGGGAAGTCCGGATGAGAAAACCCAGGAGGCTGAGCCATTAAAAACTCTTCATTCAGAATGCCATTTAGGAAGGCATTTCGAACATCCAGTTGTTGGAGAGGCCAAAACCGAGAGTGTGCAATAGACAAGAGTGTTTAAATGGTGGGAGGTTTCATAACAAGACTGAAGGCCTCGTCATAATCAATACCCTTTTGTTGAGAATTCTTGAGCTACTAGCTGAGCCTTGTGTCTATCAACTGTTCCGTCTGCCTGACGCTTCACTTTATAAATCCAATGGCTGCCAACCACATACATGGACGTAAATTCTCGGTACTAAATTCCACAAGCCATTTTGTGCATTGCGACAAATTCATCTTTCATAGCCAGTTGCCAATGTGAGTGGGGATATGCTTGTTTAAGAGTACGAGGCTCAAAACCAAGAGAGTCTGAAGAGTCACAGAGAGTGCCAAAGGAAACAGATGGCAATCATATATGGATTTGACGTCTTTGTAGCCTTGAGCAGGAGGGGACGTAAGTGGGGAATCCCCAAGAGTACAAGGAATTGGGCTATTGGCAAAGGTAGGTCTTGCTGCTGTATTCTGAACCATAGGCGATGTAGCAGCTGTGGAAGATAAATCTTGGGTCTCTGCTGCATTAACCAGATCAGTAGGCTGACAAAAGGTTGGAGCAGGAACCTGGTGATAGAGTTAGATCATGGTGAAGTAGGTCAAATGAAGCTGGTGCACGCCTGAAGGAGGAAGGGCTAGCATGCCAACCAAATGGAGATGGGTAGGACCGCATTGAGAGCCTAAGTGTTGGAGCTGGAGTTGGCGAGTTGTTGTGTTGAGCTAAGGCCGGAGATGGCATAGAATGAAGGACCAAAGTGCGGCTGGCATGAACTGATCATTTGTCATGAGCCTGAAGTTGTACCTGAGACAGAATGTGGAAGCATAGGAAATACATTCTCGTCAAATAGTACATGCCTAGAAATATATACTCGTCTCGAATTTTGTTCAAAACAACGATACCCCTTTCTCATATTGTCATAACCAAGAAAAATAGAAAGCGTTGATGAAAGAGTGAGTTTTAGGAAACAATTGGTTCCTATTTTCGAATCAATGTCACATTTTTGGTGAGTTGATTTTGGGACTTTCATGGAAAGATTTAGAATTGCTAATATTGTAAATATCTTTTATTTATGTACATATATTTATATTAGGACTAACCTACTAACAAAATCTCTTTTCTTGTGAGTGTGCTTCATGTTTCCTTGTAGAAATTGAAAACTCACATATGGAAAGGTATTGGATTCATGAAGATCTTCCCAATGTGCATATACAAGTGATCAGCACAAAGAGAAGACACGAATTTGGAGTGAATTTGAGAGACAATACACAGTCTTGATTCACGTTTTCAACATTGGGATTTTAGGTTGTGAGTGAAGGTTGTGTCTTACATCCGAACTCACGTCTAGATTTTTGTCAAGTTCTTTATTTTACTTCTGACTAGAATAAGATCCACTTGGGAAAGGGAGTCTGTTCTTGTTATAGAAGGTGATTAGAACTTGTTTAGTATTTTTGTATTTTAGTTTTCACATATTCGTGTTTTTGTAAACAACATAGTTTTTAATAGTGAAAAGTTTTTGGGCGTAAGCCTTGTTTGCTGGGATCAAAACCAGTAAACGTTATAATTCTTGTGTTTTACTTTTTATTCTGCTACTTTATTTGTAGATGTGTGGACAGTTGTGTGTCACATCTTGTAAGTACCCAAATCTGGCTCATGCCTTCCGGTTAAGTTTCCTGGCAATTTCCCGGACTTTCCTAAAGTTCAGGGGCAATTTGGGAACTTTTTCAAACCTTCCGAGGGGCGAAGGACTTGCTAGGAATTAAAATTCCACGTAGTCCTTCGCTGGAAAAGCCCTTCTAGAAGGCCACCTTGCATGGTTCTAGAAATAAGCTGAGTCACCTCTGGATAAGATCGCACGACCTCATTAGCCTTGGGGTTACAGCCGCACGGCTTCATTAGCCATCACCAGACTGCCTATAAATAGAGGCCTCCTCTATTCATTTTAGAGGAGTATTTTAAGCAGTGTTACTCTGCCAAAATACCACTACGAAATTCCAGAGAGCTGAGAGCACCAAAAACCACCTCCCTCCTCTCCAAAACCCTTCCAAAGTTGGCCCTTCCCTAGGAAAACTTCAAGGAGATAGAGGGACACCACCATTGGTAACCTCTCCTCCTCTTTTTCTTGAAATATACTTGTCATTATTTTCTATATTGCTCCTTGCTTTACATATTGCTATCTACTTGCTTGGTATTTGATATATTGTCATTAAAGATCACATCTTTAGGCATGTAAATCATATATACCCCATTTCCCTATCACATAGGATCCATGGAAGATCCAACCCAAGGATGAACAATAAGACCTCAAAAGGCTTGTTCTAGGGTGGATCTCTCACATGGTGATGTGAAAAATAGCATCCTTTGCATATAAAGTAGCATCTTTTCATATAAAAATGCCATCTTTTTCCATAAAAATGTCATCTTTAGTTATGAATGTCATCCCCCATTCCCATAGACCTTGCTTCCAAGGATTGTCCACCTAAAAGGTTCATAAAGGACATAGGAAGCCATAAAGGTCCTTCCTTTTATTTCCTAGTCTTAGCTTGCATCATGTTCATTACATATGTTTGCATAAAAATGTCATCTTTAGCTTAAAAATGTATTCCCCATGTCCCTCATGGTTGGATCTCTCTCCGAGGATTGCCTAGTGACCTTTATAAGGCATAAAAAGGCATAGGATGAGTATAAAGATCCAATCTTTATACCCCTCCCTTAGTCCCCTTTGGTACTTGGAGCATCTCTTGGAGCGTAATGGTGTAAAGGTCCTATCTTTACATCATTTCCTCCACTTAAAGATGCTATAGACGGATTTTCCTTTATAAAAGGATGAACTTGAGCCACATATCTCCGATCATCACTTGAGACGAGCATAAATGTCCCGAAAGAGCTCAAATCGTCTCAAGATGTAGGATTGATGGGCAAAGGTCATTCCTTTCTAAAGAGTATCATCCTCAGACTATAAAAACGGTGTCCCTATTTCGATCACATGTGACCCAAGGTCTCATCATGATGATCATAAGTCCAAGATGAGAACGGGACCAAAGTCCCTAACACATAAAAAACCAAGGAATCCCGAGCGATAACCAACTCATGGTTTATACGTCCGGAAGACTACTTGGTACATTCCCTCCTTTTCAAAACACACATCCCACACACGAAAACACAAAGGCAAGCATGAAAAGCGGATCTTGGAAGACTTGCTTCGGCAAGGCTCTTTGGGTGAACGACGATCCATTATTCCCAAAGGGTAAATTAACCTCCGGACCCAAATCCTTTTTTTCAAAGTTTTGAGGAAATCAAAATGGCGTGGCGACTCCATTTTTCAATTTAAATCGGATGTTTCCAAACTGATGTGAGGCGGTGATCCCCCTTACACGAGAAAGTGGTTCCAAAAATAAATAAAAACAAAAAAGGAGAGCCGCTATCTTGGGCACCACATTCACAGTTTGGCGACTCTGCTGGGGATTTAAACCAAAGGAGAAAGCTTTCATTTTTAAAATAAAAAAATGATACCCGGTATATAGGTGGAAACCATTAAGTTTCCCGTTATCGCCTCCTAACACGAGTCTGGGATAAACTATGGTCTAACAAAGCCACATACCGGTATCTCTTTTCGAAAAAAAAAGGGAGGGGAAAGTTTTTTCCAAGTGGGTTAGCCTTCCGCCGCGGATCCGCTTCTCATGCTTGCCATATTTTTCTCGCATTGCATTGCATGCATCATTGGTTCTTGGGAATTGTGCACATTCTGAATGCTGAACAGGTAGCTTGCTGGAAGCTGAAAAGGTGCCAAAAAGGCCAGGGAAACAGCCTGCAGATGAAAGAAATTGGAACCTGGAAAATTGCTTGATGCAACCATACGGCTTGATTCTCCTTAAATCCTGGCCGGACGGCTTCATTGGCAATTCCACCAGGACAAAATTGAGATTAATCTGGCAGCCTTGGCAGCTTGGGGCTATTTAGTTCCAAGACTGACCGGGGCTCCCACTGCTCTATTTCGATTGTTTCGATTGTCTTGTTTGCGGCTTCAACTGCTCCGTTTGTTTGAGGCCTATAAGGAGATGACTTGTGCCTTGTGATTTTGTACTCGGCTAGGAGGCGATCGGTTTCTTTCTCAAAGTGCGACCCATTATCGGATATCATCTCTTGCAGAACCCCATATCGGCAGATAATGTTGTGCTTGATGAATTCTGCGACCTTTCTGGCATTCAGAACTTTGTAGGAGGCGGCCTCGACCCATTTAGTGAAATAGTCGATGGCTACTAGGATGAAGCAGTGGCCGTTAGCTCATACGGGTGTGACCTTTCCAATCACGTCTATCCCCCATGTAGAGAACGGCCAAGGAGAAGTCATAGGGTACAGCAAGGAAGGCGGTGCGTGCTGAAGGTTGGCGTGTATCTGACACTTGTGGCATTTCTTGACCATTTTGGTACAGTCGGCTTCCATGGTTAGCCAAAAGTACCCTTGTCTGATGATCTTTTTGGCGAGCATGTTTTCGCTCATGTGGGTTCCACATATGCCTTGATGAACATGGTCCATTATTTCTTGGGCCTCTTCCTCGGTGGCACAAAGGAGGTTTCCTTGGGAATGTTTCTTGAATAGACGGCCAGCAGTGATGATGTAATTAGCGGCCAACCTCTTAAGGGAGATCTGAGCCTTTTGGTCCGTCTCAGGTGGGATGGTTCCATCTAGGATGAAACGCCAAATGTCATAGTACCAAGGTTTCTCTTCGGAGTTCCCAATAATGGCACATTCGGATAACCATTTGTCTTTGCAGTCATGGAGATCTATAACGGCGCAGTAGGCAGGAGTTGCACGCCGTGTTATTTTGAAGGGTTTGACTACCTTTCCTTTAGGGATTTCGACCAAAGAAGCGAGTGTGGCTAATGCGTCCGCAAACCGATTTTTGTCTCTGGAGAGGTAGTGGAATGAGACATCTTGAAATTGTTGCGCCAACTCTTGGAGGTGGGCACTGTATCTTTGAAGGGTTGGATCTTGGACCCTCCACTTCTTCAATGTCTGATTGATGATCAACTGTGAGTCCCCAAATACCTCGAGTTAGGTCACGTTGCGTTCTAGGGCTGCCTCAAGCCCCGCTATGCAAGCTTCATATTCTGTGGTGTTGTTGGTGCCGTCAAAGTTAAGACGTACTGCCAGTGGAGTATAGATGTCGTTAGGGTCTACCAACAACATTCCGATGCCGAACCCTCTCTTGTTGGCTGCGCCGTCGAAAAATAATTGTCACTTATTTTCTTCTTCTATACTCATGATGTCCTCATCAGGGAATCGCGGGTCTTCCCCCTTCACTTCGTCACAAGGAAATTCGGCCAACTGATCTGCGAATACACTCCCCCTGACGGATTTCTGAGTGACGTAAGTGATATCATACCTCGCGAGCATGAAACACCATTTGGCCAGTCTCGAAGACAAATTTGATTTGTCTAGGATATATTTCAGTGGATCCATTTTTGCAATGAGACGAACTGGGAAGGCTTCCATATAGTGCTTTAGCCTTTGTGATACCCAAACGAGAGCAGCGCAGGATTTATCGAGTGGAGAGTAGTTGATTTCGCTGCCTTGGAATCTGCGGCTGACGAAATAGATGGCATTCTCTGTGTGTGAGGCAGGCTGTTCTTGAGCGAGCATAGCCCCTAACGCATTGTCAGTAACCGTGAGGTACAACTTCAAGGGCTTTTCCTTGTGCGGTGGAACCAGGATGGGGTCACACATTGTAGTCAGTTGATTGATAAATCGACTGATATATTGAAGTCTGCCCATGAATCCCTTTACTTCTTTCTGTGCTCTGGGTGGAGGCATGTCAATGATAGCCTTTATCTTGGCGGGGTCTGCCTCTATGCCACGCTCTGTGACCATGTACCCTAAGACTTTCCCTTTGACCACTCCGAATGAGCATTTGGCGGGGTTGAGTCTCATTTTGTGCTGTCTCAGTCGATTAAAAAATTTTCTGAGATCTCTGAAGTGCTGACCATCTGTCCCTTTTGAGTGAACAATCATGTCATCCACGTATACCTCTATTTCCTTGTGGATCATGTCATGGAATAGTGTAGTTACTGCCCTTTGGTAAGTAGCCCCTGCGTTCTTGAGACCAAACGGCATGACCGTGTAGCAGAACGTTCCCCAAGGTGTGGTGAATGATGTTTTGTGCTGATCCTCCTCGGCCATGAGGATTTGATTATACCCTGCGAAACCGTCGACGAATGAGCGGACTTCATATGCGGCTGTGGCGTCGACCAACATGTCTATGTTTGGTAGCGGGAAGTCATCTTTAGAGGATGCCTTGTTCAAGTCTCTGAAATTGACACAGACTCGTATTTTCCCATTCGACTTTGGCCACTTGTACCGTGTTTGCTAGCCATTCAGGATATTCGATCACTTTGATAAACCCCACCTTCAAGAGTTTCATGATTTCTTCTTTCACTTGCATTGACCATTCCGGCTTGATTCTGCGTAGTTTCTGCTTGACTGGCTTGGCGTTGGGTAGCAGCGGTATCTTGTGCTCTACAATTGACTGATTCAACCCAGGCATATCTTTGTAGGACCAAGCGAAGACGTCGACATATTCTCTGAGGAGCTGCGTCAAGGTTTCTCTGTCTTCCCCCTTGAAGAAGCTTTAGATCTTTGTTTCTCTGGGTCTTCTGTTGTCCCAAGATTAACCGTTTGCATTTCCTCGCCGTCAACAGGGCCATTCTTTCCACAACGACCTACTTGCTTAGCTAATTCTTTTAAGATTTGTTCATTTTCTTGATCTATCTCATCGTATGATTCATTATTAACGTGTTCGTTATATTGATTATTATTAGTTAATTCATCATTCACGATGTTAGCAATCTCAGGGTACTCGAAAAGATCAAAGTTTTCATTAAGGAAGTAAGGGAATACATGTTCAGCCACCGCCTCGATTTCCTCTTGAGTGAGTTCATCGGAGGTGGAGCCTGCTTCTAATGTGAAAGTTACAGGGCCTATCTTCCTGCGGGGATGGGGAGTGCAACCAAGCTCTTTGATCATGAAGTCTTCATCACAACTGGTCCTCTGGTGACATGCCAGTTTAGAATTGGCTCATCACATTTCTGTATTAGTCTTGTGTAATCAGTAGTTGGAGCGTCCCCCTTGGAGATTGCATGGATCTGGCTGTCTTCTAACCGGCACAGGTCTTGGAACTGTCGCAGCATGTCTTCTCCCAACACAAAGTCCCATTCACTTTTCATTTCTGCCTTCGTGCCCCACAAATCATTAGGGATTAGTGGGACGGGTTCTGTTTCATCTGGAGAAGCATCGCAGTCGCTGAAGATTTCAAAGCCCGATTGGCGCTTTCCTTTATCATCAGTCCATGGTTCTGAAAAGATAAAGTAGGGAATACTTTCCCCTTCTCGAATGAAGTAGCCATTGAGTGTCTTTCGATATGGCTCGAGGTTGTAATTCTTGGCCTTTGGGTCATCGTAGCCTTTGTATGTGGTTCCTTCCCACTTGATTTGAGTGAAACCCCACTCTTCTTCGTCATCCCCATCGTGGATGGAAGTGATGTATCCTAGGCCATGCTTTGTGTGAGGTGGGGGAACCGGTGGTGGTTCCGTTATCCCTTGTAAGTGCTTTCCGAGCCCCAAGCCAGGGAAGTATCCTTTTGCTAGCATCATTCTCCAGACAGGAAGGCTTCCAGAAAACCGAAGTGCCTTGGAGTAATCATTTTCGTTGCAAGTTTCTATGACATTCACAGTGCTTTCTTTCTCGATCTCAAAGCCACTGAACAGGAAATCAGAAGTGCTATGTTGTACTTCGAGGATAGGACTAGCAGTAACCATCTCTCCGTGTATGGTGACTATCGTATTGTTGTGTCTGAACTTGACACATTGGTGCAGGGAGGAGGGCACACCCCCTATGTCGTGTAGCCAAGGGCGACCAAGCAGCAAGTTGAAGGATGCCGGGATGTCGATGACTTGAAATTCGATGTTCATTGTGACTTGCCCCATTTCTACAGGTACCGCGACTGATCCCAGAGCGGTTCTAGCAGTACAATCGTACCCCCTTACAGTATGCCCGGATGGCTTGAGGTCTTTGTGGGTGAGGCCTAATGATGATAAGGCCTTCTTTGGGAGGACATTGATTGCAGAACCATTGTCGACCAAAATGCGTGGCATTCGGTATCCATTCACCTTGGCAGTTATGTAGAGGGCCTCATGATGATTGTTCCCATAGGACGGTAGGTCCAAGTCAGTGAAAGTGATGACGTTGCCAAATTGCACTTGGCCAATCATTTGAGTGAGCTCTTCGGGTGTTGCTTCCGAGGAAATGGTCATTTGAGCCAATGCCTTTTTCAACATCTCACGGTGCTTGTGAGATGCTCCTATGAGATCCCAAACTGAGATGTTTGCTTGTGTTTTCTTTAACTGGGTTAAGAGAGGGTCCTCCGGTTCGCTTGGCGATGAGGCTTTGGCTTGTTTAGGAGGATTTTCATCCCTTGGGTCTTTGTTGGTGATCACACGACCGGATCGTGTGAGTAGGTTGACCGTTTTATACCCTTTTCCCTTTTGTTCTAAGATTTCCTCCCAAGACATCATATAGCAGAAAAAAGATTTATTAAATTCAAGAGGGCTCTCGTCCACAATTGTGGCTAGACGAGTAGGGTCCTCGAAGCTACTTTCTATCTCTATCAGATTGACCTCATTGTTTGGCAAAGGATTAGTAACAACATTAGGTAACCCTATTTCTTTATCATCAAACAAATCTTGGATGACGTCTTTCAAGTGGAAGCAGGAGTTGGTGTCGTGACCGGTGAAGTTGTGGTACTTGCAGAAGAGATGATGAGCATGGTTGGCAGGAAGATCTTTCTTTGGAGGTCCACCTTCTCTTGGTTTGATTTTCCCGTTCTTGACAAGCACTTCGAAGAGTTCTTCTTGGGTGATTCCTTCAAGCTTGTCATAATGTCTATCTTTCTTCTTCTTTTGTGGTGGAGGTACCGCAGAGTACTTACCATTTCCGGGGTGATTGAAGACAATAGCATTGACAGAGGTATCCTTGGGATTGGAAGAGGAAGAAGAGCTCTTGTTGTAACGGAATCCACTTTCTTTCTTGGCTTCCCTTTTCTGTTTGATGAGGTCATCTAACCGTATGCCCGACTTGTGAAGTTCGGCGAAGCTAGGAAAATAGTTGCCGGCTAACTTGTCTTGATACTCCTCCCTAAGGCATTGTATGAGGATGTGAATTTGTTCGTCTAGGCTGGGCCTATCAACGATTTCAGTTAGTTTGGTTCTCCACCTTTTGACAAAATCTGTGAAGGATTCGTTCGGAAGCTGCTCGGTTTGCTCAAGATCCCTTCTAGTGGTGCGATAAGTGGAGTTGTCCTCATATTTCTTTTGGAAAGTACAACTAGCGAGTGTCTAGTCGAGTCTTGTAGAGAGTGGAAGGGTCATGTACCAATCCCTAGCGGCACCATCGAGAGTTTGTGGGAAGCATTGGGCTAACAGGTTGTCATTAACACCCATAGGTAGCATGGCCCAAGAGTAGGTCTCCAAATGTGATTTGGGACAGGTGGTACCATTGAAATTTGCAATGTTGGGTGTTTTGTACTTTCTAGGAAGCTTTGACATGGACTGACGAAGGGTATCGTAATCAATAGAGAGCGAGGCTCCCTTACTCACATCGAGGGACGCAAGTTTCTTTTCTAGCATGGCCATGGTAAGGGGTACGTTCTTGCTTTCCCATTTGCTTTCCTTCTTGGATGTGTAGCTCTCATTGTCAGATGAGGAAGATGACGAGCTAGACTCGTACTTCTTTTTCTTGCTTTTGCTTTGGCGGCGACCCTTGGCCTTTTTGGTGTATGACTCCTCTTCTCCGGAGGAAGAATCATTTTTCTTCTTCTTTTCTTTATTGGCTAGTGCAGCCCTAAGCTGTTGAATTTCTTCCACGAGAGAGTGGATTTGGGAAGCTTGCACTTCTAGGCGATCATTGGCTTCTTCCAGAAGTTTGTGGTTGTTTTCGGACAGAGTTTCATTACCCGGAATGTTGTCGATGTCGGGCATTGTGTTGGGAGTCTTGAAGTTGAGTAGCTTCGGAAAACTGACAGAAGAGATGCAGAGACGATATCAGGATCAAATCTAGCTCCAACGAGTCGGAAGCAGGCTTAAACGGCTCAAGCTCAGTTTCAGCAAACAGAAAATCACATGGAAAGTCGATTTTTTATTAGACCTAAATTTTGGTCGGAACGGAAAATCCGTTTTGAGGGGTTTCTAAGGCCTTTATCAGAACCTAACGACTGAGCAATCAATCCGATTTTTGTAAAAAAAAGCCTTGTAAGATTGTTTTTCGAAGGATTATATGTATTATATGTATTTTTTCAAAGGGACATCCGAAAGGGTCATTCCGAAGGGACTTTTTCCGAAGGGACTTTTTCCGAAGGGACTTTTCCGAGTCCTTCTTTATTGTCAATTTTGCATGGCTTTGTTTTGGTCAAAAACAAGAAAAGATCACCGAGTCAAAACCGACCGGTCACGGAGTGATCCTAAAAAGACAATCTACATGAGAATGTGGCGATGCAGGGCTGGAAGGCTAGGCTCCCCGCGATATGACAATCTAAGTGGATTGAATACGCGGAGTGGGATTGTCCAACTTCGGAGAGACCGGCGACTAGGTGGTTACCGTCATTCGTCCTTAGTGTGGGTCCCGGGTTTATAGTGGGTATGTAGTGCAATGACAGATATATCATGAGTGCGCGTGTGTGATAGTCAATCTAGGTGATAGATAAAATAGAGATTTTTTTTGAAAAAAAAAAAAACAGATAGTGGCCGCACCAAGTGGTTGCCTACGTTTCTCCCAATTTAGGGAGACTCAGGCCGTCGTAGTTCCACAAAAAGAGAGAGAAAGAGAGATAAATATATTAATTTACAACTCCCGAATCCCCAATGAACCGGACTTTAATTAAATAAAACCCAATCGCACGTAGTTTATAAATAATAATCAATTATTTAAATGAAATAAAGATTCGAGTTCTACATCTTAAGGGAGGACTTAAGATGCGGGAACTCTGCAGACAATGAATTCTGGGATCCCCCTTGCATGTTCGGCTCTCGTCTTGGACTATGAGATGAACTGGAGAAACCAGAAAACAACCAGATTGCCGAGGCGATATCTCGCGTGGGATATGATATCTCGTGCGAGATATGCCTCATCTGAGAGCAGAAAATCGAATTTACAATAATTTCTTTTGAAAACCTCTCTTTTAATTTCTACGCAAGTTTAAGCCTCTTAATTTTAAGTCCCCAGCAGAGTCGCCACTGTAGCGATGCCGCGCGCGTGAGGCATTTTTTGTCTTTTGAGTCGCCACCTATATTATTCGTTTGGAAAACAGAGAAAAACCATTTTGAAAGAGATTTGGGTTCGGGGCTTAGGTTATGGAATGGGTAGGTCGAGGAGCATCCATTCCACCCAATCCGGAGATCGGTCTTTGCTAAAGAAAAGAGAGGTTTTCAAAAAGAAGAAGAAGAAGATTTTAAATAATACAAATAAAAGATCCATTTAACGAGGTTAAACGGAATGTAGGATCGATTGCTTCGAGTCCGTCTCCATGTTTTGGAGAGGCTCTAGGCCGATCCTAGATTCTATGGACTTATACCACTCTAACAATCAATTAGAAAGGGATTTAGGGGGTTACCTTGCGTGAGGTAATTTGGGCAGAGTTTCAACTCAAGTTTAAAATCGAATCTCGACACGGACAGAGCTTCGCCTCGGTCCTTGACTTGGATCTTGATGTTTGTTTATCAACAAGGTTGA
The DNA here is from genome assembly GCA_022495995.1 of Adenophora triphylla var. japonica. Taxonomy (NCBI): domain Eukaryota; kingdom Viridiplantae; phylum Streptophyta; class Magnoliopsida; order Asterales; family Campanulaceae; genus Adenophora; species Adenophora triphylla. The sequence continues at coordinate 232,178 of JAFEMH010002876.1, forward strand.
CAAACAAACTTTGACACTACAAGAAACAGGTTTATTTACGGCGGTTAAAATCCGCCGTTAATACTACGCACCCCGCCGTATATAGTATTTACGGCGGACTAGCCGCCGTAAATAGACCCCCGTATAAATCATCGCCGTATATACTATATACGTCGGGACAACCGCCGTATATACTATATACGGCGGATATACCACCGCCGTATATAAATAAAATACATACGTATAATATGGCGTATTTGAGTGATCTTTATACGGCGGAATGTGTAACCGCCGTAAATAAGAGACGAGTCGTCCGCACTGTAACGAGTCGTCCCAGTTGCACCCCCACCAGGTTCCCTCGTCCAAACGAGTCGTCCATGGCCATTTTATACGGCGGTTACTATATCCGCCGTAAATAACTAAATAGGGACGACTCGTCCACTATGGCACGAGTCGTCCCATTTACACCCCCTACTGGTTCCCTCGTCCCCCCTTTGGGCACGAGTCGTCCCTAGGTTTATACGGCGGATTTAGTCACCGCCGTAAATAAGCCTAATTTTTTTTTTCCCCAGCTTGTATAATTCATTTTCCCCAAAAATACGTTCACAAAAATCAAATTCAACCTGTACACACACAATATAACCAAAAATACACAAATCCAATCAATATTTACAATCTACATATTAACACAATTAATGTATCCAAAATACACAATGTCTAATAACCATTATACAAAAAAGTTATTAGTTGTTGAATGTATCCAAAATACACAATGTCTAAAATCCACAACACCTATTCATTACCGTCATTTCCACGTCCTTCCATCCAACAACGTTTCAATTCATCAATTTGTTGTTGTAACTTAAGGCGTTCCTCCTCAAGTTGTTGTTGTAACTGCTCCTGAAGTCGTTGTTGTAACTGTCGGCGTTCCTCCTCATTTTGTCGGCGTTCCTCCTGAAGTTGTCTTTCAAAATCTGCTCTGACCCCCGCCACCGCCTCCGCTGCGTGTGCGAGAAGGTTGGGATTTACCAAACACCTTAGTTTTGTTCGGACCGCCTCCCATACATCGAACTCTCCCATGGTCATCGAGCCAAACATACCAACAAAAATATTTTCACGCGCCGCGGGAGAGTCTTGTTGCTCCTCTGGCAGCTCCTCAACTGCATCATTAAGCGTTCGCTGTAACAAAAACAACATGTTCAATATAAATGTTTTAACTTTAATTAATATTATGAAAATGAAGTTAGAAATGAAAAAAGTATTCTATAGAATAACAAAACTGAAACAGAAAAGGTTGAAACTTTAACTTACAATCATTTGAGTGGTTTCTTGATCTGCGGGTGTTTTGCCCGTGCGCGTATGTATGAAAACGCTTAAGCGATCAGTTGGTAAACCCTTGTCGCCTCTCTACAATTTATAATAGAATCATTTGACCAAAAAAAAATATATTTATATACGATACAAAAAGAAACATTAATTGAATTGACAATTGAGAACTAAATTGAACGATGACAAACCTCTTTGATGACTTTGGAATGGGACGTTTTTCCGGTCCTATTCAGCACGATTGTTTTTCTCGATTCAATTTATTTGTTTACGATATTTCCTGGAAAAAAAAAGATAATATTAGTATTAATTTGACTACTTATATAAGACATTCACGATAATAGATTGAGATTAATTTGAAATATACCCGAGCCTTGGCGTACCCCACATCGCAACAAGTGCAGCCCATTGATCCGCAACGCACCCGCGGGGTGGGTGAGCCAATGCGTCTTGGTCGGATTCATACATCTTATAATGCTTTGTTTCAACCGAGTAATAATATTCAAAATCGAGTCAATATTCATAACAAAGTCATAACCGAGTAATATTCATAATCGAGTAATACTTATTATATGCTTGTCTCACATTGTATTTCCAATCACGCCACGCTTTAGCGAGAGAAAGAGCCATAACCGGGAAATACTCCGAGGAGCATTTGTATTTTCCTATATACACAATTCAACAGAGAAAAAAAAAACAATTGTTAGAGAATCATAAGACTTTTGACTACGTACTAGAGATTTATGTAAGAAATATGGATTACAACTTACCAGAACGTCATTCCATACGTTATTTATGCACTCGTGGTTCATCGAGACCACTCTTTAGTTAATGGGAAATGTTCCCCATTTTTAGCAAAAATTCCTATACGAGTAGCTAATTGTGCCATTTCACCAACTGGTTGACCATAATTATTCCATATTATGATCAATCTCTCTTTACCCCATTTGGCGGTTGGTTTTGCCAACCCTCTTCCTTTAGGGTTAGAGCCCTGACCTGGTAATAAATTTTTCTTTGGAGGCATATCTGTCATATGACAATTCAATTATAGCACAAGAATTGGATAAACCAAGTAAAGGACCCAAAAAAACAATCTTATAATATATGTATCAACCCAATCACATTTAAACAATACAAATCTTATTGAGTTGCTATAACGAATTTCAAGGATCTCAATCAACTCCCCGTAGAAGTTAACATCCCCTACAATGGGATTATTATCCTTTCGGCTTGCAAAACTTGTCACACTTGCATTCAGCATGACTCCACTATTTTGAGTTTTCCTCCGTCTATCGACATCCTTCACTCGAAATCGAAAACCATTTATTATGTAAGACTTATACCGCCTCGCATCCATATGAGGACCCAATGCAAGACTCGTAATTCTTTCGGGCACTACATCTTTCGTCGTGCATACCTTTTATAAAAACAAAATTTAATAAGAAAATATTTAAAACGATAAATTGAAACTATTATATGAAGGTGGTTTCATACTTACATAATCCTTAAACCAGCTAACAAACTTATCATTATGTTCTTTCTCTATAAGATGTCGTTGATTACGAGGTAATGTCTCCCTCAAATGTACACGATGCATTATGAGCGGATCGAAAATATGAATTAAGTATTAATTTGAAATATAAAAGATATAAGGAATGTAAGCCTCATGTAAGGAATCACTTACTCTAGGTATTGTTCAACATCTTCAGTATTGAAAAGCACATATCTATGCGCTTGTACTCGTGTGATGTAATCAAGGGTAATTACCTCTTCTTTTCCTACAAAGCGGCCTAACTCATCACCTTCATCATCATTTCTTCTAGGACGATTGGACTTTGTCTCAATGTCATCCAAATATTGCGTACAAAAAGTCATGCATTCTTCACCACAATTGCCTTAGCTATGGAGGCCTCGGGATGGGCTCGATTTCGAACATATAATTTTAATGTAAGTAGAAACCTACAAAAACATTTACTTATGCTAAAGCGAGATGTAAAAAGGAATTTAACTTTTTTCAAAGTAAATTTAATATGGATGTACCTCTCTACGATACATCCAACGAAATTGTATTGGGCTGCTAGCAAGGCCTCCTCGGCTAAATGCACCGGCAAGTGCTCCATAACATCAAAGAAAGCTGGTGGGAATATTTTCTCGAGAGCACATAGTGTGACACCATCCGATCTTGTATCTTTTCGAGATCGGCAAGTGTATTCACCTTTGAGGATAATTGCCTAAAGAAATTTGCCAACTCAATGATGGCTTTTACAACCGAAGTAGGCAACGCTTTTCGAACGACTAAAGGGAGTAGTTGTTGGAGCAAAATATGACTATCATGGCTCTTAAGACCCCAAATAGCTCTTTCCTCTAGATGTACACAACGAGATATGTTTGACGAGTAGCCATCGGGGACTTTGACTCCCTTTAGAACTTTCAAGAATGTGTCTTTATGCTTCTTACTCATTGTAAACCGAGCCGGAGGCATAATATCTTTGCCGGATGGAAGCTTTTGTAGATGCAATGGTTTCCGAATGTTCATCACTTTTAGGTCTTTTCTTGCTTTATCATTATCTTTTGATTTCCCCATGAGTACCTAACAGTATGTAGCACATTATCACACACATTTTTTTCAATGTGCATAACATCAAGATTATGACGAACATGATTATTTGCCCAATAAGGGAACTCAAAGAAGATACTCCTCTTTTTCCAATTGTGACACAACTTAGGAACCTTTCTTTTCTCCAACTTGGCTTGTTGCTTCTCACCCTCTTCTCTTTTCCTCTTTTTAATAACATCTTCTATTTTATACTCTGTTTCCATATTTTCAACTTGTTTAAGCAATTTTGTTCCAAACAATAACTTGGGCTTATCTCTCAATTCATGAGTACCATCAAAAGAGCCTTTATCCTTACGAAAAGCATGACTCCTAGGCAAGAAGCGTCGATGACCAATATAACAATACTTGCCACCATGATCCAACCATCGTGCTTGAGGTCTCACATTGCAACAAGGGCAAGCATATTCACCTTTAGTGCTCCATCCAGACAACATTGCATATGCGGAAAGTCATTTATTGTCCATAATAGTGAAGCTCGTAAAGTAAACAACTCGTTCCTTGATGCATCATAAGTTGATATACCATCTTCCCACAATTCCTTCAACTCATCAATTAACGGTTGGAGATACACATCTATCTTGTTGCCCGACCCTTTTGGGCCTTGAGTAAGCACCGACAAGAAGAAATATGGCTGTTTCATGCATAACCAAGGTGGAAGATTGTATGGCATAAGCACAACCGGCCAAGATCTTGTGAGATATAGCCATTGTTACGAAAGGATTAAATCCGTCGAGATGCTAATCCCAATCTAACATTTCGAATTTCACTTGAAAATAATGGATAACGTTCATCGAATTCCTTCCACGCACGAGAGTCTGCGGGATGCCTCAAAGCCACACCATCGTCTATTCTTTTCTCGGCATGCCATCTCATGAGTGTCGCGGTCTTAGATGACCAATACAACCTTTGCAACCTTGGCTTAAGGGAAAATACCATACTTTCTTCATCGCTACACCTTGGGAAGTTTATTCTTGCCACTTGTTTCCGCACCTTCACCGCTACCCCCTTCTTCTTGTTGCTTATATCTAGAGGCTCCACAAATTTCACATTTAGTAAGTTTTTCAGTTTCATTTCGAAACAACATACAATGATTAATGCACGCGTCCCACGTTTTATAACTAAAACCCAAATCCGCGTCATCTTGTACGCCTCACGATAGGAACTTGGCACTTTTGCTGACTGAGGCAATGCCCTAATGAAATTTTTTAATAAAGAAGTAAATCCCTTATCGGTCACTCGATAATTAGCCTTCCAGTGCATAAGTTCTACAATAAATGAGAGTACTGTAAACTTATCACACCCTTCCCACAAGGCTTGATCAGCATCTCTCAAAAGTCTAAGAAACTTTGCGGTGGATGCATCTGATTGTACGATTTCTTCAATTCCTGGCTGGTTACTATCCGGCATACCCATCCCTTCATGTACCATTCGCCTCATACAATCTTGCACGCCCAATTCAATTTCAATGCCATCTTCAGTTGTCCTATCATTATTATCATTCTTACGCGCCGAAATGTACTCTTCCCCGTGCCTAATCCAATTCTTGTAATCTTTTTGAAATCCCACTGCAATACAATGTGATCTCACGGTTGCACGGTCTTCTTGGTAACGATTTGCGCATTTTTTCAAGGACAATATATTTCTTTAACACCAACAGACTTTTTTGAGAATGCAAAATCGAGAAAGTTGTCAACCCCGGACAAATACTCATTTGAAATTCGATTATCCAAATCAATCCAACTTTTGTCCATATATGACTTGACTTGATATTTTTAACGTTAAAATACAACCTATATATAAGACCGAGAGACACAAATTTTAGAATAAAAATAAACTCATAAACAAACATAGTCTAAATATGTACAACTTTTGGCTCGATATAGATAATATACATTGTTGGAGCCTAGCCTATTAGTCGAACTTGGGCCCATGATATAGTATAACCCTATGACAACATTCATTCGTTCTCTCTCACAAGCCCCCCTAATTGAGAAGCTAATTTAAGGAACTAGGTTGATGTGCAAAAGAATATGCACATGCAACAAAAGATTTGAAACTATTTTTAGGAACTAGGTTGAAGTGCGCAACATTATTTTTGAAGTGCGCAACACCAACATATGGACTAATAGATTGAGATTACGGGCACACTAGAGTTAAGGGAATTTACAAGGTTTGCCTTAGTTCAACAACAAAGTTGAACTAAGGCAGGGTATAAAGCAAGACTATCACCAATGAATGAAAAAAGCATTCTGATTCACAATTAACAAGACTATCACCACACAGTGGTAAAGCCACCTCAACCTATTTTACCCTAATTTTTGAAAAATGTCATTTCACTACTTTCAAATATTATCAGGTGAGTGGAAATACCAGAACAATTTCTAATGACTAAAGAGCCATCGGGACTTGTTTATCGTAACGAGTTTCCATCTCCGAACACTACTATTAGCTTGTAAATGAAAGACATGATAACAAGAAGAGAGCTACGAGACTACCATTTTTTAATAAATGTGGACAATAGGAGAACGTAAAATTAGGAATTCAGCATATGCGTGAAGAAACTTACACGGCTTTGATTTAGAATCGCTTTTAATGAGAGAAATCATTTTAACAAAGGAGGGATTTTCACTACATTATTTCACGAAATACATTTTTTAAGAATGTGACAAAGTCATAATTTGGATGGAAACTTAAAATACGGTATCTACTCGAATTAGGAATGATAAATGGAACCAACAATCTCTTCACATATACCAAATGGTCATGTTTCCTCGTGGACAACCAAATCAGCTTGGACAAGCTAAAACATGAATAAACTAAATAACTACACACTTGAACTAAGGCGGGGTATAAAGCAAGGGTCCAGCCACTATTTCTTCGACATAAATAGAAACATACATAACTCACAACACCAAGAACAAAAAAAACCCAGAAATTAAAAGTAAATTAGAAAAGGGGAAAGAAATGTATACCCGATTGTTGTTGATTGAAGAAATCAAAGCTCAATTTCTACTGGAGGAGAGAGAGAGACCGAGTGAGATACGCTAGAGGAGAGAAAGAGAGACCGAGTAAGAAATCAAAGGGGAGACCAAGAACAATAAAAACCAAAAAATTAAAAGTAAATACCAACCGTTCTTCCAAGACTGATTTGGAGGAGAGAAAGAGATCTTCGTTGGTTGCCCTAGCTATGGAGATTTCGTGCCCTAGCTGCTGCTATGGAGGAGAGAAAGAGAGGGAGAGATATCGCGAAACTGAATAGGGAAATTTGGTTTCCCGGTATTTAATAACATTTACGGCGGACGCGTATAAACCGCCGTAAATAGTTAACTATATACGGCGGCTACTTATAAACCGCCGTATATAACTTCAATCTCATACGTATTCATGTGAAATATACGTATTTACTTATTTACGGCGGTCTAGACCGCCGTATATATTAATTATATACGGCGGTAGATATAACCGCCGTATATATATGATATATACGGCGGACGCGTGTCCACCGCCGTAAATGAGCGCCGTAAATAGCCCCTTCTCTTGTAGTGTGAGGTGATTTTAAGGTGATTTTGCAGGATTCTTTCAGGGAAAGAAACCAACAAAATATGTGTGTGTTGTGTAAATTCTGGACCTCTTGAACCTTGGAAGTCACCAAGTATTTATAGGGGTTGGGGAAGTGATGAAGATGAGATCAAACACTTCAAGATGGTTCCAGACTCCAAACTCTATTGGGTGGCCGGATGGATGAAGTTTTATCCCGAAAAGAGGTTGAAATCGACAAGAAAACTGTCTTCTGCATGCTGCAGAGGGACGATATCTTGCGCGAGACACGCCATTTCGCGGCGAGATATTGCTCCTGTGGACAATTCCGTTCTTTCCTCGTTATCTTGTATGCAGTTTAGTCCTAAACTAACGATGGTTAGTCAAAACTTAACGAAACATGACGAAATGGTGGATTTCTACTTCTTGACTCAAAGCGAGACTTAGAGTTAAATATGATCCGATGTGTTCAGAATGGGGTGTCTACACGCACGGAATCATCCCAAACTCCCCATGGCAGCCAGTGTCGACCAAAGCACAGTCCGTGTCACACATTTCAAAACCGTGACTTTTGGTTGGTTTTTGGTCTAGACCGTGTCATATAGCCCAGTTGCATACTCCCGTAAAGGTCAAACCTTAGCCCATGTCGAGAGTCGAGATCCTTCGCGCAAGCGAAACTCTGCCAAAATTCTGCCAAGGAAAATTGGCAGAATCTTGACTCCAACATTGACTTTGACTTTGACCCGCACGGAATATGTAAGAGTCGAGCCCGAGTCCGTGCCAAAAAAAATCCAAAGATCTTTCACGCAAGCGGAGCTCTGCCGAAATTCCAACAAGGAAAAATTGGCAAGATCTTGACCCGGCATTGACTTTGACTTTGACTCACGCAACGTATGCAATGAAGTTCAATGTGACACTGTGTCATCCGGCTTTTATCGTTCGACCCATGCCTATTATTTTCTTGGACAATGCCAAAAAGTCAAAATGTCAATCGCGCAAGCGAAACTCTGCCGAAATTCCGTTAAGGCTGAAAGACGAGATTTTCTCGGCATTGCCTTGACTATAATCCGCATCGCTCGTGCGTTAAAAGTTCCTATGACCTACTAGACCCATTAGGAGCGTTCTTCTCTCTCGTTCGGTGGGATCCGCGAGCCCTATAGGACCCTCGCCCGGGGATGTCCACCCCGGGAGGTCGAAATACAGGTGGAATACGAGGGGCTTATAGACGTAGTGACGGAACCCACTGATCCAGGATCTAGAGTAGTTGTGAAAAAGAAGGGCAACCCCTTTTCCAACCAAATAAAAATAAATAAAAGACATTGTTTCAAGTAAACTTGAACAATTAACGGAATCATAATTGCATGGTCCTATCTCTGGAATCCCTAATCGCGACCTCCTCGGTCCGATCTCCGATTTTTTATCTCAACCTTTCGCGGTCAAATCCCTAATCGTGACCTCCTCGGTCCGATCTCCGATTTTTGTCTCGACCTTTCGCGGTCAAATCCCTAAATCGCGACCTCCTCGGTCCGATCTCCGATTTTTTTTATCTCGACCTTTCGCGGTCAAATCCCTAATCGCGACCTCCTCGGTTCGACCTCAGATTTTTTATCTCGACCTTTCACGGTCAAATCCCTAATCACGACCTCCTAGGTCCGATCTCCGATTTTTTATCTCAACCTTTCGCGGTCAAATCCCTAATCGCCACCTCCTCGGTCTGATCTCCGATTTTCGATCTCGACCTTTCACGGTCAAATTCCTAATCGCGACCTCCTCGGTCCGATCTCCAATTTCCGATCTCGACCTTTCAAGGTCCAATCTTTCCCGATCAATTAGGATTAGGAGAAAATGTGTTTTGAGTAAAACTTAAGCGATAAGTGCATGTTACTTGAGCCTTCAGCCTAAACACTTACCTCCAAGCCTAAACACTTACCTCCGAATCTAAACCTTGCCTACCCCCGATGTCTAAACCTTGTCTATCCCTTTCCCGCAGCGAGAAAGAAGTGGGTGAGAATACCGGGTCAGCGGCTTGTCAGTACGGAAATTTCAGGCTCAGATAGTTCAGCAGAATCATCAGTTTTGTCTACTCAGGGGTTTAGAATGGCAGATATGACAGAAAAAGGTGATGGTATGGGTAATCCAGTGACCAGAGAGGAAGAGTTAGCATTAGCTTTGGAAAATGCCCATAAGGTTCACGAAGAGCAGCTGGCCATGCTCGTCAGTGCTCTCCGCCGTCGTGGAGTTCAGGTAACAGTTGAGGCAAATGGTTCCCTGGTCATGGTCGAAGATGAGACTCCTGAAACAGTGATCTCAATTCCTCCATCCTATAACCAATACCCTCCGTCATATAACAAATACCCTCCATCCTACAGCCAATACCCTTCTCCACCCACATATGATCCCTTGCCAAGGACTACTCCTCTTCAATCCTTTCCAACATCCCAGGCCATCAGGGCCCCATCGCCCTCAGCTCCTCAGAACGGATCGGGCTTCATTACGCCTGTTTCTCAGTTTCACCAACCAGCCAGTACTACCCCTTTCACTCAAAACCACCAGCGCAGCGCTGAATCCTCTCAAACAGATCCCAATATCCCTCAAAGTCCTCCCAGGTTCACTTCCTTCCATCAATATGCTCGGTCAACAAGTTTTGTCCCCGTGACTTTTCTGACCCATTTCTTTGGACAACTTGTACTTGCTCCAGCTGCCCCATGGCCTCAAGTCCCTCCACTTCCACCAGTATCATAGGCACGTAACTGATCACTGCCTCGGTCTACGGTAATGGAATCCAGAAGTTAACATAAAATGGAAAGCTCAAGTTCCCAGGCAGTCCAACCAGCGAAGAGTAGCTAGACTAGGGTCTACCTATCTTTAAGCAAGACTAAGAAATAAAATTGTCTCTCAGTCAACTCTCGTAGATTCTAGTACTTTCCTCTTTCAATCAAGTCCTCCTCGGACATTGTAATTAATCTTAAATCTTCTATAAAAGAGTCTTCTTCTTTTCTTGCTAGACTTAAGACATTATTTGCACACCTACATTACATTTAATGAAATGGTTTTATTTTATATGATCACTTGTATTGCTCAACAAACAATCTCTTGAAATAATTAACGTTCCGATTAATCGGTGTGAGAAAGTCAACTAATGCCTTCCCCATACACTTTCCTTACACCACAAAAGGCCTCCATCAAGTCATACACTTTCCTTACCTCACAAAAGCCTTCATCAAGCTATACGCCTCCCAAATCATGTCCCCACCATCACCTTGACCAAGTCAACGACGGCAGCAATGTCAAGGGACAACAAAAGGTCACTCAGCTTCGAAAGATTGACCCCATGTCGACAACAATATAGGAGCTTGCCTTAGACCTCAAAGGTATCAAGAAAGTTCAAGCAGGGGCTCGCCTTGGCCCTCATGTGCTTAAAAAAAGTGCAAAAAAAAAGTAATACCCAGCTAGGTTAAAAACCTTATAAAGAGTTGTCTAGGCAAAAAAAAAAAAAACAGGGTTGCACGTAAAAAAAAAATAGTGCAAAAAGAGTAATACCCAGCTAGGCTAAAGACCCTGAAAGGGACAGTCTAGGCAAAAAACAGGGTTGCACATAAAAAAAAAGTGAGGCCAAGGACCCAGCACCGCCAATCAAAAGATTGATGGATGGGCAAAATCAAAGCTCGAAGGACGGATGTTGTCGATAACAATGGAGTGGTCAAAGCAAAGGCAGAAGCATATCGTAAGTCCTTAAGTTAGATCCAAATTCTTTCTCTCTCGATGAAAGATGACTATCAAGAAGCAATAGAATCATTGAAGCAGCCGTCCAAAAATGACTTGGTCAAGGAACCATCCCGAGGCCCATGCCTCATCATCCAACCTTCTCATCCCGAGCCTTTCCACTAAAGGAACCACAAATCCCATTTCCCAAAACTAAACACAGTTCAGCTGAAGCCGAACTACGGCGACCTGAGCTCCTCACAATGAGGGGAATGTAGGCAAACAGGAATGGTCCGGTCATAAGTATATTCAAATTCTAGAAAAATCCGGTCTCATCAAATGACCTTTCCCATAAACATATCTGAATCCCAGAAAACCCGGTCTCATCAATGACCTCCCAATACACAAACTTTTCTTTCACACCCAGCCAACCTTGATCCTCGATACTGGTTAACTTTCTCCTCATGATTAATCAAAATGTTTGTTCATATCGAGATTAGTGGTTGAATAACCCGAACATTAATAAAGGGTTTTAAGCAATCTTGTGATCATTGTAAATAAAACAAGTTTTCAGATGTCTTGACAAGTCTTCTCTTTCTACATCTTAGGAAAAATAGTGCTAAACACTGATTTTCTGTCAGCAGGGGCTTCCATACACTTTTACAAACCTTTCTACACTTATACTCTCCCAAAAGAGTCAAACCCAAAGCGAGTTCTTGTGCCTACGTCGAATGAGGCCATCAAAAATAACACAAAATCAGGATCTATTCCCACCTTTCGAAAAGTATGCCCCTGCATGTATAAATTTCTAAAATTCCCTTCTTCCACATCTTCTTGCGGTTGACTGAGTGACTAAAGAAAATAAGAGAGCAAGTATGAAAGAATATGTTTTTCCCTTTCCTGCTACAATTCGCATTAGGGCTGCCTTGAAACTCTTCAAGGTTGGGGATTTGCCAAGCCATTCCTTTAAACTGGGGCTTCTTTAGCCATTTTTGGGGTCCGCATCGGGTTCTTCACTATGTCACAAAATGGATTCAGTCTTGATCAGATTAACCTCAGAATCACTTTTGCAGTACCAATCATATTGGGATTTTTGCTAGGTCTTAAGATTGGGGCTTCACCAAATCACCTCTTCGAAATCTAGACTTCGCTTACCAAGTCACCTCTTCAAGCCGAGACTTTGCCAATGAAAGGATTTTTCCTTGCTTTAATAGAACCTGGGGCTTTGCAGATTTTTTTCTTAGACCGGGGCTTCGATAAGTCGCATTCACCCTCAGAGGAGAGGTTTGGTCACTTTGACATTTGCTTCAGTCTTTGGTTCTTAAAGCCTGTCTGCATCAGCTTCAAGTGCCAGAGTTTGAGAAAGGAACATTAATCAAGACCCGAGGTTTAAACCCGATCTCAGTCCAAGAGGGAAATTTGGTCCACATGATACCCTATGGCAGCATTAGCCAAATCTCAGCAACAGCAGCAGCTCATTCCTCACCCAAGGGATACAACCCCACCTGCTCGAAACCTGTCTCAAACAGTTCCCAAACATATACATCCAAACACATGCATCCAAACACATTGTTTCATAAAAATCCTCTCACATTGCCTTCCCGCAAAAGAGTCAGCCCGTTGCTCATGTGACATGCACAAAGAAAAATAACCTCAATTGATTACCAAATCAAAATAGGAAATACTTTTGCCCAAAATATTCTCGTTATCTCCAAATGGAATAACGCTTTCTCCCATGTTTTCCCGTTACATCCAAATCGATATAACGTTGTCTCCTAAAAATCCTCCGTTATCGCCAAATGGGATAACGTTTCCTCCGGGAAACCCTCCGTTATTGCCAAATGGGATAACGTTTCCTCCAGGAAATCCTTTGTTATCGCCAAATGGGATAACGTCTCCTCCAGGAAACCTTCCGTTATCGCCAAATGGGATAACATTTCTTGTTAAAAATCTCAGTTATTGCTAGAAGGCAATAACATTTTGACCTTTTTCGATCTCCGTTATTCTCGAAGGAAGGAATAACATTTCAACCTCTCTCGCGATCTCCGTTATTCCCGAATGAAGGAATAACATTTCGCTATCTCTCGCGATCTCCGTTATTCCCGAATGAAGGAAAACATTTCGCTATCTCTCGCGATCTCCGTTATTCCCGAATGAAGGAATAACATTTCGCTATCCCTCGCGATCTCCGTTATTCCTGAATGAAGGAAAAATATTTCGCTATATATCTCTTTCGATCTCCGTTATTCCCGAAGGAAGGAATAACATTTCGATCTCTCTTTCGATCTCCGTTATTCCCGAAATGAAGGAATAACATTTCGACCTCTCTCGCGATCTCCGTTATTCCCGAATGAAGGAAAAACATTTCGCTATCTCTTTCGATCTCCGTTATCCCCGAATGAAGGAATAACATTTCGCTATCCCTCGCGATCTCCGTTATTCCCGAATGAAGGAATAAAATTTCGCTATCTCTCGCGATCTCCGTTATTTCCGAATGAAGGAAAAACATTTCGCTATCTCTTTCGATCTCCGTTATTCCCGAAGGAAGGAATAACATTTCGATCTCTCTTTCGATCTCCGTTATTCCCGAAATGAAGGAATAACATTTCGACCTCTCTCGCGATCTCCGTTATTCCCGAATGAAGGAAAAACATTTCACTATCTCTTTCGATCTCCGTTATCCCCGAATGAAGGAATAAAATTTCGCTATCCCTCGCGATCTCCGTTATTCTCGAATGAAGGAATAACATTTCGCTATCTCTCGCGATCTCCTTTATTCCCGAATGTAGGAATAACATTTCGCTATCCCTCGCGATCTCCGTTATTCCCAAATGAAGGAATAACATTTCGCTATCCCTCGCGATCTCCGTTATCACTAAATGGGATAACGTCTCATCCGAGAAATTTCCCGTTATCTCCAAATGGAATAACGATTTTCCCAAATCATTGTCCGAAGCTCGAAAGGCTTTAAATTACCCGGTCCGGAAGACCGTATAAATTTCCAAAAATCATTATCCGAAGCCCGGAAGGCTATAAATTACCCGGTCCGGAAGACCGTATAAATTTCCCAATATCATTGTCCGAAGCCCGGAAGGCTATAAATTACCCAGTCCGGAAGACCGTATAAATTTCCAAAATCCTTATCCGAAGCCCGGAAGGCTATAAATTACCCGGTCCGGAAGACCGTATAAATTTCCCAAAATCATTATCCGAAGCTCGAAAGACTATAAATTACCCGGTCCGAAAGACCGTATAAATTTCCAAAATCATATAAATTTCTCACAAAAAAAATTTCGTTATCTCTGTTAGAATTAAATCAAATAAGGAAACAGCCCCCGAGTTGTCAAGATTCAACTTTAGCTGCCTCTATCTCTAGTTCGAAAGAGATAGTGAAGTACGCTTTAGTTTTTTCAAACTTTTGCTACCTCTATCTCTAGTTCGAAAGAGATAGTGAAGTACGCTTTAGTTTTTTCAAACTTTTGCTACCTCTATCTCTAGTTCGAAAGAGATAGTGAAGTACGCTCAAGTTTTTCCAAACTTCAGCTACCTCTATCTCTGATTCGAAAGAGATTGTGAAGTACGCTCAAGTTTTTCCAAACTTCAGCTACCTCTATCTCTGATTCGAAAGAGATTGTGAAGAATGCTCAAGTTTTTCCAAACTTCAGCTACCTCTATCTCTGATTCGAAAGGGATTGTGAAGTACGCTCAAGTTTTTCCAAACTTCAGCTACCTCTATCTCTGATTCGAAAGGGATTGTGAAGTACGCTCAAGTTTTTCCAAACTTCAGCTACCACTATCTCTGATTCGAAAGGGATTGTGAAGTACGCTCAAGTTTTTCCAAACTTCAGCTACCTCTATCTCTGATTCGAAAGGGATTGTGAAGTATGCTCAAGTTTTTCCAAACTTCAGCTACCTCTATCTCTGATTCGAAGGGGATTGTGAAGTAGACTCAAGTTTTTCTAAACTTCAGCTACCTCTATCTCTGATTCGAAAGAGATTGTGAAGTACGCTCAAGTTTTTCCAAACTTCAGTTACCTCTATCTCTGATTCGAAAGAGATTGTGAAGTACGCTCAAGTCTTTCCAAACTTCAGCTACCTCTATCTCTGATTTGAAAGATATTGTGAAGTACGCTCAAGTCATTCCAAACTTCAGCTACCTCTATCTCTGATTCGAAAGAGATTGTGAGGTACGCTCAAGTTTTTCCAAACTTCAGCTACTTCTATCTCTGATTTGAAAGAGATTGTGAAGTACACTTTTGTTTTTCCAACTTAAGCTACCTTTATCTCTGATTCGAAAGAGATAGTGAAGTATGCTTTAGTTTTCCAACTATAGCTACCTCTATCTCCTCGATAGTGAAATACGGTTTAGTTTTCCAACTATAGCTACCTCTATCTCCTCGATAGTGAAGTACGCTTTAGTTTTCCAACTATAACTACTTCTATCTCCTCGATAGTGAAGTACGCTTTAGTTTCCCAACTTTAGCTACCTCTATCTCCTCGATAGCGACGTAAGCTTTAGTTTCATCAGGTGACAATCTCCATTAATTGTCAATCAGGTGACAACCTCCATTAATTGTCAATCAGGTGACAACCTCCATTAATTGTCAATCAGGTGACAACCTCCATTAATTGTCAATCAGGTGACAACCTTCATTAATTGTCAACCAGGTGACAACCTCCATTAATTGTCAAATCAGGTGACAACCTCCATTAATTGTTAATTCAGGTGACAACCTCCATTAATTGTCAAATCAGGTGACAACCTCCATTAATTGTCAATAAGGTGACTCCTCCATTAATCGTCAAAACCTCAAGGATCCTAGACATCGTTCATAACTATCTAGTGAAGCTTGAACTACGACCAAGGCTTGATTCCCCCGGGATACGTAGGTAGCCTTTCATAAAGGTCCAGCCATCCGACCACAATGGTCACCCTTTTCATTCATCACTCCTCAGTGGTGCATGAGCCTTTCATAAAGGTCCAACCATCCGACCACAATGGTCACCCTCTTCCATCATCACTCAGTGGTGAAATAGCCCCTCATAAGGTTCAGATATCCGACTACATCGGTCACTTCCTTCATCTAGCATATCCCCAGTAGGATCGGTCACTTGACCTCCTAGGTCACTTTACGTCCATCTTCCTAGCAAGAGACCAGTTTCTCTTCGCCTTTCCCCAGTGGATCTTTCAAATCTACGACCTGGCTTGATTCCTCCGGGATACGTAGGTAGCCTACTTTAGGTTCAGCCAATTCATCACATATGATACCCCTTTCCCCAGTGGATATTTTCTGAACTACGATTATGGCTTGATTCCTCCGGGATACGTAGGTAGCCTTCCAAAGGTTTAGTCACTTGACCACCTTGGTCACCCAATCCGTCTCGGCATTCGCCAGATTGGATCCTTTTTTATCGACAACCCCACTCGCCCTGCAAGTGACGTTGCCGAGGGGCTTCTGTAAGTACTCAAATCTGGCTCATGCCTTCCGATTAAGTTTCTCGGCAATTCCCCGGACTTTCCTAAAGTTCAGGGGCAATTTGGGAACTTTTCCAAACATTCCGAGGGGCGAAGGACTTGCTAGAAATTAAAATTCCACGTAGTCCTTCGCTGGAAAAGCCCTTCTAGAAGGCCACCATGCATGGTTCTAGAAATAAGCTGAGTCACCTCTGGATAAGACCGCACGGCCTCATTAGCCTTGGGGTTACAGCCGCACGGCTTCATTAGCCATCACCAGACTGCCTATAAATAGAGGCCTCCTCTATTCATTTTAGAGGGGAATTTTCAGCAGTGTTACTCTGCCAAAATACCACCACGAAATTCCAGAGAGCTGAGAGCACCAAAAACCACCTCCCTCCTCTCCAAAACCCTTCCAAAGTTGGTCCTTCCCTAGGCAAACTTCAAGGAGATAGAGGGATACCACCATTGGTAACCTCTCCTCCTCTTTTTCTTGAAATATACTTGTCATTATTTACTATATTGCTCCTTGCTTTACATATTGCTATCAACTTGCTTGATATTTGATATATTGTCATTCTTTAGGCATGTAAATCATATATACCCCATTTCCCTATCACATAGGATCCATGGAAGATCCAACCCAAAGATGAACAATAAGACCTCAAAAGGCTTGTTCTAGGGTGGATCTCTCACACGGTGATGTGAAAAATAGCATCCTTTGCATATAAAGTAGCATCTTTTCATATAAAAATGCCATCTTTTTCCATAAAAATGTCATCTTTAGTTATGAATGTCATCCCCCATTCCCATAGACCTTGCTTCCAAGGATTGTCCACCTAAAAGGTTCATAAAGGACATAGGAAGCCATAAAGGTCCTTCCTTTTATTTCCTAGTCTTAGCTTGCATCATGTTCATTACACATGTTTGCATAAAAATGTCATCTTTAGCTTAAAAATGCATTCCCCATGTCCCTCATGGTTCGATCTCTCTCCGAGGATTGCCTAGTGACCTTCATAAGGCACAAAAAAGCATAGGATGAGTATAAAGATCCAATCTTTATACCCCTCCCTTAGTCCCCTTTGGTACTTGGAGCATCTCTTGGAGCGTAATGGTGTAAAGGTCCTATCTTTACATCATTTCCTCCACTTAAAGATGCTATAGACGGATTTTCCTTTTGAAAAGGATGAACTTGAGCCACATATCTCCGATCATCACTTGAGACGAGCATAAATGTCCCGAAAGAGCTCAAATCGTCTCAAGATGTAGGATTGATGGGCAAAGGTCATTCCTTTCTAAAGAGTCTCATCCTCAGACTATAAAAACGGTGTCCCTATTTCGATCACATGTGACCCAAGGTCTCATCATGATGATCATAAGTCCAAGATGAGAACGGGACCAAAGTCCCTAACACATAAAAAACCAAGGAATCCCGAGCGATAAACAACTCATGTTTTATACGTTCGGAAGACCACTTGGTACATTCCCTCCCTTTCAAAACACACATCCCACACACGAAAACATAAAGGCAAGCATGAAAAGCGGATCTTGGAAGACTTGCTTGGGCAAAGCTCTTTGGGTGAACGACGATCCGTTCTTCCCAAAGGGTAACTTAACCTCCAGATCCAAATCCTTTTTTTCAAAGTTTTGAGGAAATCAAAATGGCATGGCAACTCCGTTTTTCAATTTAAATCAGATGTTTCCAAACTGATGTGAGGCGGTGATCCCCCTTACACGAGAAAGCGGTTCCAAAAATAAATAAAAACAAAAAAGGAGAGTCGCTATCTTGGGCACCACATTCACACATCTGTACTCACATCTGTGAACTGTTGAGTTGTTTAAGCTTCCTAGCTACACGAAACATTCAATTAGTTTCAGAGCCAACTCTCGAAATATTATTGAGTGTTGATCCAGAAAGTGTAGTCATAATAGAATGCCAAAATCATCAAAACAGGCATCCTGTCTTGGACGACACAAATTATTCTCTTTGGAAGTCTAAGATGTGTAATTACATCAAAGGTATTGATAAAAGGGCATGGATGTGTCTCCTTGTAGCCTGACAACCTCCTACTGTGGAGAAAAGGCCTGAATCTGGTGTTGGTGAATCTGTGTTTGAGAGAAAGCCTGAAGAAAGGTGGACTCTTGATGAAATACATGCTGCTAATTATAATTCGAAAGCAATGGGTGCTATTTCCAGCCATGTTTCTGGAAATATCTATAAACTCATCACTAGTGAAAGAATTGCAAAGAATGCTTGGGATATCTTACAGATGCAATGTGAGGGGATTCCAAGTGTAAAGGTTACTAGGCTTAGGATTTTAATTGATAGGTTTGAGATACTTAAAATGGAAGAGACAGAAGACATAGTCTCTTATGCTGCAAAAATCCATGAAATTTTGAATGAATGTACTAGTCTGGGAGAATAAATTTCTAATGCCAGACTTGTGAGTAAGATTTTGAGAACCTTACCTGAAAGGTTCAATATAAAAGTGGCTGTTATAGAGGAAACTAATGACACCAACACAGTATGTTTAGATAAAATTGTGGGAATTTTGACTGTGTTTGAGCTGAATCTTGAAGCTCAAAAAAAGAACAAGTCTATAAGCCTTGCTCTTAAAAGTGCTACTGCTGTTCCAACAGAGCTTGTGGAACTGTCCTCTGAAATTGACAAGTCTAATCTTGAGGAAGAGGATGTGGCACTTATCTCTAAAAAATTCAGTTCCATGTTGAAAAATAAGAGAATGAGTAAGTTCCCCAATAGACCTGCTCCCAGTGCTGCTGAAAAACTAAAACCTAGCACTGAGACTGGGTTCAAAAAGCCAAATTTTAACAATAAAAAATCCTATGTTTCTGTGCAATGTAGGGCATGTCGTGTCTTTGGTCATTATGCTAATGAGTATGCTAACACTCTTAAAATGAAGGGAATGAGCTTAACTGCTTCTCTAAGTGATAGTGAGGATGAAGATGAAGTTGCTAACATGTCTGTAATAAACTGCCATTCGATGTTTAATGCTTTTCTTGTAGAAATTGATGAAGGAGTTCCTGAGGAAAAAGTGGATGTGGTCCCAGATGTGTACACATCTGCTGACACATCTAACCTAGTTTTTAATTATTTCTTTGTAAAAGGAGATTCTGATGATGAGGATAGGGACATTCCCTATGAGGAACTCTTTGCAACCTACAAAGAACTGCATGCTGATTGGATAAAGAGGATGGACAAGATTGAGGTACTTGCTATGGTAAACAAATCTATTTCTGATAAATTAGCTATTTATGAAGATGAAAAGGCCATACTTTCAAAAGAGAATGATGATCAAAAAGATACCATTGCCAAACTTGAAGTTCTTGTGACCAAGAGAGAAGTTGAGCTTGAAAAATTCAAAAATGAGTGTGAAAAAGCTGAAAGTACATTTACCAAGTTAAACAAAAGTAAAATGAAACTTGATGAAGATATTTCAATGGGTCAACTTAATAAACTTGGTTTGGGTTTTGAAAAAGGCAAAATAGTAAAGGAGGGATGTGAGGCTTCTACTTCAAAAAGTGTGGAAAAATCAATTTTGAAAGAAAAACCTTTTTTGAGTGAGAAAAGGCCAAGGAAAAGGCACTACATCTGTCATTATTGTTTTGCTCCTGGACACATTAGACCCTTTTGTTACAAATTAAAAGTTAACAAAAGAAATGGTTGTGTTAATTAGTCTAGATGTATGAGAAGATGTGTATACATCCGAACATACATCTTGGTAATTTGAGACCTCTGCACCATAAAAAGAAAGTTGAAACTAAGTGGGTGGCCAAACCAAGTGCTACCTTCAATGTTGTATACTCTTCCCTCAAGAGTAGTGTCTCTAGTTCTTGGTATTTTGACAGTGGGTGCTCTAGGCACATGACTGGGAACCAAGCTGTTCTTATAGACTATGAGTTAATTAGTGGGGGAAAGATGAATTTTGGTGGTGGTGCTCAAGGTAAAATTGTTGGGAAAGGAACCCTAGATGTTAAGGGACTCCCAAAATTGCACAATGTATACCATGTGGAAGGCTTGAAAGCCAACCTGATTAGCATCAGTCAGCTATGTGATGATGACCTCTATGTGAAGTTTGATAAACACCTGCGTGAAGTGTTTGATAAAGATAATAAGTGTGTGTTCACTGGTCCTAGGTCTGCTGATAGTTGTTATCAATTTGGTGACAATCTTTCGTGCCAGAGCTCCAAAGCTAATGATGTCAATCTGTGGCACCAAAAACTAGGGCATGCTAGCAGCAGAAAAATGGAAGAACTTCAAAGGTTTGAAGCTGTAAAGGACCTCCTGAACTTCAAAAACACAGATGTCTGTGGATCATGTCAAAAGGGAAAACAGACAAAAGCCCTCACATAAAAATGTCCAACAATGCTCCACATCTTGGTGTTTGGAGTTGATTCATACCGACTTGATGGGACCTATTGAAGTAGAAATCTTTGGTAAGAAAAAGTATGCTTTTGTGTGTGTTGATGACTATTCTAGGTACACTTGGGTGATGTTCTTAAGAGAGAAATCTAAGACTATTGGAGAGTTCAAAAATTGGTACAAAAGGGTTAGAAATCTTTATGGTCTTAAGACTGTGAGGATTAGATCTGACCATGGCACTGAATATGAGAACTCAATGTTTACTACCTTCTGTAACTCCAAAGGAATCACACATGAATTTTCTGCACCAATCACTCTACAGTAAAATGGAATTGCAGAAAGGAAGAATAGAACTTTGCAAGAAATGACTAGGGTTATGCTAAGTTCTAAAAATCTGTCCAAGAAATTTTGAAATTTGAAGCCTTTGAATCTTGCTTGTCACATTGGTAATAGAGTGTTCCTAAGAATTGGAAGTACAGTTACTCCATATCAAATCCTTCTTGGCAAGAAACCCACTTTGAAGTACTTTCATGTGTTTGGGTGTATATGCTACATTCTTAATGATAGGAAATACCTGTCAAAGTTTGATTCAAAGAGTGATAATGAAATTTTCATGGGATATTCCACTAATAGTAGAGCTTATTGAGTTTTTAATCTAACAACAAAAACCATTATGGAATCTGCTAATGTTGTTTTTGATGACTCACTTGATCTAAACCTCAAGCCTGCTGAGGATGATGTTTCATGTTGCCTACTGGATTTGGAAAAATACGAAGAACAGTCTTGTGGAACAAATAGAGGCCGCTGCAATCGAAACAAATGATGAGATAGTAAAGGATGTGACCAAAGATGTGGACACATCTGCCTCCACATCTGAACCCACACATGCTCCCACATCCACTCAAAATCCTGAAACTGAGGACAGCTCCTCTGAATTTGATCAGGATGATGCTCCAGAAGGTAATATGGATGGGTGTGTGGATAGATCAAGGGATATTCCCTCTAAAATCCAGAAAAATCACCCCACTTCACAGATTGTGGGAGATGTGCATGCTCAAGTGAAAATAAGGCAGAAAGACAAGGTAGACTATAGAAAGATGGCTGGATTGTGGAGCTGCTCATCAGCATATTCCCAGGTAAGTTTTTGCTGTTTTATTTCCAAGATTGAACCAAAGAACATCACTGAAGCATTGAAAGATGCTGACTAGATTCTTGCTACGCAAGAAGAGTTAAATCAATTTGAAAAGAATGATGTTTTGACTCTTGTCCCTAGGCCCTCTCATGGAAATGTCATAGGAACCAAATGGATTTTCAAGAATAAAACTGATGAGAAGGGAGTGATTACTAGGAATAAGGCTAGGTTAGTTGCTCAAGGATATACTCAAATTGAAGGAATTGACTTTGAGGAAACATTTGCTCCTGTTGCAAGAATTGAGTCCATTAGACTTTTATTGGCCATTGCTTGCTACCTCAAGCTTACTCTTCATCAAATGGATGTTAAGAGTGCCTTTCTAAATGGGGTATTGAATGAGGAAGCCTATGTAGAACAACCTAAAGGCTTTGAGGACTCTAAGTTTCCTAACCATGTGTACAAATTGAAGAAAGCTCTGTATGGGCTGAAACAGGCTCCTAGAGCTTGGTATGGTAGGTTGACTGACCATTTCCTTCACCTAGGATTCAAAAGAGGTGAGGTGGACAAAACCTTGTTTGTAAGGAAAAATAAAAAGGAGATTCTTGTGGCTCAAATCTATGTGGATGATATTGTGTTTGGGTCAAATTCTGATTCTATGCTAACTGAGTTTGTGGAAATCATGAACTCCACATTTGAGATGAGTATGGTAGGAGAGTTGAACTATTTTCTAGGCCTACAGATAAAGCAATTCAAAGAAGGCATGTTCATCTCTCAGTCCAAATATGCCAAGAATCTTGTGAAAAAGTTTGACCTTGAACACTCCACACATCTCAAAACACCAATGGGATCTTCCCAAAAGCTGAGCCATGACTCATATGGTGAGAGTGTTGACCAGACCTTGTAGAGAAGCATGATAGGCAGTCTGCTGTATCTCACAGCAAGTCGACCAGATATTATGTACACTGTGTGTCTCTGTGCAAGATATCAAGCAAACCCAAAAGTGTCTCATCTTAAAGCCTTGAAAAGGATAATCAGATATGCTAATGGGACTGTGAACCTAGGGTTGCACTACTCTAAGGAGACAAACACCAATTTGGTAGGCTATACTGACTCAGACTGGGCTGGCAATAGTGATGATAGGAAGAGTACTACAGGTGGATGCTTCTACCTAGGGAACAACCTTGTTTCTTGGTACAACAGGAAGCAGAATTGTGTGTCTCTGTCCACTGCAGAGGCTGAATATGTAGCCCTTGGAAGTTGCTGAACACAAGTGCTGTGGATGAATCAAATGCTGAAAGACTATGGATTAAATAGCAAAATGTTGACTGCTTTTTGTGATAACAAGATTGCCTTAGACATATCTAAAAATCATGTCCAACATTCTAGAACAAAACACATTTATATTAGACACCATTTCATTAGGGATCTTGTAGAACAAAAAACTGTGTGTCTGGAATTTGTTGGGACTGAAAATCAATTGGCTGATATATTTACAAAGGCATTAGATTTGGAGAGATTTTCCTCCTTGAGGAAATCTCTTGGCTTGTGTGATATTTAAGGTTGTGTGCACAAATGTGCACACATCCACTGACACATCTGTATATTATCTAACTAAAAAAATAATAAAAAAAATTAAAAAAAATATCATGCATTTGCAAGAAATATCTCAGTGTGGTCACTTATGAGTTTTACATCTTTGACATTCTCTGATCACCTAATTGTGGACATTTCTTGTTCATGTTGTCTTTTGATAACTTGATATAATCTTCTTAGATATCTCACAGTGGGTGCTTTAAATCAATGGGAAACAACTGCTTCACCCATTTGTATGAAGCCAAACCATTGTGATTAAGTGATTCTCAAGAGAAAGTTTGAAATCAAACTTTAAAAGATCATTGGGAAAAGGGCTATCTTTGGGAAATAAGAAAAGTGAAATCTACTCAAAATGCAAAATATCCACAATAAAAAAATGGGTGGATGCATTCTAGAGGCTGTGCAAATTAGATTATTTCCCATTGATTTTTTGTGATCTAAATATGTCCCTAAATGTGACTCACATCCTATGCCACATCTGAAGCTGAGATTTTTCCTTCACCTGTGTGTTGCATCATGCTAGACATACTGAATATTAGGTCATATAGGGTGCTTTGTAAATATGTCAGTTAATTTATTTTCACTCTAAATTTATTCTTTGATTTAACATGTTTTTGTTTTCCAATATCTCCCATGAAAAAGAAATGTGTGTATCAATCCTCATTGGAAAAGGAAGGACATTTTCAAAGGAATTCTGTTGAAAAGATATGGCTGAAGTTTGTTTGTTACCATAAAAGGTAAGCAAAATTTTGATTTATTTTAATTCCTAATTTTTCATGATTTGTTGTGTGGAAATATCAAAGGGTTATAGCCGTTGTGGGATCTTTTTGGTATTTCGGTTTTTTATGACCTTTTTAGAGAAAGAATCCTAATTTCAGTTGGAAAGGGGGAGCTGTGAGTATTTATGAAGCCTCACATCCGTCCCATCCCCTTAAACCCTTGTTAAATCTTGCTCCCTTCTCCCTTAAATTCTCACACGCACACACTGCAATCAATTTATATCTTCTGTTCTACCTAACCATCTTTGCAGAGTCAATGGAGCCTATTAATGCAATTCGCGAGGAAGATGTGCTCGACATTGAACCAATTTCAGTTGCAATAGCTGATAATCTAGTTGCTAATTAACCTACGAAACCTAAATTTTTCGTAGAGGTACCCCCTTCATCTCCTTCATCTAATTCGTCAATGGAGGTACCTCCTTCAGCTAATACTCCTCCGTTAGAACCCTCTGTTGCTCCATCATCTCCAAAAATCCCCACTCCTCCCTCTCCTATTTTTCAACCTTCTGTGGTTCCCCTACTGTGGCCCCTGTACCTTCTTTGGTCATTCCCTCACCAAGAAAAGGAAGCTACCCACTTCCAAACCAAAAGGGAACCTTGTTCAAACTGTACCCCCCAGAAATTTAAGAAGATCTCACAGGGTGGGAAAGCTATCTAAGGCTGATAAAGCCAAGAATTTGAAAAAGCCTGGTGGTAAACTAACAACAGTCATCACCTGTGATGATGATTAGGAAGAAGAGGAAGTGCCACAGCTGACCAGGTTTAGGAAGCCAAGTGCTTAACCTGTTGCTGCTCCTCCAACTGACAAAGATGAGGAACCTCTAGCAAATTTGCTCATTGATCTGAAAGGAAAGAAGAAAGTGACTGAAGCTGACCTTGAACCCATTGTTGAAGAGGAACATTCTAATGAAAGCTATGACAGTGATGACACTGCTGCTAATGAGAACTACAAGCGTGGTCGTGATGAGCTTGATCAAGAAAAGGAAGATCAAATTCTTGATGCCCCTTCTGATGAAGAAACTGAAGCTGAACCTGAAAAGGCGCCATCTCCTCCAAAAGATGTGCCTGCAGATGTGCACACATCCAAATGCACATCTTTAAGGCAAACTACTCAAAAGGGTATCTCTAAATCCCTCTCTACCTCTACTGTTTTAACCCCCATATCCTCCAAATTTTATCTGCTGATGCCTCTGATAGGCATGAACAAATTGTGAATAAAGCCTTCATTTTAGAAATGAAAAGAGATAGGGAGACATTCTCAAAATTGGGCTTAGATAAATTTTTTGAGGAGAGGGGTTTATTTATGACTGTTGATCACCCAATCCCCTTCCTTCCCAAACTTGTGCATGAATTCTATGCTAATCAGACCAAAGGATTGGACAGACCCTCATCCCCCATGTTTTGTACAATCTATGTTAGAGGAAAGTTTATCATTTTTCACCCTCTGTCATCAATGATCTCTTAGGCTTAGAAGAAGGGTTAGACCATGTTTGTGATGTCTCTGAGGAAGAGCTTGTTTCCACCATTACCCATGGGAAAATAACTGCCTGGCCCATTAAGACAAAGGATTTAGGAAGTGGATCCCTTACCTCTTTCTACTGCTTTCTCCATTACATCTTAACTGCCAATCTCTGCTCCTCCAACAACAAGACCTCTGTGACTAGAGTGCAAGCAGATTTACTCTACAGATTGGGTGCAAAGAAAAATATCAATTTTGGAGAGTTTATTTTAAGGAATATTTGTGGGTATGGTGAATCCCCCTCTAAAAATGGTCCCTTCCTTACCCTTCTCTCATATCCCAAATTTTAATTGCCCAAGCGCTAAAGCCAGAAAAAGGAGAAGCTAGAATAAGTAAGTTTGAATTGTTTAAGGAGACCAAAACCCTTCTAGATGCCAAGCAGAGATTTGTTGATCTCCCTCTAGGAGTTGTGCCAGGAATTGCTATGCAGGATGTGGGCACATCCAGCCCCACATCTGTGAACTCCTTTGAAGCTCAGATGGCAGATCTTGATGCTGAAATTGCTGATGCTGAAGCTCTCACCACAGCCTTGAAGTCTCAAATGCAAGCCTCCCAATCTCATGCTCCCAATCTCATGCCAATAACCTCAAAGCTCTAAAGGATAGACTCCAAAGGTGGCATTCTACTCTTTCTAGTCAAAAAGGGGGAGATAAAGCTGAAGCTACTGCTGCAGGTGCTGGTGTTGCTGACTATTCATCCTGGAAAAGCTGGGATCTTTGAATTTAGGGGGAGATGAAGTGAATTCTCATTTTGTTTTAATATGTGCTGGTTCTCAAAACAATCTTTTAATTTCTGTTCTTTTTATATTTGTTAGTTTAAACAAATGGTCTGTAATCCTAAACATGATGCTGAATCCAAAATAGGGGGAGATTGAAAGAGTAAGTTTTAGGAAACAATTGGTTCCTATTTTCGAATCAATGTCACATTTTTGGTAAGTTGATTTTGGGACTTTTATGGAAAGATTTAGAATTGTTAATATTGTAAATATCTTTTATTTATGTACATATATTTATATTAGGACTAACCTACTAACAAAATCTCTTTCCTTGTGAGTGTGCTTCATGTTTCCTTGTAGGAATTGGAAACTCACATATGGAAAGGTGTTGGATTCGTGAAGATCTTCCCAAGGTGCAGATAAATACAAGTGATCAGCACAAAAA
Organism: Adenophora triphylla var. japonica; assembly: GCA_022495995.1. Lineage (NCBI taxonomy): Eukaryota > Viridiplantae > Streptophyta > Magnoliopsida > Asterales > Campanulaceae > Adenophora > Adenophora triphylla. The sequence goes on from JAFEMH010002876.1 coordinate 259,358, forward strand.
GAAGACACGGCTTTGGAGTGAATTTGAGAGACAATACACAGTTGTGATTCACGTTTTCAACATTGTGATTTTAGCTTGTGAGTGAAGGTTGTGTCTTACATCCAAACTCACATCTAGGTTTTTATCAAGTTCTTTGTTTTACTTCTGGCTAGAATAGGATCCACTTGGGAAAGGGAGTCTGTTCTTGTCATAGAAGGTGATTAGAACTTGTTTAGTATTTTTGTATTTTAGTCTTCATTTATTCATTTTTTTGTAAACAACACAGTTTTTAATAGTAAAAAGTTTTTGGGCGTAAGCCTTATTTGCTGGGATCAAAACCAGCAAACGTTATAATTCTTGTGTTTTACTTTTTATTCCGCTGCTTTATTTGTAGATGTGGACAGTTGTGTGTCACATCTGTACTCACATCTGTGAACTGTTGAGTTGTTTAAGCTTCATAGCTACACGAAACTTTTAGTTGACTTTGGAATCAACTCATGTTTTTGTACGGAACAAGGTGAGGAAAGCACAAGCATCCAAAAGTTTTGAGAAACGCATAATCCATTACTTGCTTGAGATGTTTTTGAAATGGTGAGATGTAACCCAATTGTCTCATAGCTAGGCAACCGGTTAATTAGGTAAACCACAGTTGTAAATGCTTCTAGCCAAAAAGAATATGACAGGCCGAAGTGAGAAAGTAAACATAATCCCATTTCCGTGATGTGATGATGCTTACGTTCAACTGTACCCTCTTGTTGAGGGGTACAGGGGCATGTGGATTGATGTTTATAATACCATGTTTTTATAAAATTATGGTAAACTATCTGTTAATAAATTCTCCCCCTATCCGTTTGAACCATTTTGACAGTGTTAATAGAATTTATCTTACAACTTAACTGATTTTCGACTTGGATTTTAAAAGTAGAGAATACCTACAAAACATCAGATTTGAGAATTTTAGGGAAAATCCATACGAATCTGGAAAAATCATCAACAATACTAAGATAAAAACGATATCCACTTTTTGAAATAATAGGGGAAGGTCCCCATACATCTAAATGAAGTGAATCTAGAGGTTAAACATAATTAAAATTGCGAGCAACAAATGGTAATTGACCCGACTTTCCTAACAGAAAAGAATGACATTGAAACTGAAAAACACGTCCACTAACTAACATAGATGTGGACTTTCTTGACTAAAGACTTAAAAACCTGTGAAGATGGATGACCGAGATGAGAATGTCAGATGATTGAAGAAGTACGTTCGACAATGAGAGCAACAGGGTTGACACGAGCGGAAGAGTTGAATCTGAGAATATAAAGACCTTTAGAGCACTCCTTGAGAGAAGGGCCTGGCTCGTGATATTATCCTTCACACGAAAACCGAATCCATCAAATTCAAAGAAACAATTGTTATCAATGAAAAATGGGGAATAGAAAGTAAATATTTATGCATATTAGGTACACATAAAACATTAAGAAGATGAAAATTGCAATTATGATGAGAAGGGAGATTGACCAACAAATGAAATTGGGATTCGGGAACCATTAGCTATGGTAACCGAATAGTTACCATAGTTGAAATCACGAAAGAACAGGAACGGATGAATTTATGAGAAAAAGAGTTGCCACGCCATTTTTATTATAAGCCAAAACTTTGAAAAAGGCTGAAAAGAGATTGTTAGGTTCGGAGGTCACGTTAGGCCATGGGAAGAGAATATTTGTGCTCACCCAAAATGCCTCGTATTGACGAGTCTTTCTACCTTTCTCAAAAATTGTACGTGTGTGTGTGTGTGAAGATTAGTTAAAAATGAGTTTGGATGGAGGGTCTAAAATGATAGATATTTTGATGGGTGAAATAATGACATGATATATACATATATAATTGTGAATATGTTATATCAAGATCTTCCGTTTATTCGACTCTGTAACAACATTCATTCCAAGGAGATGAGTTTAGAGGAATTTTAGGAATCATTTCTTGATTCAAATTGGGCATTATAACATTACCCTTTTAATAAAATGACAATAATAAATACTTTAAAAAATAAAGATATTTATAGCAATTGACAGTAATGAAATGACGATTGACAAATCAATTTCTTGACTTGGACATTTAAAGTAAATGCGATATTTAAATGACGATCAACAAATCAAACGATTTGGAAGGTAAATGACATTATTTAAATGACAATCAACAAATCAAAGGATTTGGAAGATAAATGACATTTTAAGTAAGATAAAAATGAGAATCAACAAACCGACATCTCCCCGCTTTTAACTCTAAATTACTTATAAGAAAAGTAATAGAGAAGGGATCAGAAAAGTAATAGAGAAGGGATCATTTCCGGACTTGGAACGAATATCTATAATGTTTACATTTTAATGAAATGACATAAATAAAATGACAAGTAAAAGATGGAAATTTAGGGTTAGAAGGAGAGTTTACTAATGTTTGGTTTTGGCTATATCTTCTTAGGGTTTGTAGGTCGGATACGAGAGTGTTTGGATTAGGGTTTTATTTGGGAAAAAAATGGGATTTTCACGCAAACTGGCAATTTCGCTCTCTCCGGAATTTTTGGGACTTAGGCTGCAGTAAATTTTCTGGACTGAAACAGGAAATGGGGTGAAAATTGTTGGGGTTGAAATCTGAAAATGGGATGAAAAACTGTGGCTGAAAAATAGAAAATGGGATCAAAATCTTTGGGATAAAAATGTTGTTGGGGTAAAAAATGAAATCTGAGGCTGCTATTTATAGGCTTGTTAAACATGCAAAACAGGCTGGCCGGCCTGTTCTTCAGCCTGAGGGAATTTTGGTCATTTTACATTCTGCGTGATTTTGACCATTGATTTGACCCTTAGACGACTTTTGAGGCAAGTTTATCTAAAATTTTGGTATTATTTCATCTTTTATCCGGATTTTGACAGTTTTGTTAATTAATTGTCCGAATAAATGTCGGAATAGTCCCGGAAATCGCGTATTTTTAAAAAGTAATATTTTTAACGTGTTCTAACATATTTTTAATAGACTTTAATTTTGAATGATCCGGATAGTCCCAGAAAATCTCATTAATTTGAAAAGTGTGAATTAACGTATTTTTAATATACTTTTACGAACCGGATTTGGGTACTTACAGTAGCCCCTCGGCGACGTTACTTACGGAGGAAGTGGGGTCGTCAAAACAAATAAGGATTCCAATATGGGGAGATGCCTTACGAAGTGACCTGAACGGTCAAATGTCTGGAACCTAGAGAAAGGATTCCTACGTATCCACAATAGAAATAAAGCCGATCGTAGTTCTCGTCTGTTAAGTATAAGAGACTTAACTGATTGACTTTAGGTCATGAAATCTTACGCTGGAGATCTAACGAAATGACAGGAACGGTTGTGCCAAATAGATGTTATGACAACACGGTCTAAATCTGAAGATGAGATTGAAGTTCTAACGTCACGGTTAGAAACAGAATTTAACCTCGGGAAAGGATGGTATGTTGCTGGGGAAAAACGTTTAACGCTCTAACGAAAGCGGTTAGAGACGGAGAAAAATGTTTAACGTTCTAACGAAAGCGGTTAGAAATGGAGAAAAAAATGTTTAACGTTCTAACGAAAACGGTTAGAAATGGAGAAAAACTTTAACGTTCTAACGAAAGCGGTTAGAAACAGAGAAAAAACATTTAACGTTCTAACGAAAGAGGTTAGAAATGGAGAAAACGTTTAACGTTCTAACGAAAGTGGTTAGAAATGGAGAAAACGTTTAACGTTTTAACGAAAGCGGTTAGAAATGGAGAAAATGTTTAACGTTTTAATGAAAGCGGTTAGAAACGGATAAAAAACGTTTGAAGTTCTAAATAAGCAGTTAGAAACGGAGAAAATCGTTTAACGTTCTAACGAAAGCGGTTAAAAACGGAGAAAAAACGTTTGAAGTTCTAACGAAAGCGGTTAGAAACAGAGAAAACGTTTAACATTCTAACGAAAGCAGTTAGAAATGGAGAAAAAACATTTAACATTTTAACGAAAGTGGTTAGAAACGGAAGAGATGATGGAATTCTCGTTTAAAGGGGAGGGCTTACGATGATAGCCGAAATTTATCCTCGGGAGAGGTGAGAAATAATTTAACCTCGAGAGAGGATGGAAAACGATAATTACGAAATTTATCGAAAATTTTAACCTCTGGAGAGGTTTTTTAAGAAATTATTCGGAAAAATTTAACTTCGGGAGAGGGATGGCGAATTATAATAGCATTTGAGCAAAAAAACATCAAATTGGGAAAGATAGTGGGCTGGATGGTCAATTGGGCCAAAAATGGCCCACTGGTAAAACAGGCCGGCCGCCCTGTTCTTCAACATGGCCTGGTTTAAATCAAGCGAAGAACAGAAACAGAAAACAGAAAACAAAAAGTTTTCTTGTTTTTTCAGTCGAGAGAGAAGAGAAAAAAAGAGAGAAAAACTTCAGATTTTTCCAAATTCTTGCCAAATCTTGAGATACTAACATCATGGAAGGAAGATTAGGACGAAGGAGCCGCCATAGGAGGACCGATAATGAGAGGAAGAAGCTTAAAAGGGCGGTGCGAGAGACTAAGCTTTATTTGGATCCATCCGAGTTCTACAAGGCACGGGATAATCACAAATCTAAGGAGGGGATTGCGAGGAGGGTAAGTATTCTTGAATTTTTTGATCAATTTTGGAGTATGTTCAATTTTTCCTTGTCTTGGATTTTCCAAATGTGGTAAAATAAAGAAGAATGGGGGAGATGATGCTTGGTTGTTATTTGGGTATTTTATTGCTCTTAAAACATGCCATCTTTTGTGATCAATCTTGTTGGAAAAAACTTCGAATGAGACGGAGATTTTTTGGAATGATATGGAAAAAACTCCGAATTGGGACGGAAATTTTTTGAATGATGTGGAAAAAACTTCGAATTGGGACGGAATTTTTTTGGAATGATGCGGAAAAAACTCCAAATTGGGATGAATTTTTTTTGGAATGATGTGGAAAAAACTCCGAATTGGGACGGAATTTTTTTGGAATGATGTGGAAAAAACTCCGAATTGGGATGGAATTTTTTTTGGAATGATGTGGAAAAAACTCCGAATTGGGACGAATTTTTTTTGGAATGATGTGGATTATATTTCTTTGCGATGATATATTTATGTGCTTTCATTTTAAGGCATATATATATCTTGCATACATTATTTGTGATTTAACATACCTTCGCAATGTCTTACCCACAGGGGCAAGGGTCAATAGACTTGTTCACCACAAAGAGTAGGGGGAACGTTGAGGCAGTGAGCGAGTTGTGGGGTATGCTTCCAGATGTGGCTCGGGGTGAGGGAAGAAGTCCTCGACAGATAGTGGTAAATTCCGGTCTGGGGGCTTTATCAGTGCGGTGGTTGTAGTGGCTTTGACGCAGAGGATCAAAGTCATTCACGTGGCCCTGAGCGAGCGCTGGTGGGACACTACCCACACTTTCCATTTCAGGTGGGAGGAGGCTATGATTACTCCCACGGACTTTGCTGCTATTACCGGGTAGTCCTTCTGGGGCAATCCTATAGAGTGGTTTGAGGAGTTCACCACGGAGCAGCTCACAAGTTTGTTAGGTTTTGACATTACGGATGCCAATACTGGCATATTGTATCGTCCGATGGAGGGGTATCTCAGAAGAGGCATTGATGATTATTTGGCTGGTTCTGAGTGGATGACAGTCGAGCGGTTAGCTCGAGGGTTTTTATGTTTTTCTTTGTCAGCGACCATCTTTCCCAATGCTGACACGAAGTGCCAATTTGCTCTACTTGGCTCTCTGATTGATTTGGAGGCGGTGAGAGGATTTGCCTGGGGGAGTCTGGCTTGGCCGAGCTTTACTTTGCATTGGATAAGTATTCTCGAGGGGGAAGAGAATTCTCTCTGCTGCTTCCAGTTTGCTTTGGACGTGAGTCTTCTTTTTCTTTTCCTTGCCTTATCATTCATTCATCGTATATATATTTTTTATTCTATATATATTTGTGAATGACGCTCTGTCCTGTTTTCTTTTTAGGTGTGGTGTTTTGAGGTGTTCTGTCCACATCGGTGGGGCATTAAGGATGACTATGCTGTCATGTTTCCTGCTATGCTGACTTGGCAGAAGGAGGCTAAGAAATTGGGAAGGACGAGGGACAGTACGAGGGTCACTTATGAGGAGGCATCCGAGGCTTTGGTGCGAGATATTTCACAAAGGGTGAATTTGGCATGGTGGCACTGGCTCGATCATGAGATCATTGATGCAACCAGGGAGGTGACGAACAAGTGGAAGCTTCTGGTGGGGCTCTCTTATGATATTATGTATTTGGGCGAGAGGGTGACTCGCCACTATGCTCAGGGATCGGATCCCATGGTTCCTAGGGATCCTCCCATCCACATGTTGTAGCCTCCGGTATAGGCTGGGAGTGTCTTTTATTGAGAATGTCATTGATGGGGCAGACTATGACATTTTCAGAAGGATGAGGCTGAGGAGCCCGCAGGTGATTGCTAGAGAGGGGGAAGATCCTTTACGTCCCAGAGACCCTCCTGTCCCCCGCACTCGTTTTGTATATAAGGGTGCTGGTAGTTCCCGCAGGCGGTTGATGATCCCGATTCCTGAGCAGGGGAGGCCTCGATACCGAGTCGATCCTGGTGCTACTGTGAGTATTCTGTTGATTCATGTATATGTACTCATTTTCTGTATGTGTGTATTTGCATTGTTCTTTCAATCTTTTGATCATTTCCTTTATGTGCAGGACTCGGGACGTACTCATGACTTGGCGGTCCGGCGTCTGGAGGGAGTGACAGGTTTTGCCAGGCAGCTTCTTGATTACATTTGGTGTGGTTCCAGGAGAAGCACGGCGGTTCATGAGCCTATGCCCCCTAGGCCATCTTTTGCTAGGGAATCATCTGCTTCTGTGTCTGGCGGGACGGATTCTGGTTGCCAGGGTGAGACTTCTGAGTCGCAGGCCCATCGCTCTTCTTTTTCGGGATTTGACTACGGCGGGACTTCAGGATCCTAGACACAGGGTAACTATTCTTCGGTCGCCGGAGTGGATGACTTTGTGAGCTATCTCTTTGCCACAGATCATGTTGCAGCGACACAGTTCATTGAGTGCTCGGACGACGAGCATGATTCAGAAGATGATGAGCCGGATGCAGCGGATGAGGAGCAGGATTCAGAGTAGTCATGTCGCATTTTAGATAGCTATTTCTCTATAGGTACAGCTTATTTCGGATACTTTTTATTTCTATTTGGGATGCCCTTGTTCTGGGGCGCGACTTTGTACACTTTATTATTATTATGTCTGCTTTTATTTACTTTTGGCATTTTAACGAAAAAAGATAAGCAAATAAATGAAATGAAATAAATAATGATGGAAACAAACTGAATAACAGATTTGAACAAATAATGACCCAACAGACCATGCCGGGATTTCATCTGTTCATCTTCCTAAGTTATTGCTATTATATATATATATTTTATTTTGCACTGTCACACGAGCCCGGGACGGATTTGGCATTGCATGGCTAATGTTTCACGGACTTGTTTGCTGGTTTGAATAGGATTTGAACAGGAGGTTTTTTGGAAAGAACAAGGGAAGACAATGCAGCAAGGCTGCAGTTTGACAGAGTCAAACTACAAAACAGGCCGACCGACTGTGAGTACGTTAATCCAATTCGCGACCCTTTTTAGGTGCATTTTAATATGATAAAATTGCACTAGGGGCATTTTGGGTAAATTCCCGGTCCATTCCGAGACTTCCGGAAACTTTTTATAAGTTTGACGAAGGGAGTACTGTTAAGTAATTTTTCCATGCAAAAGGACCTACAGGGAATTAAACCATTTTGGACCTTTAAGGAATTACCTTGGAAGGTTCCAGAATGGCAAATTGGCACCAGAAACGGTTATTGGCATGCTGTGTCACGCGACACAACGAGCCACGGAAAACAGACATAGAATGCCGTGCGACATAACTGGTCTATCATCTGCAGCTATAAATAGAGCCCTGCACCTCTCATTTCAGGATCCCTTTTCCACTCCCTACTGTCACCCTGCCAAAATTCCCCCAGAAATGCATCTCTATCCTCTTTCCACACAAACCTACACCAATTCCCTTCCAATTCCTTCATCCCTCATACACCTCACCCATCTACCTTGATAGACTTCACACCAATTGAAGATCCGGGACTCCTGTACATTCAGAGATCCAGATCCCATTCCAGCAGCCGAGTTGAAGCTCTCTACACCTAACTTGGTGTAGAGATCATGGATCTTCAAGGGTAACGATTCCCTTTCTCCATATCTCTCTCATATTTACTCATTACACAATTTCATTGCAATTTCTGTTCCTTGGACTTGATAATTAGGCTCCATCCGCCTTCAATTATCAAGTCCCAATCACCATCTCTCTATTTAACCTGCTTTGCTTGTTATTGTTCATGCTTATGATGTAATTTGAATCATATTGTTGCTTGTTCATCAAGGGAGTGTGGATCTCCCCATATCCACACCCCTTGGTCGATTCGTGGTTGATTCTTTGTTTCTGAGTTGATATTGGTGTTGCAATTGGATCTGTTTATCCTTGTTATTTCTGTATTTGAGCATTTGTAAAAACCTCTGCAAGGTGCCTTGTTGTGTCACGCGACACAACTGACCCTTCAGGTCCTGTGTCACGCGACATAACTAGCCCTTTGCAGCAGGTTCAGTTCAGTTGTAAGTTCTGTTCAGTTTCCATTGTAAGTGGGATGTGGCCTCCCATGGTAAATGGTTCACAAGATGTATTTCCCTGAGTTGAGCAATAAAACAAAGCTTTAATATGCATTTTATCACATATCTTGTCACACACATTTCGCACACACGTTTGAATGTTTTGGATGTTGAACATAGAAAGACTCGTCTACAGACGAGGCGTGTTGGGTGAACTCTCGATTCTCCCCAACACGTAACCTGACCCCCGAACCCAAATTCTCTTTTCAAAGGTTTTCAATGTTTCCTTTAAAACGGCGTGGCGACTCCCAAAACTTTTTAAAATTTCGGCGAGCGTACATTCAGTGGCGACTCTGCTGGGGACTGAAACTGGTTTTCAAAAGAGGGTCAAGCTTTCATTCCTTTAAACATCCAATGTATTCATTTTGTGTGCATCATTAATGACCTTGTGTGGTACATGCATTTTATGAGATTATGAGATTTGTATGCTTTTGTGTGCTTCATGCAGTTATGATTGATGTGCTTTGGTGTTGTGACTTGTTCCTTGTCATGAGGAGGCAGGGGCTGAATCCATATTTCAGGTTCTGCTTTAGTGGCTAGCCAGGTCATGCGACAGTCTCAGCCTTGGCTGTTCTGTGTCACGCGAGAGAACTATCCACTGAGCAGTTTTTCAAGTATTGGCTAAGGGTAGTCCCTTAGATCAAATTGCGCAGTTGATTATTGTACCCTTGTTAATCTGTGTGTGTGTTTCTTTTCCGTTTGTTTTTCCTTTTCAAATAAAAAGAAAAAAAATGAATTCAAAAAATTTATTTTTCATAAATAAAAGAATATAGTCATCCGCACACTACTTCACATAGATTTAGAACCCTCGGGTGCGATTGACGGCATCGAGGATGGCCATGTAATTCGCCTACACTTGAGCGCCTGAAATCAAATATATCCCCCTAGCGCATCATAGGTGGCGCCACACTTTAACGCTTACCCGTGGTTGGTTTTTGGATACAACATTTTTAAAATCACACTAAAATGAGTTGTTTCGAAATTTATAATAGGACGTACATACCTTTCCCAAAACCTTGCACTTGTGGGCATGTTGCCAATGCAACATGATTTCACGTGGGGACATGTCACCCTCGTGACATGTTTTAATGAGGGATCATGCCGCATTGTCACCGTGCACCGATGAGAGGTCATGCCGGATTTTTCTTTGAAATTCTTCAAGAATACCCGTTATGCTGCCCGAATTTCCCCAGAAATTTGGATCACTCGTCCGTCTCACATAGTGCTTAGGTCTTGTTTTAGGTGTTATTACCGATTATTAATTTCTATGCAAAAAATTTGGTGTAATTTGAATGTTGTGTCCTTAGGTTTCCCCGAGGTATAGATTGCGTAAATAAAGGCTTATCCTTTTCCAACCTTATTTAGGATTTAAAAGGTACTGATTTATACTTGAACATAAATAAGTTGTTTACCCATATCTACCCTCTGTAGTTGCGGCAAGTTAGGTGCATGCTCCGTATTCCAGTACTCGTTTGGTTCGTGTCTCCAAGGTAGTTGCAGTCCCTCGCAGAGCTCTCATCTGTTTGTATATCCGAGATGTCTGATGCGGAGAACGGTTTAGTTAGCCAGTTTGGAGATTCCCTTGCTTCAGGTCAGCTGAAGCTGAATAATTTGTCCATGGAAGAAATGAAGGTTATTCTTGAAGCCGCTCTGGTTCGCGAGCACGAGGCTCAATTGCGCATTCAATCTACTAAGGCAAGAGAAGAGGAAACACATGCTATTTTTGCGGAAACAATGCGTGTCCGAGGGATTGCAGTCATCCGTCGTGAAAATGGGGCTTATGAGGAGATCCCCAGTGCTTTCGGGTCTCCTAATCAACTTAATCGGAAGGGACTTCTACCGTTTCCTGCTAATCAACTTCAACCTCAAGGAAGTTTTTCTCAATCACTGATGGGTTCCTCTTGTGCTCTCAGCTCATCGCCAATGCAGAGTCAGTATTCAGGACCAACTCAGTATTTGCCTGCTAGTGCTCAGCTTCAGAATCAAATGTCCTCCATTCCCATCGTGGCTCCCAGTAGGCAAAAGATGTCGATACTCAAGTCGCCCCCAAGGTTGTTACAGAGGAGGGAAAAGCGGCACTATGATGATGTGGGGATGCCCATAGAAGAGTTTTTTAAAATCTTAACAAGCGGAGGACTTGTCTAGCCACTGGTGAATTACAACCCTGCTAAACCCGATCACAAGTTGGACCTAAGCAAGTTTTGCCTCTACCATCAGTATCCCGGCCATGTTACCAATGACTGCACCTCCCTGAAGTTGTTCATTCAAAGGCTCATGGACGAAGGGAAGATTGAGAAGGGCCCTTACCCCAGCGTTGCCACCAGTCCTTTTTTATGATATCGGCAGAATCCAAGGGGCCTCCCATCCAAGGTTGATGAAGTCAGTCAGTCGTCGTAGAATCTAGATTGTCTGTCATGTCGTAAATAAATGTTGTCTTTTGAGTATCGAGTCTGTCAAGTCCAAGTTGGACGAGTCTTTTTATTTCAATAATAAAAATCTTTATTTCTTTTCTTGCTAGACTCGAGACATCACTTGCACACCCGCGCTACATTTAATTGAAATGGTTTTATTCTACATGATCACTTGTGCTGCTCAATTACTAATGCTTCGAAATGATTAATGTTTAAACTAATCAGAGCGAGAAAACCGACTGATATATCTCTCAAATTGGGGTTTGTCAACTCCCCATCTCGCATCTCATATGCTCACATCTCTTTCATCATATTCATCGTCCTGTTGCTCAATGGATTTGCATTAATCTTTCTTAGTTAAGCTTAAGTAAGCAATGAAGCCTTAATCTCGTTTAGACCATCCGGTATGGACTGCAGTTGAAATCTTTCACCCATAGGAAATCCATTCAGCCATCTCCAGAGGAAAGAGGGACTATCCTTGAGGCTACCGTAATCCAAAGAAAGATTGACCGTCTCCAAGCTCAAAAATGACAGAATGCAGTGATTCACTCTAGGGGCTAGCTGAGGTTCTCTCTCAAAAAATAGAAGAAAAGAGAAAAAGGAATAAAAAAAGAAGAAGAATAAATGAGAAAAAGGAATAAAAAAAAGAAGAAGAAGAAAAGCAAAAAGGAGAGCTCAGTCCCTAGCAATTTTTCTCAAAAACAAAAGTCAAAAGATTCAGTTGTTACTCAAAGGGAGTCTCAGAGCGAATAAAGAGACAGCGGGAATGTCCCCTCACCATTACCTCCAACCAATCCCGAGCCGTCCTCTCATTTTTACCGGATATTGCCCATTACTGTGATGTACCCGATTTTTTTTGTGATCAAACGGAGTCGCCACACCATTTTAATCTTGAGGGCCAAAACTTTGAAAAATGCCCGAGATCAGAAATTTGGGTTTGGAGGTCACGTTACGCGCCGGGAAGGACGTTAGTGTGCACCCGGCGCGCCTCGAAAAACGAGTCTTCCAAACATTTGAAATCCTTTTGTTGTGTGTGTGTGTGTGTGTTTTGACCAAAATAATTTGAAACTGAGAAAAGCAAAAATTGGGATCTCTTTTGAAGACTTTAAACTGATCCCATGATTTTTTTGGATGATTTTTGGTTTGAAATTTGGTACTCAAAAGACCTTTTGAAGTTGGAAATTATTTCTGCCAGAATGAAAAAGGCAGTTGACCCTTGACTTTGAAATGGACTTTAGGGCTTCAAAAACTCAGAATCTGGGAAAAGTCCGAGAATGAAAGTTGCTTAGAACACCATAAATAGGGTTTCCCCAAAGGAACTTTCCATTTTGGGGGTGATTTGAGGGGCCAAAACCTTCTGGAAATCTCAGATATGAAATCTGGATTTCCAGAAACTGATGAACTGACCTTTAAAAGAAAATTTGAAAAAGGGAGTTTTACTCACACAAAAAATAAAATAAAAATATGTCTGGAAAGCTCTGGATGTTGGCTACAAAAAGTATTTTGTAGTAAACACCCAATTCCAAGTTTTACTGGGTCCAAAAAAATAGGAAAATGGACTGAGGTCTCAGAACAATGCTACTGGACAACAAGATGTTCTTGAGGGAAAATGTGATTTTTGGGGGATTTGCATCTATGTTCACCCCATTTTCATCCCTAGACTTGATACCACTACTTTTTTTTAAGTGGTTATCATATTCAAGTCATCCTTGGGGAATTTATGGGGTTTAAACATGTCCTTTGCAAAGGGAAAGGGGATATTTTGTAGAAATGAAATTAAAGAGACAAATCAACTAGAGATTTAAAATGTGGACCATTTGAGATGGTCATTCATGAAGATGAACTTCAAGATGACCATCTTGGGTCAAAACTTAAGTTAAACTAGACATCAAGTAGATCCAAGTAAGAAGAACAAGATGAACAAGAAGTTAAAAGAGGATTTTAGGGTTTTGAGAAGGAGGGCTTTACCAATGGTGACACCCTATCTTCCTAGGCTTGGAATTTGACTTGAGGAGTATCAAGATTTGGTGTTTGGCTTGAGGAGTATCAAGGTTTGGTGTTTGGATTTGTGTTTGGAGTGAGATTGGGAAAGATTCAAGAGAAAATGGTGGCAATCTAAGGATTCCCACCGTTTTCTCCCTATTTTTCGCCAAAGTGCGGCTTCTATGAGCAAAGTGTCTTGTGTAGACCGAGAGAGGAGGGTTTAATTTATAGCCCTCTGTGATTTACATAGATGTCCGCGCGGAGGGGTTCGTAAGCGTGCACCGTTCATCCGCTACAAGGCCGGCTTTTGGACAGGAGGAATATTATTCAAAAAATTACAAAGCAGCTTTGTTTTTCAACTTGCCTAATTCGGATTTTTCCAATTTCTTTTGCTTTTTGAGATTCTTTTCTTGGTTTAACTTTAAATGGCAATGCCCACTTTACCCTTGCTTTGTTAGAAAGGTTAGGGTTTGTTAGAAATGTTGGAAATGTTAAAACTTTCATTAATTTTCTAACGAAAATACTAACGGCTCAAATTGGAGCACTTACAAGTAGCCCCTCGGCGACGGTGCTTTCGAAGGAAGCGGGGTCGTCGATAAGAGTAAGGCTCCATTTTTGACGGGATGATCAGTGATCGAGTGGCTGAACCTAGCGATAGGCTACCTACGTATCCCTAGTGGGAATCAAGCCGGCCGTAGTTCGGGTCTTTGACCCTGGGATGATGGCGTTTTAGGTGCCTCGAACCTTGATGAGTTCTAACCGTTTGCCGAAAGAAACTCTCGCTGGGGTAAGAGATGACCATTTTGGTCCGGTGGCTGAACCTAGCGATAGGCTACCTACGTATCCTTAAGAGGAATCAAGCCGTTGTGGTTCGGGTCTTTGACCCTAAGATTTGACTATTTTTGGGGAAGTCGCCCTAAGATCTCGACTATTTTTGGGAAGTCGCCCTACGATCCGACTATTTTTGGGAAGTCACCCTATGATCCGACTATTTTTGGGAAGTCACCCTATGGCTTGACTATTTTTGGGAAGTCGCCCTATGGTTTGACTATTTTTGGGAAGTCGCCCTATGGTTTGACTATTTTTGGGAAGTCGCCCGTGGTTTGACTATTTTTGGGAAGTCGCCCGTAATCCGACTATTTTTGGGAAGTCACCCTAAGGTTTTGACTGCTTTGGGGAAGTCGCCCTATGATCTCGACTATTTTTGGGAAGTCACCCTAAGATCCGACTATTTTTGGGAAGTCACCCTACGGTTTGACTATTTTTGGGAAGTCGCCCGTGATCCGACTATTTTGGGAAGTCACCCTAAGGTCCGACTATTTTTGGGAAGTCACCCTATGGTTTGACTATTTTGGGGAAGTCGCCTATGATCTGACTATTTTTGGGAAGTCACCCTATGATCTGACTATTTTTGGGAAGTCGCCCTATGACCTGACTATTTTGGGGAAGTCGCCCTATGATCTCGACTATTTTTGGGAAGTCACCCTATGACCCGACTATTTTTGGGAAGTCACCCTATGATCCGACTATTTTGGGAAGTCGCCCTATGGTTTTGGTTTGTCGAATTAGGGATGATTGCGTTTTTATCGCTTTCCTAGTGTTGTGTGTGATAGCGTTTAGGTGCCTCAAACCTTAATGATGGAGTCTTAGGTGCCTTGAACCTCGATGATGGCGTCTTAGGTGCCTCGAACCTTGGAGATGGCGTCTTAGGTGCCTCGAACCTTGATTTGAAATGATTTCCCTTTGACGGTTTGGGATGGATGGTCCTTTGGTGGATTTTAGTTCAGAATATGAACCTAAATGGGGACTTAGTTCAGAGTATGATTCTAAATCGAGGTTTTGTTCAGAGTATGAACCTAAATGGGGACCTAGTTCAGAGTATGATTCTAAGTCGAGGTTTTGTTCAGAGTATGAACCTAAATGGGGACCTAGTTCAGAGTATGATTCTAAGTCGAGGTTTTGTTCAGAGTATGAACCTAAATGGGGACCTAGTTCAGAGTATGATTCTAAGTCGAGGTTTAGTTCAGAGTATGAATCTAAATGGGGACTTAGTTCAGAGTAGGATTCTAAGTCGAGGTTTAGTTCAGAGTATGAATCTAAATGGGGACTTAGTTCAGAGTATGAACCTAAATGGGGACCTAGTTCAGAGTATGATCCTAAGTCGGGGTTTCAGTTCAGAGTATGAACCTAAATGGGGACCTAGTTCAGAGTATGATCCTAAGTCGGGGTTTCGCCTCAGAGTATGAACCTAAATGGGGACCTAGTTCAGAGTATGATCCTAAGTCTGGGTTGAGGGAGACTGCTTGAGGGCATTCTCACAGGGAAGATTAGAGTTTATGATGATTATCGGGGAAAAGGGTGACCGTGTTGGTCAAGCGGCCGGACCTAGGTAGGCCGCCTACGTATCCCGAGTGGGAATCAAGCCCGGACGTAGTTCGAAAGTTGCTGGGGATGGTCTTTGATGGTTTGACAGTATTTGGGAGTTACCCGAGTTTTTGATGATAATGTTCTTTTAGAAAAGTAGTTGACTAAGATATGCTTTCATACCTGTGCTGTGCTTACCTGTAGCTGCCGGAAGGACTGAGGCTACGGCTGATGTTGATGAAGAGTTGTTAGGTTGCCGTTCGTGGGACGGTTTCTGCCGACGATTTGCTGTCTTTGGAGGCATTTTGACCTGAAGGAGGAGTTTGGTTGAGTCTGTATCTTGTCGTGATCGTCAACCTTGTAGAGGTTGTTGAGCTTGTCTTCACATTGGGACTTCTTGCTTTTGAGAACTTGGTGTCTCTGACCGCATTGTATTTGAGAACTTGGCGTCCCTGACCGATTTGTATTTGAGAACTTGGCGTCCCTGACCGATTTGTATTTGGAGAACTTGGCGTCTCTGACTGATTTGCATTTTGAGAACTTGGCGTCTCTGACCGATTTGTATTGGAGAACTTGGCGTCTCTGACCGAACTGTATTGGAGAGCTTGGCGTCCCTGACCGATTTGTATTGGAGAGCTTGGCGTCTCTGACCGAATTGTATTGGAGAACTTGGCGTCTCTGACCGAATTGTATTGGAGAGCTTGGCGTCCCTGACCGATTTGTAGACACTGGAGGCGGTCTTCATATGTTTGTGGATGTTGGGGGCTGTTTTCATCCATTTGAGGTCGTCTTTGGTGAAGATCATCCTTGCCGAAAAGGGGGATTACGTTTGAATTCCTGCATTTGTTAGTGAAGAGGAAGATGCATATATGGCATTCATGATGGCGGATGCGTGCATAGAACCAAAAATGATTATGAGATGATGCATTTACTTGCTTTCGAAGATGCACTCGCCTAAGCTTTGGGCAGGAAATTATGATTTATGATCTTCAATCACTTAGGATTGTTCCTATTGACTCAAGTTTTCAGTGCATGCTACATGAGCCCTCGGGAGATTTTTGTGGGGATGCATGGGTATGGAGACCGCTTGGAACATTTTGAGCAAGCGGGGGTGAGCGCCTCGATCGCGATTAAAACAAATGCACTGTTGATGAGGTTTTGTTAATAGTATCACATGGACCTCAATTTTGATGAGATTGGATTCGGATCCCTGGTCTTGATTGAAATTTTCCCTCTCATTCTTGGTCATTTGAAGCCGATGCCGATGTGCTCTAGGGCACGTTGATACGAGTGAAGCTTCTTTCATTTGGGTGAGCCGTGACTTTGGCCGAAACCTTATCCGGAGAATGGTTTGATGGAATTGCTAATGCCGGAGAAACCCCGATCTTGAATTCCGATGCTACGGGAAGCCGCCGTGTACCAAGTTCAAGCCGAAATTCTTTCTTGCGACTTGATAAAATTCGGGTCCAAAAGACCACCTTGACAAAGCCCCCTGATCCTGAGTAGGTAAAGTCCAGATTTTGAAGAGGCGACTTGGCGAGTCTATCTCGTAGTGAAGAACCCAACGTGGACCCAAAGATGACTATATAAGCCCCACTTGAAGAGTCGCTACAGGAGAACCTCGGGAGAACCGCTTAGCAAAGCCCCGCCGTGAAGAAATTCAGAGTAGTCTTACAGAGGGGGCACCCATCTTTTCGTACCTTAGTCAACCGCCATCGGACAAGACTCGGAAATGCTTACGTGCAGGGGCATATCTTTTGAAAGGTGGGAATGTCTCCCGAATTTGTGTATGACACTCTCGCTTTTGGTTTGACTCTTTTGAGAGAGTATAAGCATCACAAGGTGTGGAAAAGTGTATGGAGGCCCCTGCAGACAGAAAGACAGTGTTTGGCTCTATTTTCCTATGATGTAGAAAAAGAAGACTTGTCGAGACACTTGAAAACTTGTCTTATTCATGATGATCACAAGGCTGCTTAAAACCCTTTGTTAATGTTCGGGTTATTCAATCCCTAAATCTGATATGAACAAATATTTTGATTAATCACAAGGAGAAAACCAACTGATATCGAGAGTTAAGCTCGGAAAGTGTATAGGGACGATCCTTGATGAGACCGGATTTATTTATTTTTTTTTTTTTTTGGGATTTGTTTGTGATTTCGACCGACCATTTCTCGGTTGCCTACGTTCCCTCCATTATGAAGAGCTCAGTCGCCGTAGTTCGGGCTTATCCCAAATGAAGAGAGAATGAGTGTGAAAAGTCAAGACTTTGAGGTTCTTTTGGGAATTTCGAGGATTGGGGATTCGAATGACCTATCCCCTTAGAGTGTCCATGAAAGACACGGATGCGAAGCCCCAAAGCTGGGACATTCACTACAGTGTTTGTGAGGAGAAATGAAATATGCTCACATCAGTTTGAATTTGCACAATCTTTGATTGATAATTTTGAACCAAGATGAATTAGATTCCGATTTAAGCAAGCAATGAAGCATTAATTTGATTTAGATCTTAAAGATTTTACGATGAAATTGCTATCCGATAGGAATTGCAAACTGGGTTTCCGGCTTCGATCGGCCATTGGGTAATTTTGGAAGTTATGACCTCTTAAAGTGAGAGGTCGGCCGGGCCTTTTGTCGACCGAACCTCTAAAGGTGAGAGGTTGGCTTGGGTGGATGTGTTTGGGAAATCTATGGCGGGGAAGATTGATTGCCTCTAAGAATGAGAGGTCAAATTTTTGACTTTGGCCAAAGGCGAGGGTAATGGGAGTATCCTCTAAAATCGAGAGGATGGCTTGGGATTGATTTAAGGTAATGGTGAGAGGAAGTCCAAGCTATCGACAACTTTTTGCGATCTTGCGAGGATTCTAGCTCTTTTTTTTTTTTTTTTTTGATCATTGGAGAGTTTCTTGAGAAGTCGGGGACTTTTGAGTTCTTCTTTTTTTTTTTTTTTGTTTTTTGTTTTGTTTTGTTTTGTTTTTTTTTTTTTTTTTTTTTTTTTTTTTTTTTTATTTGACTTGGAGAGCCTCCCGAGGAGTTGAGGATTATCTTTGTCCTTCCTTCATGGCTTGAGATATTTTGCGCATCGCCGACTCTCGGCTAACTTCTCGGGCTCGCTTGGACTTTCTCTCGCATGGAGCAAAATGACGGCTAAACCGGGTTTCAAAGCACGCCGATCTTGAAATGAAAGGGTAGTGTTTAGTAAGGGTGAGGTAATGGCTTTCTTATGGGTGAAAGGTTTCAACCGCAATCCCTACCGGATGACCTAAACGAGATTAAGTCTTCATTGCTTGCTTAAGCTTTATATGAGAAAAGATCCATGCAAATTCATCGAGCAACGAGATGATGAGGATGAAAGGGATGTGAGCATATGAGATGCAAGATGGGAGTTGGTAAGCCCCAATTTGGGAAGGATATCAATTGATTTTCTCACTCCGATTAATTTAAATATTAATCATTTCAACGAATTAGTGGTTGAGCAAAGACAAGTGATCATTTTGGATAAAACCATTTCAATTAAGTGTAACGTGGGTGCGCAAGTGATGTCTCGAGTCTAGCAAGAAGAGAAAAAGACTTATATTAAAAGCTAGGCATTTAACTACCGTGTCCAAAATGGACTACAACGACAAATGTCCAGAAGGACTTAGGTGACAGGAAGTACTAGAACCTACGAAGGTTGACTAAAAGACTAATTTTAGAGATAGGTAGCCCCTAATCTAGCCGCTTTGCCGTTGGATCATGCATCTACTCTTCGACGCCGGAGATGGGAGCTATTGCATCTTTCCATCAGATTTCCTTGGCAATCTCTTGCTTAATCCAACCACTTTCATCGCCCGCGATGGCCGATTCACCGACCTCACAAGGGGGCGAGTCAAATTCCATTATGCCCACAAGGCTTGAACCACCAAACTCGATCATGTTGACACTCATGTTGTTAGGAGCGGGTTATTGATAGTATTAGGCCCTTCGTGCATCTCTAACCTCCCTTGCTCAATCAAACCTTGGATGGCCTTTTTCAGGGGACGCAATCATCCGTCAGTGCCCATGGTACCGATGAAAGGCACAATGCTTGGAGGTATCCAAAGGAGCGCTGGGGTTTCTTGGCCGATAATTATCCAAAGGCCTGAGCAAACCTTCTTTTACCAATCCTCTAAAGATATCACTTAAAGGCATCCCAAGGTTTCTCAAGCCTTGGAGCCGAGATCCGATGCATCGTGTCTCTTGGGAACAAAGGAAGTGGCATTGTTACCCCGTCCCGCGTAGCCGATTGCCTCTTTGCCTTTAGCGGAGCGAGAGCAAGTGTTGGAGGGAGGAGCCCGATATCCGTAGGCGGGTGCGGCAATGGCCGCCGATTGTAAGCCTTTTCAAACTTAGCCCCGGAATTAACCATTGCACGCAAGTCGCCGTAGGAAGTGGCCGAGGGAAGCTCTCGATGCGGCTTCAAGCATGACCGAAAGATGTCTAACTCGCTCCTCGTCAGAGGGAGGAATGGCCATTTCACCGAGCTTTAAGTTCCACCTCTTATAGAAATCCCCAATATTCTCATTAGGCGCCGCATCGTTGTTTGCGTGTCAACTCGTTTGTCTCCCATTCCAAGTTGGCTTTATACTTATCTCGTGAAAGTACCGGTAATCCGTTCCCAAGTATCCCTAGCTTCAGCCGCAATCGGAAAACCATTTCAAAGCCCCCGACTTCAAAGAGAGACTAAAGTAATCGGCCAACCGCCGGTTTGTGCATCCCTTAGCCTTCATTGCCAAAGTATAGGTGTCCAAGTGAGTTTTAGGGCATGCACTCCCGTCAAACAATTCCAGAGTGGGCATCACAAACTTGTGAGGCAGGGGGACAATCGAGTCGGGATCTCGTAGGCCGAAGAGCAAGTGTTCTTTTTGGCGGTCAATTCAAGCAATCTGTGCTTTCATTTCCTTGTGTTGCTCCATAAACCAAGCCAATTGGGGATCCAGAGGTGGAGCGGGAATTCCCGAGCCGATATTTGAGCTAGGAAGAGGACTAGCCGTTGGTGGTGCATTGGTGGAAGGAATACCATATTCCTGAGCATAGGTGAAAACCCGTCCTTGGCCCAAATTACCCCTGGAGTGTAGGTAGGAGCTGGGGCAAAGGATAGAACCCAAACACTTGCCGTTGGCTTCCAATCGGCAGAGAAGATGGAGGCAGATTCGAGGTAGCCGATGGCTTGGATTTCCTGAGCGAGGCCCATAAGTAGGCTTAAGTGCGGGTCGCCGTCCCCGGTTGTTGAATTGCATGGCCGGTTGTGGCGAGGATGCATAACCGAGAGGATACCGTGGTCCCGGTGATTCTCGATGAAACCGGGATGGAGGCTTGCAACCCATCGAACCCCGAGTGATAAATGGATTTGTGAAAGCCGTGTGAGGAGCAGCTGAGCTAGCATCATTCTGAGGAGGGGCTCCTGACTGTTGCCCGAACCAAACTGTGGCGGCATCCCATACTGTTGCTGCGAAGGTCCGGACTGATTGGCCCCGAACTGAGGTGGGATCCCCATTTGTTGTGGCATTCCGAGATACCCCCCAACCATGGGAAGACATTCCGTGATCGACTTTCGCCCCCACCGAGGAGCCGGGAATTGGCTCGCCCCATCAGCCGCATGGATCCAAAGTGGTCCGACCTGCAGATCGAGGAGTATGGGCTCGTGGTAGTACCGAAGGAGGTTGGTGGTGGCATGGTGGCATCCGGGAGGCGACCAAGATTAGGATTGGGGTCTTCCTCTTCTTCCACGGTGAAGGTGCCATCTGGGATTGAGGCCGGCGGCCAAACCATGGCTTTTAATAGCCTCCATAAGGCTATTCACCGTGCTTCCCTGCCGCACTCTCATCTCGTTCTCGCTAACCGATTCCACCGCGGTTCTCGTCTCGAGGAGTCCCGGAGGCGGAGTGACGTTGTCCCCATCATTACCACCGATGCAGACATTCTCAAACCCTGAGTTGAAACAAACGGTGAAGCCGACGATGCGCTGACTCTTCCCAACCGATCAAACGGTGACCCGGTGCCCGAAACCAAGCTTTGTGCGGAGCCGCGGGGAAAGACACGAGGGTTCAGATGGTGGGATGTGAAGGGGGGTAGGTGTTTGGGCTTAAGGCTCACGCAACATGCACTTATTTGTTCATGTTTACTTAAAACACGCTTTATTAACCTAATCGGTTGGAAAAGATTGCTCTTCTTTTTCGCAAACTACTCGATTCCTGGATCAGGGCCCCGTCACTACGTCTATAAGCCCCTCGTATTCCACCCGTATTTCGACCTCCCAGGTGGACACCCGGCGAGGGTCCTATAGGCAAGCGGATCCCACCGACCGAAAGAAAAACGATCCTAGAAGTCTCGGCGGGTAATCGAGTCTTAACGAGCATTCGATGTAAATTACGGACAAAGCCGACGTCAAAGTCAAGATCACGTCCGAGGGCTCGACAAAAGTCGGCATGATTTGGACCGATAAATGTCCACAGCTGACTTTGACTTGTCGTCAGCTAGGCCGTAATTAGGCATGGAATAACCGTTAATCCTTGATGACTCAAGTCATGTTGGGAGTCGTTGTATAATTTGTGCCGCCGAGCCAAAGTCAAGGCGCCGGTCAATATCTTGGTCAAAGTCTGCGGCGGAAAACCGGCATGACTTCGACTGATTAGGGACCCGAAAGATATTGAGTCGGTATGCCGACAAAGGCTTGAAAGGAAAGGTCTATACACAGACAGGGCATGACAAAGACCAGACTAAAAACCAACCGGGTCTCGGACAAAGTGTGTCACGGACAAGTGCATGGTCGACACGAGGCTCCATGGGATGTTTGGGTAGTCCTGTGCTCGCACCGAGAGGCGTAATAAGACCAAACGGGCCGCGACAAGGATTTTCCCGGGTTAGGGACGTAGTGTGCAGTGTAAGGCTACGTGCGCGTAGTGTGCAAGCAGTTTATCTTCTTTTTCTGAGTAAAATAGAGATTTTTTTATGTGTCTTAAAAGGCATGATGCATGATTCTTTTTTTGAAAATTTTCTTTTTTTTGAAAATCCGTTTTTTTTTTGAAATTTTTTTTTTGAATTTTTTTTTTTTTGAAAATTAATGAACACATAAGCACATAATCACAAAAATTCCAACAGTTAGGGACATGATTTCTAACGGTCAAAATTTTGACTTTTTCCGAGGCGGCCAAAACAAACGCGAAAATGTGCAAAAATCAACACACAAAACAAAGGATTTCAAATGTCGGGACGGAAGCTTGACCCTCAAAAGTTTTTCCTTTTTCTTTTTTTTTTTTGAAAAGATAAAACTTGTTTGTCCCCAGCGGAGTCGCCACTGTGATGTACCCGATTTTTTTTGTGATCAAACGGAGTCGCCACGCCATTTTAATCTTGAGGGCCAAAACTTTGAAAAATGCCCGAGATCAGAAATTTGGGTTCGGAGGTCACGTTACGCGCCGGGAAGGACGTTAGTGTGCACCCGGCGCGCCTCGAAAAACGAGTCTTCCAAACATTTGAAATCCTTTTGTTGTGTGTGTGTGTGTGTATGTTTTGACCAAAATAATTTGAAACTGAGAAAAGCAAAAATTGGGATCTCTTTTGAAGACTTTAAACTGATCCCATGATTTTTTTGGATGATTTTTGGTTTGAAATTTGGTACTCAAAAGACCTTTTGAAGTTGGAAATTATTTCTGCCAGAATGAAAAAGGCAGTTGACCCTTGACTTTGAAATGGACTTTAGGGCTTCAAAAACTCAGAATCTGGGAAAAGTCCGAGAATGAAAGTTGCTTAGAACACCTTAAATAGGGTTTCTCCAAAGGAACTTTCCATTTTGGGGGTGATTTGAGGGGCCAAAACCTTCTGGAAATCTCAGATATGAAATCTGGATTTCCAGAAACTGATGAACTGACCTTTAAAAGAAAATTTGAAAAAGGGAGTTTTACTCACAAAAAAAATAAAATAAAAATATGTCTGGAAAGCTCTGGATGTTGGATACAAAAAGTATTTTGTAGTAAACACCCAATTCCAAGTTTTACTGGGTCCAAAAAAATAGGAAAATGGACTGAGGTCTCAGAACAATGCTACTGGACAGCAAGATGTTCTTGAGGGAAAATGTGATTTTTGGGGGATTTGCATCTATGTTCACCCCATTTTCATCCCTAGACTTGATACCACTACTTTTTGTTAAGTGGTTATCATATTCAAGTCATCCTTGGGGAATTTATGGGGTTTAAACATGTCCTTTGCAAAGGGAAAGGGGATATTTTGTAGAAATGAAATTAAAGAGACAAATCAACTAGAGATTTAAAATGTGGACCATTTGAGATGGTCATTCATGAAGATGAACTTCAAGATGACCATCTTGGGTCAAAACATAAGTTAAACTAGACATCAAGTAGATCCAAGTAAGAAGAACAAGATGAACAAGAAGTTAAAAGAGGATTTTAGGGTTTTGAGAAGGAGGGCTTTACCAATGGTGACACCCTATCTTCCTAGGCTTGGAATTTGACTTGAGGAGTATCAAGATTTGGTGTTTGGCTTGAGGAGTATCAAGGTTTGGTGTTTGGATTTGTGTTTGGAGTGAGATTGGGAAAGATTCAAGAGAAAATGGTGGCAATCTAAGGATTCCCACTGTTTTCTCCCTATTTTTCGCCAAAGTGCAGCTTCTATGAGCAAAGTGTCTTGTCTAGACTGAGAGAGGAGGGTTTAATTTATAGCCCTCTGTGATTTACATAGATGTCCGCGCGGAGGGGTTCGTAAGCGTGCACTGTTCATCTGCTACAGTGCTGGCTTTTGGACAGGAGGAATATTATTCAAAAAATTACAGCAGTTTGTTTTTCAACTTGCCTAATTCGGATTTTTCCAATTTCTTTTGCTTTTTGAGATTCTTTTCTTGGTTTAACTTTAAATGGCAATGCCCACTTTACCCTTGCTTTGTTAGAAAGGTTAGGGTTTGTTAGAAATGTTGGAAATGTTAAAACTTTCGTTAATTTTCTAACGAAAATACTAACGGCTCAAATTGGAGCACTTACAATTACCATTACCCTTACCTTTGACCTTGCTAAAGCCATGATTGACCTCTCATTCTTAGAGGCAATGAAGATGCAATCACAGATCTCCTCACCTTAGAAATCCCAAACACATCCCTAAAAGCCAACCTCTCGTCTTTAGAGGTTCATTCAGCAAAAGGCCCAGCCGACCTCTCGTCTTAAGAGGTCATGACATTCCAAACCACCTGATGGTCGATCGAAACCCGAAACCCAACTACTGTTTCTACCGGATTCTAATTTCATCTAGATCTAAATCAAATTAACGCTTCATTGCTTGCTTAAATCGGAGCCAAATCCATCTCAGCTCAAAAGATCATCAATCAAAGATTGTGCAAATTCAAACCATTCATTCGATACTTCATGTGAGCATATGTCATTTCCCCTCCGCAAACACTTCCCGCGAATGTCACACTAGGGATGCGCATCTGTGTCTTTCATTGACACTCAAAGGAGACATGTGCTTCAATTCTCCAATTCTCAAAAGATTCTCGAATTTACACATTCCATCTCTTTTCAATCGGGATAAGCCCGAACTACGGCGACCTGAGCCCCTCCCAAGGAGGGGAACGTAGGAAACCATAATTGGTCCGGTCGAAATCGTAAACAATTCTCAGAAAATCCGGTCTCCTCAAGGGCCGTCCCTATACACAGATCCTTCGTTCCATCTTTTCGAGTTTGATTCTCGATATCAGTTGGTTTTCTCCTTGTGATTAATCAAAATATTTGTTCATATATGGATTAGTGGATGAATAACCCGAACATCAATAAAGGGTTTTAAGCAGCCTTGTGATCATCACGAATAAGACAAGTTTTTAAGTGTCTCAACAAGTCTTCTCTTTCTACATCATAGGAAGATAGAGCCAAACACTGTTTTTCCTCTCACAAGGTGGGCTTCTATACACTTTTCCACACCTTGTGATGCTTATACTCTCCCAAAAGAGTCAAACCCAAAAGCGAGTGTGTCACAAAATTGGGATTCATTCCCACTTTTCGAAAGATGTGCCCCTGCATGTAAACATTTCCGAGTCTTGTCCAATGACTGATTGACTGCGGTTTGAAATGATGGGTTGCCTCCTTGGCCGCAAGATGACTCTGTCTGCAATAAGGCTGCATTGAATATCTTCAAGCTGGGGCTTTGTTAAGCTGTTCTCTCAGGCTCTCCGTACTAGATTCCCTTCGAGTTTGCTTTATATTATCAACTGTGGCTTTGCCATGGTCACCTCATCAAGAACTGGGGCTCCTCCTAATCATCTCTTCAAAGACAGGGCATTCTCTGCACTTCCACTGCTACTCGCCATCTCGGACACTCGACACACTTTGTTCTTATCAGCAACGAATCAATCTGCTGCAATATGTACTCCCGGGAGCATCCCCGACTTGCCTAGGCTGCACCATATCAATCACCACTCATGAATTTCCCCACCTCATGGGAGAGGGTTCACCTCATCATCTTATATACACAGTTGTAAGTACCCAAATCCGGATCGTCCAAATCCGTCAGAAAGTTAACCGAAATCCGTTAACTGGCCCGCTCCAGGTTAACCGGAACTCGTTAAACTCCCCGTTGCTGTGCCAACGAGACGTCTCGGGATCGCCCGTGCATCCCGACGTCGAACCGTACTTAACACGTGACATCTCACGTAAAAGTATGGCTTTCCCCGAAAACGCATTTTCCGCACTTTCCTGGGGCATTTCGGACATTTCCCTGATCGTTATTTTAAAAACGGACAAAACCGGACCGGGAACGAACTCCCACACTTTTGGTGAGTCACAGACACGTGTCCCGCATGCCACCTCCCTCTAGTCACTCGTCAATCACAAATCAAGGCCAAAAGACCAAAATACCCCCGGTTTGCAAGCCAAGTCCCCGGACTCACCGTGCGATTTTCCCCGAAATTGCCAAAGAAGTCCCCAGATTTCCCAAAACTCCCAAAACCCCGAAATCTTACCCAAGTCCGGCCGGACTCCTACCGCAATTTTCACCCTATAAATAGAAGTTGTCGGCCAAAGGCAAAGAAGAGGATTTTGATACCAAAAATCACATACCCCACGGTCCAAACCGGTTTCCACCCCCTCCCGAGCTCCCGTTTTGTCTCGATTCGCGTGAAACCTTCGTATTTCGATCAAATACGCACCCTACAACTTCGAAACAACCTTTCGAATAACTTTTCGTGTCCCGTGCACACCTCCCGAGCCAAAGGAGTCGACCCTAGCCATAGGTATAACTCCTCTCTCTCGAATCTTCCGTTCCGTCTCTGCCACGCGCCGCCGCTATAACTGCCTCGAACGTCATTGTCAAAATGTAGACGCTCCGTCTAACGGGTCCGATACGTTTTAGCCCCTCGATCCTCTTCTCTTTCCGTAAGAGAAGTAATCACGGGTTAAAACGGCGTTCCGACCCCCTGCTCCGCTTACTTTCACGTTATTTACAATTCCGAGCCGTTTGGCCTCGTTGATCGTCATTTACAATTCCGAGCCGTTTGGCCTCGTTGATCGTCATTTACACTTCCGAGCCGCTTGGCCTCATTGATCGTCATTTACACTTCCGAGCCGTTTGGCCTCGCTGATCGTCATTTACAATTCCGGATCGTTTGATTCCGTTGACACCGCTTTAAATACTGTCATTTACAAGTCCGATCCGTTTGGATTGTGATAGTATTTACTTTTCAAAAGTCCGAGTCGCAACCCGATTCGTTGATCGCATATCATTTAATACGCATTTTTCCCGTAAAAATCGTTAACAATGTAATGCCCAGTTCAAAACCGGAGTTCGTCCGTCGAACTCTCTTTCAAAACGCGCGAAATGACGTTCGGCCTCCGAACGCTCGTCTTCAAACTCAAAGCCGCCATTTGACACTTAAAATCATTTAATAAGCATTTTTCTCGTAAAAATCGTTAACAATGACTCGCACGGTTCAAAGTCGACGTTTGCCACGCAAACGCTCATTTCAAACTCAAAGTCGACGTTTGCCACGCAAACGCTCATTTCAAACTCAAAATCGACGTTTGCCACGCAAACGCTCATTTCAACTCAAAGTCGACGTTTGCCACGCAAACGCTCATTTCAACTCAAAGTCGACGTTTGCCACGCAAACGCTCATTTCAAACTCAAAACCGACGTTTGTCATTCAAACGCTCGTCTTTTCAAACAAAGTCACCTAATCAACGTTTGTCACTCAAACCAAGATTAAGCTTGTCATTCAAGCCCCCATTTCAAAAGACACACACACACACACACACACGATTTCGAGAAAGGTAGAAAGACTCGTCATGCGAGGCGTTTCGGGCGATCTCGTAATACTCTACCCGAAACGTAACGTGACCTCCGAACCTAACAATCTCTGGTACTAAAAAGCTTTTTACTCGTTTTTGCTGCCAATAAAAATGATCCCCGTTTTCAAAGCCTTTTCCTAAGTTTTTGCTACCAATAAAAACGACACCATTTTCAAAAGCCGTTTCTCAACGCTTCGGGGCTCAAAATACAAACCGCGTGGCGACTCCTCATTCTCGTTCCTTCCCGTGAAGCGAGGTCTCGTACACCAACCCCCGCGAAAGACAACCGCCTTTTCCGCCGCCCCGCGCGCGAAAAAGATCGGGTAATTTCAGTTGGCGACTCCGCTGGGGACAAAGATACTTTTTTCAAAACTACCGTTGTTTTCTAAAAAGCCTTCTGTGGGTCAAACTTTCGTTTACCCTTCCTCGTTTTCGTGTGTGTGTTACTTTAAACCTCGAACGGTTTTTTTCAAAAGGCATTACATTGTCAACTTTTCAAAATCTTACCATGTTTGTGCATTCCCATTCATGTTTGATTTTCATGCTGTCTTTTGAACTGTGCATCATAAATTCTTTAAGACACATTCTGAAAAATCTCTGTTTTTACTCAGAAAAAAGAATTTTAGTGACCGCACACTACGCGCACTTGCTGCCTCGGTACACTGCACACTACAACCCCTAACCCGGGATGGCCTTATCAGTTGCACTCCGATTGGTCTGCCAGACACCTTTCGGGGGCGCACGGGGTCGTCCCAAACATCCCATCCTAGCCCGTGTAAGCCATGCACTCCTTTGTGTCACACTTTGTCCAAGACCCCGGTTGGTTTTTGGCTTAGCTCGTGTCATAAAGCCTAAGTGTATGTTTTTCACGCTGGGCCCCGCTCCGAGTCAAGCTCGAGAGTTTTAGACCAAAGGTCGTTCCCGACCCGAAGTCTTGAGCTTTTCAGCCTTGACTTTGACGCGGAGCTCGCCGAAAAATATACCCGAAGGTTCAATGTGACGCCGTGTCACCAAACCTCGCCGTATGTACCGTGCCGCCCACAACTTGGCCAACGCTAAAGCTAAAGGTCTCTCGCACAAGCGAGTCAGAGAGGTCATGCCCAAATTTTGACACGACTCCCGCCTTAACTTAAGGACGTTGACCTCGACCGTGGCCCGTACGCCGCCCACGTCGAAAGTTTGCGTGATCAGCTAGCCTTAAGTTCACTTTTTCCTTTGTCGGTGGAACTCGCTTGCCTTATCGCACCTCGCTCGGGATAGTCCGTCCCGAGAAAGATGATCTACAATGGAAACGAGGGGCTTATAAGCGTAGTGACGAGATCCACCGATTAGAGCTCTAGGATTAGTTGCGAAAAGAAGACACGCTCTTTTCCAACCAATTAGACTCGAGAAAACGCGCTTTAAGTAAACTTTAATCGGTAATCGCACTTTGCACAAGCCCGAAACCTTGAGCCAAATACCCTTTTCCGAAGCCTAAACCCTTCCTTTCGTTCCCCGCAATGAGCGTAAAGTGGTTCGATTTCCGGCCGCCGCCTTGCCAGATCACAAGAACGGCAAATGCCGTACAGCTTCTTCGGTTCCCTCGCCTCACTGTAATTTCCGACATGTCTAGCTCACCGAGAAATCGTGACGGGAAGGACCCCGCCACCGTAATGTATATGACATTGGAAGAAGCCATCCGGGCTTGTGAGGTTCACAAGAGGCAGTAAAGAAGATCGCCAGAATTTCGTGGTACGCCTTTCCGAATGAGCGTGGTATAGCAAAGCCTATCCCCGCCGACGGTACTTTTGTCCCGGTAGAGGATGACGATTCCCCAAAACCAGCTCACCAAACCTTCAATCAGTTCCTCCCCGCCAACTTACTGATGCCTTCCAACCAAGGAAACAAATGACCTAGGCTCCATGTTGCCACCTCTCGTGGCAACCCCGTCAATTTTGGTCACCAAAGGCTACACCCATCACTCAATATCACCGCACCGCCGACCATCTCAGGATGCCAATATCCTCAAGCACTTCTCCCTGTTCGTCCCGTTGCCTATACACGAATCTCAAACACCGGGGACAAACCCCGATACAGCTTCGTAAAAGGCTCCCGTATATTCTCATATACCAAGCCTTCCACCTCCAATCACTACCGCTCACGTGGTAGCACCCGGCGCCGAGCCTCACACCACCACCACCGGACCCAACCTTAGCCTCGGATGGTCGAGCGTATGAAAGACCCGAAAGCCACCATGAGCACTCAAAGCAGAAACGTTCAAACTACGTATCCGGAATGGTCACGCCTCTCCCGCCAAGTTCGTAATGCCGGAGATGGACCGATTCGATGGAACCGAATGTCTCAAACGCACGTCGACACTTACGTTCTCGCATGAGAGCAAAAGGAGCAACCCTCCAAAGAAATGGCCGACCACTTCCAAAGATACGCTCAAAAGCTCAGCCGTTACGATGGTTTCGAGGGTCAAGCTCGCGGATCGCCACACTGGGAACAGACGCAACATCTTCCCGGAACGGCATGCATCCAACTTAGAGTGGGAAACAAGTCGCGAGGACTTAATCACCACCGAGCGTAAAGCGGATGAAAGTGTTGGGGAATTCTACAAGAGATGGAGCCGGAAACTCTCCGAAATCATGGAGCCACTCTCCAAAGACGAACAGATGCGGATCTTCAAGTCTTGCTTGAGACCGTCCATCGAACTCTCATCGGGCCACAATTTCTTCCTGCATCTCCGGCCATGGTCAATGCCGGCCACAGCTCGAGAAGGATCTCAAGGAAAAGTTGGCTACCGCACAAACCCGTACGTATACCGCCTCAACAAACCGATTCAATCCCCGCACCGGCCCCGCAAAGGGAAAGATACGTCTCGTCAACTACGTCCATCGTGGACAACAATGGGTAACAAAACCCAGCCCCGCAAAGCAACAGCTTCTACTCTGCGCCGCCGTACACTTCGACAAGTTGGACATGCCACCGAGCAAGATGCCGGAAGGGCTAATCAAGGAGGGTCTCCTTAAGCCCGGCCAATTACAAACCCAAAGTTCCCGTAGCCAATGCGGACAAGAGCAAATATCGCGCCTTCCATCGCATCACGGCCATACCACCGACAACCGTTTGGGGTTACGATACGAAATCCGTAACTTGATAGAAGAAGGCAAGTTAGAGCGCCCCGGGCCCAATACGCCGGGAATCCCTTTCCGAATAATAACAGTGAACTCCATTGAGCGGGTGCCCAAGAAGTGTGCTACGTAATCCAGCCCGCCTCTTTCACTGATCCTCCTCTAATGTTCACATCGCCTACGATGTTTGTGATCGCTCCGCCCGCCCGGGAGTACGAGTCTCGAGAAACCGTCCTGAGCAATCCTCCGAGAAAACAAGAAGAAATCCTCTCAACAAAGAATCGAGAGAAAGATACGAAGCCGGAGATACCAAAGGTAGGTACACTGGGAGAACCCTCCGGGAGGTTCGACTACTACGCATCGTACTCCAGCCTACCCTCTTTGCCTCCAGCCATGCAGCTCTAGAGCGCAAAGGGAAAGCCGAAAAGCCCAAACAAACCGTAATTCGACTGAACACCGGAATACCTCGATCTTGATAGTCTTATCGCGCCGAAGCCTAACCTCCGCGGGATCAGCCCAAGATTCAACTTGTCCAGCCTTCCGAGCTCGGACCGGTAAAGGAAGATCAAGGCCGCCTTGGCAATCGCACTCGATCAATGTGCTAACCAAGGGCGGCAACCGCCACAGCACCTCAACATACTCCCCGAGGTTCCAAAGAAAGGCTTTACCTCGCAAGAGGAAGACAGAAACGGATGGCCGGATGACTCTCCTTCTACGGATAGAGACGAGATCTACGACTCCCGCCCCGTATGGCAAAGATGATCACATTCTCGTGATTGAAGACTTACCGAGAGACGCCTGGCACAACGAAGCTCAGACATCACTCTCAAACTCAACACCATATCACTCCCTGAGTATTGGTAGATAACGGGTCAGCCGTTAATGTCCTCCTCTCAAAGATGATGCGAGCTCTCCGCATCCACGAAAGCCATTTGATACCGTCTACTGACTATCAAGGCCTACGACAACTCGTCTCGTCCCATCCCTGGGACAAAGTGACTCCAACTTTGGTTCGAAACCCAAATGGTGCCAAAGAAATTCCACGTGATGGACATTCCATCCGAGTTCACAGCTCTTTGGGACGCCCTTGGCTACACCACATGAAGGCCATAGCTTCCACTCTCCATCAAGGCCAAGTTCATCAACCGACAGGAGATCTCGAAGTCATCCGAGGGGACAGCTTTCCTCATAGGAAACGAAGCCGAGACAAGAGCCAAACGTGTCCGCACTCGTGCACCGGGTTACCTCCTTCGAATCAACCAAGGGACTACCGGGGCAAATCTCATCGTAATCCCTCGTAGTCCGGAGATGCTAACTATGTAAACGTACTCGAGCAAAGTGCACTCGGCAGTCCGATACATCAAGTTCAACTGCCGTTTCCAACACTTGGAGGCGCATTGGAAGGAAACGCCGAATATCGCCATGATACGGCACATAAACCCCCGCCTCCAATCGGAGATTCGTCGCATTCTCCAAACAAACTCTCTCGGCCCCGCCAGTGAAGAGGTTTTTGTGATCAAGGTCAACAAGCACCGTCATTCTCGTGATGAATGCATGGAAGTTGTATGGGACGTCCTCCACGAGGAACTACCCGCCGCACCCCTCTTCTCCAACGAAGAGCATGATGTTTTCCTAGCCGCCCAAAGAACGCAACCCGACGCAATACGTCCCTACACCCGGATTGAGCGATCGATGACGATGAATCCGGGACTCTCCGGAGTCGAGGACGCGGCACCCGCAGCGTACCTCCGCATTCACATGCTCGCTGAGGACGGAACTCCTTCCGATCGTGTCACCTACGACCAAGGTTCCAATACCATGGAAATTGTCAAGCTCAACGTCCGCATGCATGCCTATCCGACAATTGGAAGCACGTGATTCACGCAACGAGGAATCCTCTCGATCAAGTGAATGACGACGACTTCGTCAATATCATCTATTCCGTGTATCCCGATGAAGCCAAGGACCCCGCTTCTTGTTATCGATTCTCGCCACACCAAGGTCACCCTCGATGACCGCTCGCTCATGGTAAACGAGGCACCGGCCAAGCGAGCTCGTAGCTCATCCCTACTTCCAAGTACCAGCCTGCTGCAACCGGCCCGTGCCGTCGCCAAGCTTATACCCTCAAGCGCCGCCAAGGCCAAGTGGCAACAAAGAAAGGAGACCAAGCTCCTCACCCCGCTACAAGTCGATCAACCTCGGGAACGCTTCCACCAGCCCACCCCGAAAACATCTCGTGAAAGTCTTCCCCGCAAGGCGTAGCCGCCTTCCGACACAGAAATGACCACCTCAAAGCATCAACATGCTTCGCTCGATTCGCTCCTGCCGTCACGGCCCCGGATTCGTACATCCCGCCAATCGACCGCTAGCTTTGATAGACTTGGCGATCGAGCGAGATCACGAGACCGTCAACATTGCAGATTCAATACCCCCGTGGGGTCAATCAAGCGTATATGGGCAAACTTCTTGGTGATCGAGATTAAGGAAGGACGCATGGAATGTCCTGGCCCGACTTCCTTCGTCAATGTAATCCAAGTGTTCCCGCCATTCGGCGATTTGAATGTAATCACGGTTCTCGGACACTAGCCGACGATGCGCACCTACGGAGACCGCCTAGGTCTCGCAAGGAAAGCTCTCATGGAACTAGCCGCTCAAGAAAGTCGTCTTTGGGACGAAGACCAAGCTCGAAAGACCTACAGGACCAAGCCCTTAAAGTGTCACAGCAAATTTTCCGACAGAGCTAGAGGCCACTCTAGACCAATTCGACCTCAAGAGTTTTGCTCATGGCAACTTTCCGGACTACCGTCTCGTTCTCATCCAACCCCTCTCGCTGCCCTAAGGGTGGTCAACGGTCCCGATGACCTAGGAGATGGAACGACACGGGAACGAATCCGCCGCTTACCTTCCCGAGGAAAGCAAGTTCTCTCGTGAAAGCGACGGTGAAGACGATGAAACCATTCTCTTCCAAGCCGGGCATGAAGTCAACAAAACCGACTCCCAAGGATCCTGGGAGGATGGGAACGGATTATTACCGCACTCAAATTGAAAGGCCAACTCGTGGAGGAAGGTCTATTTAAAAACAGGAGGAGGATGGAAATTGCCTCGAGCAACTACTCAGTGGAAATTCCACGCCTACATGCCTTCATTTACGTAAACGATCAACTGGGACAAAGAACTACCACATGGGCAGATGTTCGGGAAGCCGTATACTCGCCTTCCGACATACCCGCCACTCGTATAAAGCGTAGAAGAAAACTCTCCCCAATGGAGGTTTACCTAGACCGCCGCACGCAGCTCAAAGAAGCACCGGCTATTCTCACATGGGAAGAAACGCAGCATTAACTCTCGACGCAGCTCCGCCGCAAGAAGGTTGATCCGGGGCCCAGAGTGGAGGAAAACTAGCCAACCACGAGTATCGCTGCACTCCAACCTGCATCGCCCGAGTATGCTCAAGAAGAAGGAAAGGAACGCGATATACCGTGAAGAAATCAAGGAGACCGTTCGCTTGAGCCGAGAACTCTCCAACCTCCCCGAGGGTCGCAACGCACGCTCAGCCAGTGCAATCACTGTTGTGCACCGACATTCGAACAGCCTACGTCAAACCGTAGGCTACCTCCCCGCAGAGGCACCTAAGCCGCATCCCGGGACGTAATCCGCCAAGCCGCCGAAGCTCCCTGAATTCATCCACAATCAATGAGTTGAGGGAAGACGCATGGCCCTATGCTACGAGGAATCCTCCTCTAACTATGGCTCAACTCGCAGCACTGCTCGTAAGGGACCAAACCCGATGTCGCCGTTCTAACCCGATCGGGTCAAATCCATGCATTACCACCTAAGGCCACCAAAAGCCGACGGAGCCGATTGCAGCCGGCCACTCCGAAGACGCAAGTTCCTTGAAAGAGGACCCGATCCTCACTACTCAAGCGCACTGTGCAAACATTTCCTTCGTCTCTCGCTCACCTCCTCTTATCCTCACAAGCTCAAGCTAGAGGAAAGCCTCGGCCCGTACCATGGTCCCCGTGGACGCAACCCCGCATGAAGTCATTCGATGATTGGTAACATCCACTATGGCAACATTATCACCTTCACGTATTTGGACCTTCCAAAATTTGGGGCCGATCACAATGAGCCGCTTTACATCACAGCCCACTGACGAGCGTCGTCTTCCTCGCGTGTTGGTAGACGGAGGTTCCGAATGAATGTCTTGCCCGCCAAGATGATGGACCCGCTTGACATCAAGCCCACGCATCTTAAGCCTTCACCCACACCGTCAAGGCCTATGACTCTACTTCCCGTACAGCTTC
This sequence comes from Adenophora triphylla var. japonica, assembly GCA_022495995.1. NCBI lineage: Eukaryota > Viridiplantae > Streptophyta > Magnoliopsida > Asterales > Campanulaceae > Adenophora > Adenophora triphylla. Next base: position 294,577 of record JAFEMH010002876.1, read on the forward strand.
TGGGTTGCTACTCTTAACATCCGGGTTCGGCAAGCGGGTGATCCCCACCGAATTCCAAGTGTCGACATTCCAATCACTTTCACAGCCCATCCCGGGGCGTCCCCGGCCGCATCAAATCAATGGCGTGGCATCCACCCTTCATCGCTGCCTCAAGTTCATGCAAGGCAACGAGCTAACCACAGCCTACGGCGACAGTTGTCACCACCGAGGGGACCAAAGACCAACGACATTCCAGCCTTGGAAATCAAGCATAATGATGACATGCCATTAATCGGATTCACTCGAGACCTCCAAGATCCAAATATGCAACGTGGACCTTCCACTGCCTCACGATCGATTCCTCCCGCCACGAGGATGATGAAACTCATGAACTTCATCCTGTGATCGGCTCGGCAAAAGGCCGCAAGGCCAAAGCACCAAGTTATTGAAGTCAAGGACCACACCACGGTCCAGTGGGCTTCGCTACGTGCCAACACCGCCGACATCAAGGAAGACAAAAGGCTCGCCCGCACCAAGGCAAGCAGCCTCACAAAAGGGGAACCTCCGACGGCACACCCAACCTCCGACCTTACAGCTTCGACCTCGCTCATTACTTCACCAAGTGGAACCGACAGCAGAACCGAGGGGACCAACAAGGGAACCGACAGCAGAACTGAGAGGACCGACAAGGGAACCGACAACAGAACCTAGGGGACCGACAAACCGACAAATGAACCGAGGGGACCGACAAAGAACTGAACCGATGAAGATGAGAAAGAAGCAGAATAGTCAACACTAAGACTACGTATGTAATGGAACAAACAGCACGGACCTCAAGCGTTTCGTAGGACTCAAAGCTAATCCGATAAGGGAGCGTTCGACATCACCGCTCTACCTCGACCAACCGCCACCACACCCAAAGATGAGTACACATTCAAGGGAATCCTGCACTTGGAGGAGCAACTCAGTGGTACTCTCCATGGGAAACAAGTTGTTCGGATCACCGCCGAGGCCACATTCGAGACAAGAAATCCAAAGCGTAAGGAACCAGACCATAGAAGACGCTCTCACTGACCAAATTTCTACGTAGTCCGCTTGAAGAAGTCATGGAGTTGCCCAACTTGATCGACCGGGGCTCCGACAACAAAGATGATCGCCATGATAGGGACAAGCAGGAGCCAAGCCTCTCGATCCCCGCACCCTCCTCAAGCATCCAAGAATGCCACCGAAGAATTGGGTAACTTTCACCGACCAAGGGCAAGCCAGCAGAATTGGAAGACAAGCCGGGCCCGCACCCACATCTCCCTAAACCCGGTCTCAAACCCTTCGAGTCACCCTGTCGAGTCCAGCCCTTCCGAGTCATCCAACGGCCTTACGCCTGAGGACTATAATGTTGTAGCCAATCATGTATTCCCGTTCTTGTGTAATGAAAAGTCTCGACCTTTCTGAGTATCCTCTCATTGCCACTTTAACAACCGATAAGTTAACAAACAACTTAAAAGACGTTAATAACTCAATTGATAAAGAAGCGTACACATTAAACGAACAATACATTAAAGAAGTTCTCGAGCGTGTAGTTGACCAAGAGGACAACCGGGCCCAAGCCGCCGAAGAGGTTATGACCAAAGTGAACCCGGGGGTCGCTGCAAGAGCCTAAAGAGACACAAGGGCGCTTCTTCGCCGATGCGTAAAAGGAAGCCCCGATAAACCTCCTCCGGAGTATGTTGACGTGTTCGCCCGGTCATATCAGACATGCCAGACTCGATCCCTCAATCGTGAGCACCGAATTCCCCGATCCCGAATCCAAGCCTCGTCAAATGTAAGCCGCGCAAGATCAAGCCAGAGTGGTCCTTGCAAGTTAAAGAAGAAATTGAGAAAATGCTCCGAGTTGGTTTCATCGTAGTGATTGAGTACCCGACTTGGCTCTCCAACATCGTGACGGTCACCAAGGCCAACGGAAAGGTCGATGCCGCGTGGATTTTCGGGATCTCAACAAGGCCAGCCCTAAGGATGATTTCCCACCGCTCTAACATCGACATGCCGGTCGACACCACGGCAAATTTCGAAGTAAAGTCCTTCGTGGACGGGTTTGCCGGATACAACCGTATCAAGATGTCCGAGGAGGATCGTGCCAAGATCGCCTTCACCACTCCACGGGGACATACTGTTACACGGCCATGCCGTTCGGTCTAAAGAACGCTCGGGGCTACTTTACTGGCCGCAATGCCTCTTTTCCATGACATGATTCACAAAGAAATCGAAGTATATGTCGACGACATGATCATCCACTCCAAGGGATCGACATGCAAAGACATGACAGATCCGAGGAAGTTCTTCAACAGACTTAAAACACTCCATGAGGTTCAACCTGCAAAGTGCACCTTCGGCGTCAAACGCGGCAAGGTACCGGGGTACATGGTTACGTAAAGGGGTATCGAAGCCGATCCTGTGAAAATCAAGGCCATCATCGACATGAAGCCGCCTCAAACCCCGACGTAAGTGAAAAGCTTCATGGGAAGACTTCAAGACATCGCCGCTTCATCAACCAGCTGACATCTTCTCGCGAGCCCATGTTCAAACCGATGAAAAAGAATGCCGACATCAAATGGGACTCCGAGTGCCGATGCCTTTCGAGAAAATCAAGACCTACTTGGTTAATCCCCCACCCCGTGCCCGCCACACGAAGACAAGCCACTACTCCCGTATCCGACAAGCAATGTACACGTCTATCTGAGCAATGTCGGCACAAGAACAGAAAGATTCCAAGGTTGAGCATGCAATCTACTTCGTAAGCCGAAAGCTTCAAGGAAGTGAACTCAAACTACTCAAAGATCGTGAGAAAACCCGTACCGCCTTGGTATGGGTAGTCGGGAAACCGAAACACTACATGCAATGCCGCATTCAAGGCTCCCCGGGTCTCCAAAGTGGACCCCGTCCGATATCTCTTTGACAAGCCATCCTCACAATGCGGCTAGCCAAGTGGTCATTCTTCCCGCCGAGTTCGACATCAAGTACATGGTCGAAAATCAACAAAGGGCGTAGTAATGGCGCATCGCCTTGCCGACTTCCCGAGCAATGAACCTAAGGGTCCCGATCCACAATTTCCTGACGACGGAATCTTTTCACTTGACAAACGCAAACCGCCGGCAACTCTTCTTCGATGGGGCAGCCAACAAGAAGGGGAATGGCATTGGAATGCTCCTTGTCGATCCCAAGGACGAGCATACTCCCATAGCCATCAAGTCAATTTTGAAGCAACCAACAATGCAAAGAGAATACGAAGCTCGTGCAGCAGGTTTGGAAGCCGCCTCGAGCGCAACATCTTAGAGCCGGATGTATATGGAGACTCAAAGATTGATCATCAATCAAGTATCCAACAAATGGAAGACGGTAGATTCTCGCCTTCGAAGTACCACGCGTACATGGAGGAGCTCATTGCTCGCCCAAGGACATCTCTTTTCACTATTTGCCAAGAGACAGAAACCGCTCGCAGACGCCCGGCAACCTCGCCTCTTGTCGAAATTCCCGAGGGGAAAGCAAGAAACCCTCGTAATAGGCAGACGGAAACACCCGCCTATTGCCGTGAGATCGAAAAGAAAAAGAAACGATCGACGAGCCCCGGTACAATCAAATTTACCAAGCACTCTCCAAAGCGGAGAAGCTTCCTTCACAAATGAAGATGGAAAATACAAAGAAGGGATCAAAGCCAAAAACATGATGGCATTAAAACGCCCGGCATCCCATTTCGTCATTCTCGGGGGTATGTTGTACAAGAAGCGCCACCAAGGGCCACTCCTTCTGTGTAAACAAAGAAAAAGCGCCGAAGCTAATGAACGAAGTTCACAACGGAACCCGCGGTCCGCACATGAACGCCCGAGCATTGACACGCATCATTCTCCGTATGGGATACTATTGGATATCAATGGAAACAGATCGCATCCAGCTTCGTCCGAAGCCGCGACAAATGTCAACGGTTTTCCAACCTCAATCACATCCCTCCTCACGAACTCTACCGCATGACTACGCCACGGCCTTTCGCCACATGGGGAATCGACGCCATCGGCAAGATCACTCCTCCAGGAGCAATGGTCACGAGTTCATTTTAGTCGCAGCCGACTACTTCACCAAATGGGTAGAAGCCGATCGTACAAGGTACCGAATTCTAGGAAGGTGGCCGAGTTCATCCGAGAGAACATCATGTGCCGATACGGAGTGCCCAATGAGATCATCTCCGACAATGGGACTCATTTCGAAGGAAATTGTGACCAACTACCGACCGACCCGTAGTCACACGTCACAAGTCTTCTCCTTACTGTACCACAAACCAATGGTGCAAGAGAGGCACCCCAACAAGACTCTCGCCATGATAATCGAAAGATGACCACTGCAGGTCGGACCGGCCCGAAAAGCTACATCTAGCCCTCTCGGGGATACCGAACATCGCCGTAACCGCCACAGGGAGACTCCGTTCGCACTTACCTACGGAATGGAAGCAATGTTACCCGTGGAATTGGAAATTCCATCCCTCCGAGTCCTCTTGGAAAACGGGGTCAATGAAGCCGAATGGCTACAGAGCCGTCACGACGAACTTGCTCTACTCGACGAGCGCAGATTGAAAGCCATGGAACACACTCGAGCCTACCAGAGCAGAATGGCACGAGCATTCGACAAGAAAGTCAAGATCCGAGACATCGAGAAGGCGACTTGGTGCTAAAGGAAAAGCCTCCTACGCACTCAATCCCCTCGGAAAGTGGGAGCCTACCTGGATAGGACCGTTCGTGGTACAAAGAATCTTCTCCGGAGGAGCCATGAAGCTAGCAGATTTGGACGGAAACCCTTTCGTTAACCCCGTGAACGGAAGCAAGCTCCGCAGATACTTCATTTGAGGAAGAGCACGAGTCAACTCACCTTCCCCATACACCGTCCCCTCGCAAATTAAAGTGCTAAAAGAGTAATACCCAACCGGATACATTCCCGCTAATGATCCAGTAAAAACAGTGGTCGCACTTCTTTGTCTTTGTTTTTCTCAAATTCACCTAAAGTGTCGAACTACGGTGACCCGAGCCCCTTAGTCCAATTGTAAAAGGGGAACGTAGGCACCATCTTTGGTTCGGTCTAAAAAAACTAAAAAAAAAAAAAAACAATAAGCATCAATTGCTTGTGTTTCGAAAACTCTTTTCATTTAACCTACAAATTCATAACGGTTAAAACATTCTTTGATGAGTTCAAGCACGGTCAACTCTTGACTCGCTACACGCTAGCAAAACTACAATAAAACATTAATCAATTAATGTGTCCGCAATGACAATGGATGGATACTGGACAAAGAAGGTCAACCTAGTTTCCCGTACTAGGTCCTTCATCCTTCTTCCCTTTCCCTTTTCCCCGGCGAGTGTTCTTCACCTTCGCAGAAATATTCCAGGCCTTCTACCCGGCTCAGTGGACTCTTCCCCGACGCCTCCGTCAATCCCGCGGCCGTCAATACAGCCCTTTCTCTAGCTCGTCTCGAGCCGCCTCGCTTCGAGCCATCATCGCAAAGGCTTTGATTGGCCTCCCGATCGCACTTGCCACATAATCAGCCATGGCATCGCCGCACGATTCCTGTGGTTAGCCCTCGCCTCGTCCTCCTCAATGTCGAACCGTCTGTGTGATCAAGCACCCAACACTCACTCCGTCTCCACAAGATAGCCATCTCGTGTCTCCCCCATACACTCTTCGTACTACCCGTATATCTGCCGATGCAATGCTGCCCTCTCTCCGCGAAAGAGAACCCCGGCAGAAAGGACGTGTATTGCCACCACCGGTGACCAAAGCAGCCGTCGAAGGATCCTCCATCCGCAGAGATCCCACCTCAAAGGTAGCAAAGATAACTCGTATCGGGCCGCTGGCATCTCGCTCCACTGCATCGCCGCGTAACCAATGATGGAATATAGAATGACGTCTCGAGATGCCCCCGCACTTCCGACGATCAAATGCACCCTCCCGAGCGGTCCTACAAGTCTCAGAATCTCCAATGGGAACCCACCATCGCAAGTGATGCGTGCCAAGTCTGGCCATCCAGAGCTCCAGCCACTGATTACCCCCTATCACCAGAGGACGCCGCGAGAAAGACCAAGCGTCACAGACATTGGCACCTCGTGCATCATCTCGCAGCCTCTCCTCAACCACATGGTCGCATAGCGGGACTCCCTCCCCACATGTATCGGCTACCGGCCGCCATCCGGCCTATGCCTGTGAACGTCTCGCCCAAGACCAATGGCACGATGTCTCTCCACTCCGCACCGCTCACCAGTCCAAGACACCGTGATGGCACACACCTGCAGACGTGAATGTGAACAGAGTAGCAATCACACACGTAGCAAACGCGCCCCACGCAAAGACGCTCCTCGCCTCCGCAAATCTTTCTGGCAAACCCGAAATGTCAACATAATCGTATCCTCAGACGCATCCCGTATGCTTCTCCAAATGAGATACCCAACAAAGACACTAGCTTCTCAACGATGGCCATGCCACCAAAGATACCAAGAACTAGCTGCTCCGCCTCAGTCCTCCTGCACGGCCCGGAAATCTTCAAACGTAGGAGTGACTTCGTTGTACGAAAAGCCGTACACATTCCTCCTTACGTCCCGTAACCGAGACGCGGCTCTCAAAAGATCCCAATCTGCATGAGCTCCTTCAAAGCCCAAACAGATTTAATCCCGTAATGCCTTCGAAAACCTTTTGTTCTCGCCTCGTGTGGTTCCGTACTCCACGATCGAAAGTTGTCCAAATATCGCTCTTGCATCCGAGACGATAACTTGGGAAAAGGAGCCATGTCGAAGGTGAAGAAAACCTTAAGAAATGGAAAAGAACTCAAATTTAATGAGCAAAAGCAATGCGCAGCTTCTACAAATTGCAAAGCCGAAACCGCAATTTAAAGAATCTGAAATTCATTTCAAGTCCTACGGACTTCTCTCGCAGCTTGACTTGGTCAACTCGCAGCCACCGCTTTAAAAGTTGGAAACATTTCCAAACCATGCCCTCGTTCACTCTTATGAAATCTCGCGTGCTCGCCCTCGATTTCATTTAACCAATGTCAATATCCCTTCCGCCCCGGCTCGTGCAACAAGGTAAATAATTAAAAATTAGTGCATACATGCTTAATTTTTGACCCGTTCAATTTTTAATGCATTTCTCCTTTTTATTTATTTTTGATTAACCTATTTGCTTATTTGCCGAAAATAACCGAAGGTGATCACGTAATAAATATGCGAAGTACATGTGTTCCGCCCCACGGCGCCTTTTTGCAAATACATTTCAAATCAAAATTTGTTCCCGACAAATACATGCATTTTGTCTAAACAAAATAGTAAAGAAAGAAAGCAAGAAAAGGGGACTACTCTGAGTCCCGCTCGTCATCCGTACACTCGACGTACCGCTCCGCCGCCGCCGGATTCGTCGCAAACAGAACTCGCCGAACTCCTCCACTGAATAGGCAAAGGGCCTCCTGAGTACGCGAACTCGAGGACTCTCTCTCGCGCCCGAGTGCGCGTAAGAAGGAGCTCCAAATCCAGCCTGCCCGCCCGCGAACCGGCCAAACCCCGCGTGTGAAGTCCTCCCCACCACCCGTGGGAGCAGCGAACCCTCGGCCTAGACGGCCCCCGATCGCGGACGCCCACGCTCCTCCGGAACCGCACCGCATGAACTCCACGAGCCTCCCGGCGTAGCGGACCACCCGTCCACCACCCTCACGGCCTCATCAGACGTACGCCGATACCGCGAACCAGAAAATCATCGTAAAGCGAATGTAAAGTACGTATGCATCATGTGCGTAATGCTACTATCAAATGCGTAAAATCGAAAAGATGCTCACCGAAGCATTGGGGTCCGCCCGTATCGTGGTCTCTGGCCCGCCGGAGCGGATCACAAGTCGCTCGCGCGAACCGCCCAGCCCTCGTACGCTAGCCTAGCTCGCGGGACAGAAAATGTCGAGGACCTCCAGGACCTCGCCTCCCTATGCCGCACCCGCGGCTCCTCACCTCATCCTCAAGAAAACATCATAAGCGGCTCCCCGCTATGATGTACTCGTGAAGTACACACCCCCGAAGGTATCCCTCCAGCTCATCCAATCGAGCATCTCCCGGATGCCGCATGTACAAAGGAGGATCCACCGCACCAAAGGAAGAGACCCCGCCTATGCCGACGAGTCACCCTCTCCCCAAATACATGGCGTCAGCAAAGGAAGTCCCACCAGAGCTTCCGCCGCCGTGTAGTCTCGCTGAAATCTGCACCGCGACATGATCAAACCTCGCTCCACTGTGTCACTGATCCTCTCGAGAACTCTGTGTTCGCCGCAGATATCTCCTCGTACGACACTCGAGTGCCAACCTCGAAGAGACCGCCCTCTTCGCCTTCTTCGCCAAACCAAAGAAGGCAGTGGAACAAAGGTGGACTAAGACGGCCTCCTTGACGTCCCAAGCTCGCGGACAACACCTCGTAGCACTGCACTGCCAAGAGAATGGAAAGTTATGTCGCCTACAAAGCGTATACATACGAGTACATAAAAGAGGCAAGAAAGAGAAAAAGCACGTAAACTTACATCCAAGACAAAGCGTGAAGGCCTAAATGTGTGCTCCTCTCCCCGCGAGAACCTCCGGCTCCAAAGAGTGGTAGAGCTCGGCCACCCAGCCTCCCCCACGCAAACCCCTCACGCGCATCCAAGACCGTCACCGACCCGAGCAGAGGGAAGTGACAAGACGTGTCGGAAGTCGGGAACAAAGTCGCCGACAACAAAACCAAAGGAACCCTCGAGCTGCCAGACGCTCCGCGGCCATCCTCAAAGACCCAGCCGTAGCACCGCGACGCCCGCCCTCAAGTGACGCTCCATCGGCTCAGTACCGAATGCCTAAGCCCCCGGCATCGGTAATATCAAAACCCAGCAGCCTGCATAAATCGCTCCGGGTATAACCATCAACCCACACTAGCGCGTTGCCATAAGCTCGGCAACCTGGGCTGGATAGCGGCAAAATCCGTGGGAGTCACCGTCGCTCCCCCATCTCGAAATGGAAAGTGTGGGTCGTATCCCACCGCACTCGCTCGCCGCGACATACATGGACTCGCCTCGGCGTATCACTGCCGCAGCCTACAAGATCTGATAAACCCAAACTCGAGTCAATCACCACTGTCGTGGACTCCTCTCTCCTCTCGTGCCACGTCCGGATAAGGCCCCACAATACCCGCACCGCCTCAAAGGCACCCCGACTCTTCTCGGGTCAAGGGTATCAACCATCCCCGTCCCCGCAGACAAACAAGACAAAGCAACGCCAACAAAATGCACCAACGCATGTCAAAAGGATGCAATGCGTATACTGCTTCTCATTCATTTCGCTACGATATTCAAAATCATTTCGAAAACTCCTGGCCAATCCGAACTTTCAAAATCATTTCGAAAACTCCGTCGAATCCGAACTTTCAAAATCTTTCGAAAACTCTGTCGAATCCGGAACTTTCAAAATCATTTCGAAAACTCCGTCGAATCCGGAACTTTCAAAATCTTCGAAAACTCCGTCCGAATCCTGAACCTTTCGAAATTCCTGGTCTTAACTCTCAAAATCTTCAAACTCCGTCGAATCCGAACTTTCAAAATCATTTCGAAAACTCCGTCGAATCCGGAACTTTCAAATTCTTTCGAATTTTTCGAAAATCTCGCTCCGTCCCGAATTAAAGCTACTTTAATTTTGGAAAATGCATTTAGACATGGAATTTTGCAACCAAAATTTTTATGTCATCTACCCATGATGTCAATTGAACTACGTCCTAGTCAATTTCGACAACGATTCATAGCAAAGTCAAAAGCTCCCAAATCGGGCACCAAAATCCCTAAGTAAATTCCTAACAAATTTCTAACATTTAAAGAATGCACATTCTTGAAATTAATGGAATTTGTAGGGAACTTACTTGTCTTTCGATCCCATCCTCGAGTTGTGTCTATCCTCGCCGGATAAAACTCCGCCGGATTCAATGGAAGAGTGGTGGTTCGAATGGTCCGAACCAATCGAGTTCTGTCGTTGTCGGTCCTTCCATGGCGAGCCATTGGTCCTCCTTCACCCTCCATAGCGATTTTCCTCACAAATTCGAGCAAACCTTGCAATTTGGGGTTGGAAAATTTTCTCTCTCTTTCTCTCCTCTCTCCCCGGAAACAATGGAAGAAATGGCCATTTTCTTCCCCAGCCTCGCATTTAAAAGGTTTTCGGGAAAATGAAGAAAGTCCGACCGACTCTTACCGCACTGTAATAATTTTTGCCCCTTTTGCCCCTCGCCTTGGCAATTCCAATTTTACCACTTTTGCCCCCGAAAGTGTAAAATTTCCCCGCTAGACATTTCTAACGCCCTATCCCCCGAGGATAATTCTCGCTAGTTTTCACTAACGCCGTCTCCGCACGTTAAATTCCCAGCTAGTTTTCACTAACGCCGTCTCCGCACGTTAAATTCCCGCTAGTTTTCACTAACGCTCGTCTCCGCACGTTAAATTCTCGCTAGTTCTCACTAACGCCGTCTCCGCACGTTAAATTCCCGCTAGTTTTCACTAACGCTCGTCTCCGCACGTTAAATTCCCGCTAGTTTTCACTAACGCCGTCTCCGCACGTTAAATTCCTGGGCTAGTTCTCACTAACGCCGTCTCCGCACGTTAAATTCCCGCTAGTTTTCACTAACGCTCGTCTCCGCACGTTAAATTCCCTGGGCTAGTTCTCACTAACGCCGTCTCCCGACGCAAATTCACCCGCTGACGCTTGACATTCAAACGCTCAACCATGTCTCCTGACATTTCGCTACGATTCCGTCTCCCGACGTTAAAATTTAAAATGGTCCTCACCATTAAACTCTCAATCGCGACCTTTCACGGTCCGATTTCAATCCTCAATCGCGACCTTTCACTGGCCCGATTTCAATCCTCAATCGCGACCTTTCACGGTCCGATTTCAAACACGTGATCCCGACCTTCTCCGCTTTCACTTCGCGAGCTTCAACTCTCCGATCTCGACTGCGATTATCCGACCTCCACTTTATCGAGACCTTCGCTAGTCATCTCCTAAGAACAATGCGAATAAGCCCGAACCCCAGCTGGGTACGAACGCCTTGCAAATGGTCATCTCCGCAACAAAGCCAATAAGCTCCGAACCCCAAGGTACGAACGCCTTGCAAATAGTCATCTCCTGGCAATAGCTAATAAGCCCGAACCCCAAGGTACGAACGCTCGCAAATGGT